>CM021734.1:29560215-29598318 GCA_011075105.1 Heteronetta atricapilla | reverse complement strand
TATATATATATATATATATATGTATATATATATATATACACACACACATAAACATACATATTTCTGATAACCGCAGCAATGCTTTGCATCATTTACACGTGAAGACCCTCAAAAGTTACTACATAGAAGTGGAAAATAAAAGATACTATTTGAAGTTATTTAACATTTAAAGACATTCAGTTAACTTATACAAAACTAAAGCCACTTGGGCATCACTTCCTCCTTAGAATTTTACTTATGGCAACATAAGGCTTAAAAAAGCTGCCGTAACATAGGGACACTTTACTTCTGCATGGACATCCATAGGAGCATTTCTTTTGGAAAAGACCTATAAGATTACCTAGCCCAACCTTTAACCTAGCACTGCCAAGTGTACCATTAAAACCATGTCAGTAAGCTCTACATCTACACGTCTTGTGAATACCTCCAGGGAAGGTGACTGAAGCACTTCCCTGGGCAGTCTGTTCTAAGGCTTCACAACCCTTTCAGTGAAGAAACGTTTCCTAAATCCAATCTAAACTTCCCCTGGAGCAAATTAAGGCCATTTCCTCTTGTCCCGTCACTTGGTGCTTGGGAGAAGAGACCAGTGCCCACCTCACTATAGCCTCCTTTAAGGTATATCACATTAAATATCACAGGCTCTCATGATGTTTCTGAGACTAGTTCTCCAAATGCTTCTGCCCTTGTATACAAAATACAAACATTGAAAGGAGAGTGATGTAAATAGACATCATGAGCGAAGTCCCCTCAAGGCCAAGGATGTAAAACTGTCTGACAGTAACTACTACAGACACAGTGTGGCACAAAGCCTAACCCATAGAGGAAAGCGTCATTGATCAGATCAATACTGTTATACAGATATAATCCTTTGAATGGGCACTTCTGGTAGAAGAGTTGGATTATTTTGATATTATTTTATCAGGACTATTTTATTTAGATTTAGCAACTTCTTGAGTAAACCAAACTGAAAAGGCACAAGGCCAGAACAACCAGCTCTATAGTGAATTACATTGCAACTATAGGAAAAATGTTGGATCTTTTGTCCTTACAATATGACAAAAGTGTCTGAATGTAGAAGCATCTATGTAGAGATAAAGAGTTTATCAAAGCACCTGTTTGCATTTATACAAGCTACTATGTACTGATTAATATAAAGAAATGTGAAAACATTATTCACAGGGGCATGGCTGTGAGACCAGGACCTTAATACTTTTTTTTTTTTACTTAATAATTTAACACATTAAACTGAAGTGACTAAGACAAGTAATGTCCCCTTGCTCTCATACAAGCATTAGACCTTGCATTCAAGGCTCAACCATACAGGGCTCAGCTTTATCTGAAACAATTCAGTGAAGCACTTTTAATTCTTACATACCTCATATTTCTAAAGAGGGAATTATTCAGGAGTTGGACTCTGTGATCTTTGTGGGTCCCTTCCAACTTCGATAGTCTATGATTCTATATCATCAATATTTTGAAGTATAACTTCAGTAGCAAACATTTAATCCCACATATTTCTGCTACCTATCCAGAGAAAACATTTCCAAGTTTAGATTTGTATAATGGTTTCCAATAAATATATACAATGATTTTCCAAATCTATTCACTTTTTCTAGAAACTTTTTCTAATAACCCATGACACAACTTAAATAAGCTTAACCAATAAACATCTTTTGAAACAGCATTTAAAGCTGTAAAGACTGCCAGGCACACTGTCAAAACAGTAAAATCAAATTAAACACAAAAACAAAGCAGTAATACATAGTTGGCTTGAATTCTATTTGTAAAGAAATGCCTAAAAGAACCTATAAAGCAATTCAAGGGCTTAATCTAGATATATGGCCTAGGAAACACAATTACAAATTAGGCTTTCAAAGCTCTGCTGCACAGCCACACATGCTTAGAACAACCTTGAACCAAGCTTTGTTGTTTCCCAGTTTGCCATACGGTAATTTCAGTTTCCATTTAGATCAGTCAGTCTCTTTGCAATCATATCTGACTGTTATGTAGCACAAACATTTATTCAGGTGACATTTGGTTAAATTGGGAAGTTCTTATGAATGAACAATGCCAAAAAGTCACCTCACGTTTTCTGTATTGATTTACTCTTTGTGATTATTCAGAAGTGACAGCACTTCTGAATACCATAACCTTCGAGTTTTCCCCTCATTTAGACAGCCAAATACTTAACAGGTGTTTTTTTTTTTTTTAAAAAAAAAAACTATGTTAAGAATCTGGCTACAGATTATTCACTCCTTACAATCTGTGCTCTTAACGATAGACACCCAAACTCTTGGAGCCTTTTGAAAGCTAATGATGTGTTCTGACTTTTTTTTCCTGTTTTAAAGAATTTGAGGGAGTTTATTTCATCAACAGTCTCTACTCACTCCTACTTTCTTAATTTTTTAACATTATCATGCTCTCTGATCTGTTTAAACAGGGAAAGCAATCACTTTCTTTCATTACTTTCAATCCCTTTCTTCTGTTATTTTGAACCATCAGCATCTTTTCTGTGTTTAGAATAAATTTAGCTCTTTAAGATTCTTGAGTGCTGGTTATCTGTAGTACCTTAACACGAAAATAGTTGAAGACTGAAGTATTTCCCCAGATCCACCAATGATGATAAGTAAGTTATTAACCTAGGGAAGACTGATAACTTTTTACCTTTTTCTCTGAAACTGGTATTAGAAGAGTCTTTTTAAAGTTTTTTAACAACCAAATTAATGACAATAAAAATACATCCCATAAAAATACTGGGACCCACAAAGTTTCTTCTATATCAGCTTTATTTCTGGCTTCATGAAAATATACGTCTCCTAGGAGTACAAATAGACTGACCCCTTAATGTTCACAGGAAGCCTCAAGGATCTTCACAATATCATCTAAATTTTTTCCAATTTGGCATACTGTATAGCTTTTCTGTAGAAAACAGGAATTCTATATTCAGAAATCTCTGCTCCCAGCAGCTGTTTTACAGGTTTTTGTACAGCCACTTTTGCTGAAGGTTGACCCACGCACTAAACAATACTGATTTTAGGGTAGTATTACATTACTCAAGGCCAGCTTGAATGGGGCCCTGGGCAACCTGATCTAGTGGGTGGCAAAAAATTTGGGTATCAGAATGTAGTTACTCATACAAAGCAGAGTATGGCTTTCTACTCCAGCTACTGTGGGTCCCAGCTCCAGCCTGAACGTGGAACAAAGGAAAATATTTCCAAATGAGATACACCAAAGACAACAGAACTTTGGTCGCATACAGCAAGTTAGAAGTTAGAAGATGAAGGCCAGTGATTACTAGATGCAATTGCCAGGGGAAACCCTAAAAATGCTTATGAGTCTCACTTAATTGGCTTGTTTGTGCCACTGTAATTGGGACCTATTTAATCTCCTGATTGTTTTTTCTGAACCAGTTAATCCCATCTCCAAGAACATCTATCTCTGGGAAAAACTATGTTAAAAAAAAAAAAAAATTAAGTGATTATCACTTTGTTGATCCAATTAAAATAGTTCCTATCCAACATGAGAAAAACATTAAAAATACTTTGCATAATCACTCTGAGAACTACGTTAATATAATGTTCCAAATATAATTGAAATCTACATGCAGTAAAGAACAAGTTCCTTTTTAAAAGAACTCAGAACAACTACAATCTTAGAAAAGCCAAGCAAAATAAAATATATTTCTAAAACCAGGAAGGCTTACTACTTGCAGTACTTTGATTTTGTTTCTTCTTATCTTTATGCTGTGGAGAAAAGTTTGAAATACTTCACATAAATTGAAGTCTTATGCCATTGTCCATCGCCATTCTTTTATTCCAAAAAAAAAGTAAAAGGAGATAAACGTGCATTTTATCACCATGAGCCATTTGTTAAAAATATAATCATGAAATATGATTCCAATTTTATTCAAGCAGCAACAGCTAGATGTCTTATGAATGAGCTACAGAACTTATTCCTACAGATTTGACTTCCCCATAAAACTGCTTTGAGTTCATGACTAAGAGATTACTGGGTTGTTGTTGTGTTTTATTAGTTGTTATGGTGTTTGGTTTGTTTTTTTCTTTGCTTTTTTTCATTAATTATTGCTGAAAATCCTTCAAAAAATAATTGAAAAACAATGAATTGAGCACTATGTTCTTTCCCTCTCTGACACATGGTTAAATCAAACTAGAAATTAATACTCTCTACAGAACACTCTACTATACAGCAAATCTGTGACACAAAACTGAAAGAATATGCTAAATAAGGAACCTTAAAATTTATTTCAGTGGCCTTGTTTACATTACACAACAGCAATTTGAGCAGTAGCAACTAACTGAAACACGTTAATGAACATCATAAAACTGAAGCTGTGATTCTACTAAAGTTCTTATTGCTCTGTTTTTACACGACCTCCAAAGGACTGCTCATACATTTAAATAAGCTAGACACATGGTCACAGTAGGGAAGAATAAGCTCTGCAAGTCACTGTTAGAATAAAATTTACTAAAACCAAACAAAACCAGTAGGAAGTTTCCTTTTATCTTTTTAAAATAAGAAATGACTTAAGAAAATAAGGAAGTATTTCCTTATGGTATTCATCAAAACGATGAACAACATATGCAAAAAGAAAAAAGCCCTGGTCATAAAATGCCTTGAGATATCAGCTAGTTATTAGAGATTAACTTATCCTTGCAGGATCTTCAGGAAAAAATGTAGTGTAAAACCTGCTCATATCTCTGACAATACAAACACAATCACACATTTGTGTTGACCTATATGTTCTAACTTCAACAAAAAGGCAGGTGATGCTGAATCCACAAACAACCAGTGTGTTCTGAGGAAAGTTACTCCAGTGATTTTCAGCCCCACTGTCTGGCATTACAATGACTACAAACTAATTTTTAAACAAAATTTCTGACATTAAGGCTCTAATAGGAGTTCAGCATTCATCAATCTCTGCCATGTGTTCTACTTGCAGGATTTGGCTGCAGCTATAATCTTATGCCACAGTTAAAAATATAGAAAGATGTAAAAAGGTTGCATTAACCATAAAACAATAAAAGTTTGGGGGATGCAAATATAGGAAGAACATAATTAACCTTTGTTTACAAAGCAACCAGGATTTAAGATGTTAAAAAAATATCCTTGAAGATATGATTTATTTTGGCATCATATTTTACTTAACTTCATCTAAAATAAATTACTGAAAACTCATAATTCTAATATCCATCAAGTAGGATCATGACTGGGCCAAAGCATCCAGTAACAAGCAGAAGAGGAGGAATGTCAAATACGTGCTGCAGATACAATGGAAAGTAAAACATTTGGCAGATGTTTTTTGAAAAGCATAGAACACAGGATTAAGAATTGTTCTGTCAGCTCATATTGGGCTTACTCTTTTTTTCTTCTTTTTAAGAGTAACAGATTATTTTAATTAATAAATCATTTCCAGTCTTTCAAAAAAGACTGAAATTGGAGTGAAGAAATTATGGCATGCTTCACAATCAACTCGTTTCACAAAGTGCACAGCAATAGGTTGTGCTCTGAAAATACATTAGAGAATATATGGACAATGACAAATTTTGAGTACCAATTTATATTGACTTTCAAATTATAGATCAGACAAACTAAAAGGAACCATACAAACATTTATTTTCATTGTCAAAATTCCTCAAAAGCGATGCATGCCTAGCAGAGGCTACGGTTACTTCACATAAAGCACGTAAATTTGAAATACATTTTTGGTTATTGATTAACAAATTTATTTATTTGAAACTACCAGCCTGAAGTAACAGGACCTGGGTTTAAAATTCGGTGTTTGCTTCCACATTTCCTACACTTGAAGCACAGTGATATTTATTTTTGCTTACTTCCAGTCCTCTAGAGAAACCACCGAAGAATGCAAATAACTTCAGGATTAGTACACACAGAAAAGCTGTGCAGCTACTTTATGGTTCAAGTACATGACCAAATCAGCTACAAGTATAAATTCAGAAGTTGTTCAAGGTTAAACAGTCTTTCTTAACCCTTTGTCTTGATTCTAAAAGTTGCACGGGAAAAAAAATAACTCTAGAATCCCTCTGGCTACAACACCTTTGACAGTATTTGCCAGGTTTTTTATTTCCATGATAAATAAGAAACATCCATATGTACGGAACAACAAACATAACTATTCTAAAGCATGTCATAAACATCTTGAGATACACTTAAACATAAAAGTTCTTCACGCTTTCTCAGTACAACACCACGTTGGTTAGTAACAAGTTTCTGGACTACAGGTAAAGCAGGGCTGACTATTTGTTATTGTTTCTTCCTCCTTCTCTTAACTTTAAAGGTGAAAAAATGGGAAGAAGGGACAAGAAATACTATTTCAGAAACAGTTAAATCCCACAATCCAGCCCAGCCATGATATTCAGAGTCCTGAATGATTAAAATGTATTCATGCTTGCATTACTACAAATCACACCTAAAGTTTCACCTTTATTTGAGCATAAGAAGATGGGCCATTGGCTAGGACACTAGCATGGAAACCGAGTTGAGAGTCAGGCTATTGCCCTTTTCTGCTGTGGACCTACTTGGGCAGATCAGCCGAGCCTAGTGCCTCAGCTGTTACATGGGTATTACTGCTGTGCCATGTCAGAAGTCTGCTCTGACTTGAACAGCTGAGAAACTGTAAACTAGACAACCACAGTGACAGCAGCAACATGAACATCTGAGCTAAAAGGATACAATTAAGGATACTCCCTTTTCTGGGAGAAATTAGTGAAAGAGCTATGATGAACGAAATAAAAAAAAATGCCAAGGAACAATCACGATGCAACAAGCCATTCATCCGAATAGATTTTAAGGTACCAACGGTGTAAAGCGTTTCAGATGCTGCAAAACAAGAGGAAGAACACAACAATTTCACTCCACAAAGCAAACAGGAAAATAAATTAAGATGAATGTTACAAATGTTTCTTGTGGTGCTTTTGTTTTTATTTGTTATTTCAATGTAAACAAATATATACACAGATTGATCCATCTCCTTCTCTCCTACCACTGTCTCCTCCTCCTGCCATAAACATCCCAAACTACTGCAAGGCCAAATGTAATCAAGACTTTCAGGAAAACCAAAATCCAGCAATGCACAATAGCAAAAAACGTACATCCCCACAGTTATATTAAATTAATATGTACAGACATATCTCTGTAATCGTCTCGCAAACAATTGCAACTACCTGAATAAAGACAGAATGAAGACCTTCTGCCTTAATACATACCCTTTATTAAAAAAAAAATAATAATAAATTTTTAAAAAATATCAATCCACATCCTTTGTATGACTGTGGACTTGGTAATTTACAGTGATCAGAGATACAGTCATCTCAACAAGTTTATTCCAAAGACAGTCATACCACTGAATTTACATCAAAAGAAGTTAGACATCGCCTCCATTCTATGTTAGCCCAGAGCTGGGCTCAAAAGGTTTTCATAGTTTGCCACGGAAAAAAAAAAAAATGATAGTAGTAAGAAGTGGAAATGAACAAAGACTGGTCATACATCTCTTCAGATGGTCAGTAGTCGCTGTGAAGAAGGACTTGATATTAGAAGCAAGGTACCCCTAACTCTGCCAAGTTCTACATCCTCTATTTTCTTCTTTAGGAAATTACTCTGGAAATGAGCTAAGTGAAATCTAAGTGCAACTCAACATATGGAGGAAGTGGCAGACTCTGACCCTCTGAGGACAAAAGGCAGACAGACTCCAGACAACAAGCTCTTCTGGGACAAGGACACTGATGAGGGGTACATGCAGTATTAAGCACAACCAAGGATTCCAGATCAGGTCAAGGCTAAACAAGTTAAGTCATGCTTGAGCACTTCTAGTACCAGACCAAAGCACAGCTTCCTCATACTACAAAGCACTGACCTAATATTACCCTGAGGGCTTCAAACGGCACTTTTTTTCCTTTTTCTTTTTAATTTTTATTTATGACATTTAACTTGTACTGGAAAGTTTTAATCTACTAACACACTTTCTATCCATAGCACTGCGCTTTCAAGCCAAGTCAGGTTTCAGGTTAGCATATCACAGCGAGCATAGCAGAACTTAGGGAAAAAATCCAAACTGCGTGCTAGTTTGTCACAGATAATTTAGCATGCCAATGTCCAATTCAGAATGGACTTGTACTGCAAAGAAGTCTGTCAGTGAAACTGTTCCTTCTGTTGAGAAATGTAAGTACTACAGAATCACAGAATCATCCAGGTTGGAAGAGACCTCCAAGATAACCAAGCCCAACCTCTAACCTAACACTAACAAGTCCTCCACTAAACCATATCCCTAAGCTCTACATCTAAATGTCTTTTAAAGACCTCCAGGGATGGTGACTCAACCACTTCCCTGGGCAGCCTATTCCAGTGACTAACAACCCTTTCAGTAAAGTTCTTCCTAACATCCAACCTAAACCTCCCCTGGCGCAACTTCAGCCCATTCCCCCTCGTCCTGTCACCAGGCACGTGGGAGAACAGACCAACCCCCACCTCGCTACAGCCTCCTTTAAGGTATCTGTAGAGAGCGATAAGGTCACCCCTGAGCCTCCTTTTCTCCAGGCTGAACAACCCCAGCTCCCTCAGCCGCTCCTCTTAAGCCTTGTTCTCCAGACCCCTCACCAGCTTTGTTGTCCTTCTCTGGACTTGCTTGAGCACCTCCATGTCCTTCTTGTAGCCAGGGGCCCAAAACTGAACACAGTACTCGAGGTGCGGCCTCACCGGAGCTGAGTACAGGGGGAATACAAACAACAGAAAAGTCCCTGGCCGTAGAACTTGTGTTGGGTCTGTCTGGGATGGAGTCACCTCTCCCTGCAGCAGCCCACACAGTGCTGTGCTCTGCACTCGTAGCTGGAACAGCACTGGTATCACTCCAGTGTTGTGTCTATTGCTGCATAGTGCTGGCACAGCATCAGAACTCCCTCCAAGCCCCCAAGAACCAGCAGGCTGGGGGTGGGCAATTGGTGGGGAGGGGACATCTCCAGGGCAGCTGCCCTAAACTGACCTAAGGGATATTCCATAACACCTGATGTCACACTCAGCAATAAAAGGGGAGCTCTTGTGGGGAAGGATGGTCCTCCTGAACAACCGGTACGCGTTTGGAGGCCCTGCTTCCCAGGACGTGGCCAAACATCGCTCATTAATGGGAAGTAGAGAATAACTTGTTTTCTTTTCTCTCTTGTGCTTCTGCACGGCCTTGGTGTTTGTTTTTCTTTTTCTCCCTATTCCTTTTCCCTTTAATTAAATCATTCTCATCTCAAACCTCGAGCTCTTTGTGTTGTCTTTTCTCCCCCTTCCTCTTTGAGGAGGGGAGGAGTGAGGGAGCGGTTGTGGTGGAGCTTGGCTGCCCATTCGAGTAAAACCACCACAGAACTCCACAGACCAGTGGATGTCCACTACGAGTAGAAAGCTCAAAATAAGAAAATACGCACAAATTAGCAGTGAAGGAAGTCACACCAAAACCACCCATGCCTAACATCATGGTGACACGGCTAAGGCAGTCTCTCATATACTTATTTACCTGGACCGTTCTGCAGCATTATACTGCAGAAGTACATTGCAGTGCTCTTTTCAACAGAGGATACTTCAAAGCAATGCATTCAAGAACATGCATAAAACAACGACAGAGCTCACTGAGAACAAGAAAACGTAGACACGGCACATGCAGCAAAATCTGTGAATCTCACAGCTCCATGAAATAGAACATAGAATTAAATTAACACAACTAACTAAACATCTCTGGTGTAAGCATTGTTGCTTCATCACTTTTTGCTGAACACAGAAGTAACCTTTCACGGTTGGTAGGATTCTCTTCATAACAGACTACTAAGAACAAAAAAGTTCATTTAACTTCTCAATGCAGAATGAACTACACTCTTTCCCTCAGAGAAGCAAGTCATCAACACAATGACCAGCAACTCGGTGAGAGATCTGCAATAGTTTTTGAAGGAACCTGCCAGCACAACACACGCACTCCTTCCCTCTCTCTCATCAACATTCCACAACAGGGGACAGGTTTTACTGTTTAAGATTTAATTTGACTGATTTAAATATTGGGATTATTCTCCAATTTTCTACACTTACAAGACAATTCTACAAACAGAGGAATTTCCTACTTACTTTTGCTTTTCAGTATTTTAAGTTTTTAAAGGATGTGAATTCCTTTTGATATTGCTATGATAAGATGCCAGAAATTTGACAAGAGACATGCATCAAAAATTAACTTTTCAGACGCTATTCCAGAGCATCTGGAAAAAATTCATTTCAAGTACAAAATAATTAATACCACCTTCACTAAAATACTAAACATACAGTAGCCTGGTCTTTCCTCCATATAATTAAAAACTTAGAAAGTATAAGACCATTCATAAGAACAGATTATGAATTTCTCATAAAAATACTTTTTTTTTCTCTCCAATCTATTAGGTTTAGTTTGTTATTTTTTTTCCTTAATTTATAGCAGTGCTGTCTTCCTCAAAATTGCTGATTAAAACTTCAAGTGCACAACTGTAACCTAAAAACTCATTTTCAGGAAAGCTAAAATGAAACTCCTGTCATTATCTAATGTGGGTCTGTATCCAAATCAAGCAATACGTTCATGCTTCTGACACGGAAATCTAAAAACCACTGCAAGTGCAGATGGAAACAATAAACAACTTCAACAGACAGAAAATAATCCTTCTTGTCTCATATTTTGTCACAAGTGATTCATGGATTGGATACAAAACCTATACCTAAATTCGACAACAGATAAAGACTGCAGGATGGATGAAGAAGGCATGTCCAGCCACTCGTACAATGCTTACCTTTAAGAGTGTACACACTACTGTGTTTCTAACAGAAATACTAGTTTCAAAGTATGTTTTACATACACAGAGCTATTGCACTGCCATGATGAAATATGTCGTGATCCATAAATTCATCATAAAACATCAATAAAGAGCTCACAGAAATCCACTAACACTGCACAAAACTTGACAGTACCTCAATAGCAATAAGCTTTTTCTGTTAAATTGAGTTGGTCCTCCACCCCCATCCCTACCACACAACTCTTACGCTGCAAAAGGTGGTTGTTCAAAACATGTTTGCTCACATTTCTGAACTATTTTATAGTTTTATAGTTTAATAACCATAAAATAAACATCCACGTTATTTAGTGTGATCATTATGAATTGACCTAAAATCTAGGCAATCACAAACTCTGGAAGCAAACAATAGCCTTAGCAATACGGATATTTATCATTAAGGCTATTTAATTCTCTTACATAGAGTTTCATGAATCTAATGCAGAGCCCAGCAAAATAAAAGACTATGGATTTAGAAAACTGTGATGGTCTGACAATTTTTAAAATTGCTTTCTGAAGTTTAAGTTCTTTTACTTTGATCTAGGAAATCTAAACAAGCCACCAGAAGTCTATCAGCTATTTTAAGTTCACATGATACAGTCTGCTGTATAAAGGTGTGTATTTAGGTATGCCCTAACTAACCGTCATCAGCACTACATTTTCCTCATCGTTTCTGAATACTTCACTACTGTATCTAACAGAGAGGGATGAAAAGGAAAGCTCCAAGGCAAGAATAGACACCTAACAGCAGTTATCTAACAACCCGATGTGTTAATCTTGTTAAACAGATGATGGACAACCTTCTAAAATGGTGGGTGACAGGTTATAAAGCCTCGTTCAAGCCTCACAACTGCTTACACAATGATCACTTACTCACAAAGCTAAGTCTACTGTTCTTTAGCTCCTGCTCAGCTGTGGAGCTTGATACTTAATTTAATTATGTCATTTAGCTTATATAATTAATGGAAACATAGCAAGTGTCTCTTAGAATCAGAACGGTCACTAGTTCAGGCAATCTAGAACCATAGTAAATTTCAGAACAGGCACTGATGTTTACCATTTCTCTTCATAAACTGCAATGGAACTTCCTTCCAACTTTTAAATTACTCTCCCACATCCGTGCTTCAGTAAGATCTTAAAAGAAAACAAAACAGCTAGAAGTATTGATTGCTAATTAAAACACTGGCAGCTGTGCTGGAATTGCTCATTGGTATAAGAAATTTTTAACATTGCTTTTAAAGCCTCACAATAAGATAACCACAAACACTACTACAAATGCCTAATACTATAAATGACAGCATCTGATATCATTTTCCATCAAAGACTTCAAAGACAGAAGACCAAGCTGCAAACTAAGAAAATGGGTTGGATTATTTTTCTCTGCATTTACAAATAATTTCATAGGATCTCCAAAGAACATTACAAAAAAGATAATGTAAATCATCTATGGAACATTCCAACTTCCAGCAACTCCCCTCCTCTTTCCCTCCCAAAACAATAACAAATAATGTTTTGTTACTGAATGAATCTATCCCCAGAACGAAATATGAATGATTGTCAATAAATGAGAACAACATAAAAGTTCTTCTGGTATGTTTGTATTGTTTAGTGACAGAGGAAAAGAAGAAAGACAAATTCCTCCTCAGTTTCAATTGTTCTTTGGGCTGCAGTCCTTTTTGTACCCAAGCACAGAAACCATACCTTACCTTTCATGTCTAGTTAATCTCCTGATCTCAACTTCTCAGTGTCTATGTTTCCTTTTTTGGAAGCAGGATTGTGCTAGGAAAAGAGTTGTGAGAGGTCCAATTAAGACAAAAGAAAAACTTTTTTGACTTGATTCTGGGGAATGTTTTCAAACACTTGCATAGGCTAGGCAGCTTTTTCACATTTTGACTGTTGCTCTCCCTTCCTAATGAAAAGTACTGCTACCAAATAAAAAAGGGCATCAAACTGTTTAAAAATTCACCTCTTTGCATCCTTTTTATTTGTCTGCTTTTTTCTTCTACCTTATCAAACAAGCTATTTCCCTTTCCTCTGAATTTCAGCCATAGTTGTCTTTTCATGATAGCATCTCTTTCAATTACCAAGATGTTGGCTCTTGAACCATGGCAGCATTTATTAATCAATAATAATAATAATAAAAACTTGCACAATTCTTCTCATGTTAAACATACACTGAGACAAAAACTTCCAGAAATTTCTCATTGTTTTGCAAGTATACTCCTGCAGTCTCCTGTATCAAAAAAAAAAAAAAAAAAAAAAAAACTCCAGCAGAAGGGGTTGAGCTGATCAACTTTAACCCTCCGTCACCCCCTGCTCACCTATGCTCTTTTCTTTCTTAGCCTTGAAAACACTCAAGACAAAAGGCACTACTGGGCTATGTGTTTACACAGCACCTAGTAAAACAGGCACTATACTTACTTACAGCTTTTCCGTCTGACTGCAACACAATGAATGTTTCAACAGTCAAAGTGCCAAACCTAATGTGAAGGTAAAAGTGTTTTAAAACACGTTTTGCAACCGGTCATCCCCACCTGTGGAATCAGGGGTTAGAGGGCTGAGACCTGCCACATAAAAATGGTCTCTTTGCTTGGATGACTCCTTAGTCCCAGGGCACAGGTACAGTTCGTTATCCAGACAGATTTTGCTGCCCTCCTGTGGCCAGTGAAGATTTTATGCTCCAGAAGTCCCTGACACACACCAGCAGATTGGAGAATCAGTTACGAAAAACTCTGGTTCAGCTCTACCAGTACACTTCTGTCTTGAAAGGCAGATTTGCACAGCTCAACACCACGCTTCAGATAAAGTGAGAGAGCCAAAATGCTGTTGCAGAGGTAAGGAAAACCTCCTGACACCTCTGCTTGAAAGAATTGCTATAGGCTTTGTAGCAGAAATACAGGGATCAGTCATGCTCACTTAAAAGCTTGACTGATAAATTAAAAACCCAGATGTCCCTTAGCTACAGTGCTGAGAAAACAATGTAAATGAGCTATAAAAATATTGCAAAGAAAGTGAAAAATAACTTTAAATCCTTGTATTGATTCCACTGTATAGCTATGCTAATCTGTAAATCATGAACCTCCATATTCTCATGTGTGGCAAGTGGATGGCACGTGAAATGGCTAAAGGACAAGCTGTACGGTGGTTACACCCTATTACAGATGTAGCATGGATTTAAGTCGAATCAGAAAACTTACAGAACAATCTTCAGTGAAGCAGCAAAGGCATTTTACAGTATGGACATCAAAACAGTAGAAATGTCTCATTTAAAGACAATGCTGGTACTACAAAAGACCAATTTAAAATGTACAGCAACTGGAATGCTAAGATATTACTATACTTGGGAAAAGGGAAAAAGGAAAAGGGAAAAGGGAAAAGAATGAAGGCTAATTTCATCAGTAATTTGACTCTTTTTTCAGCAGCATATTCAGAGTAGTTGGAGACAGAAAATTCCCCCTCTCCCTATATCTTTGCTGTTAATACAAATATACTAACGCATACGTATTTCATTACTACAACATTTGATTAAACATTTAGATAGTTAAATCATCTTTCAAAAAGGAAAATATTGCCCTCAAAGAAGTAAAGGCAATTTTTCCACTTATGCAGAATAAAAACAGACTTTTAGATATCCAAAGTTTGCTATGTTGGTTGGTTTTTTTTTTTTTTTTTTTTAAAGGAATTCACATTCCAAAACTGTGTACAGTATTAACTAAAGAATTACTGCAAAATGCTCAGAATTAGGAATGTACAGATTTAGAATTGGACAAGATATAAAAACAAATTTGCTCTAAGCTTGGACACTATACATGCTCTGTAGAAAAGCTGACGTACTAGATACATTGAGCAAGATTCACAAAATAGGCAATTAGTTATTATCCGTCAGCAAAGACTACTTTGAACTATTCAGAACCAAGCAAGAAAAAACAAATGGAACACATACAACAACAACAAATGGCATTTTCCTACCTAATTACATGTTTATATTTCTGCTGAAGTTCAGAAAGAGGCAAGTATTTTTGATAACTATTTATCCAGCTACTATAAGAACCTCATGAGGGCCAGCAGTGCACGAATGGTCTGCATCTGCGTAATTCTCAATGCCATTTAGACTGGATGGCATACATGGCATCAGTTAGGATGAAATGGAAACACTAGGAACGGTACTCTTTAAAAAAAAAAAAAAAAAAAAAGAAAAAAAAAAAAAAAAAGTTAATGCATGTATTTTCCAGACAAAGAGGAGGAAACAATGTGAAAAATATGTCACCACTGTCCTCTCAGCAAAGTGTCACTGTGTACCACAGCATCACTCTTAAATACACCTTTACTGACTATCAAAGGTGATAAATTTCTATATATTCTGTCTTCCCCCAAAATACCCTTCCTTATGATTTTGAGCCACGTCTTTCTGTATCACATTAATCATCTGTCCTGGATTTATGCTGACCTTTGCCCCAGGCAAAATTTCTAGAATGGATCATCAATCCTTCTCTCCTCAGTAGTAATACTCTGTAAAGAATGACCTGCAATTCCACGTTATCGACTACACAGCAGACCCTTGTCCTTTAGACCTCTGGCTTACGAGATAAATAATTCAGGGGCTTTTCTACCCCATGAACATCAAACATAGAAATACAATCAGGACAAAGAAACAAGTACACTCTACTAATATGATATCAGGAAAAGCATAAGAACAAAACAGTTTAAATGAAACAAAGACCAGAGTTACTTAGCAGGCCATTTAAGTTTCATGACAGATTGGGGAGGAGACATGGACAATTAATTTAACTGTTATGTTAATAAAATACCTGATACTTACCTATGTATTAATGGTTTTGCTTTTTATGTCTTTCCATGTGTCAGAGAATGTTAGATAAGATTAAAAACACACACACAAATAATAAAAAAAAAAAGCACAGTCTAGTGAAAGAAGCTACATGTTCTTTCTAGGGCAGATCACACCCAAATTCTACTTACACACACCCAGTGACTGTGAAGTGCAGACATTTTGAGGAAGTTTACTCTTGTTTAGTCAAGAACATGTTTTAATTTAACTGTCAGAACTAAGACTACTGCGAATTTACAAAAACAAGTCATTAAAAATTGCCTTCAGTTCCCACATCATAAATCCTAAGAACATTTCAACTGGCAAATTGCAACATTTAATTCTATTTCTCCAGATATGTTCAGTAAATAAACACAAACTGCAAAGGGGCTGAAAAAAAGCCTCTACTAAACTTTATATACTGTTCTCTATAAAACAAATCTCTCAGGAGCCTAATTAAATTGCATTTAAGAAGGACTTGTGAATTGTAAAACAGTACCTCTAGGGATTAAACTTCATCAAAAATTGAACTCGTGTTCCAGGGGTTATTCTATACGAAGGGCTAAGGCTTCAGGAATTCTTGGAGGGTTTACACTTAGTCCACAAAGCATGCCACTAAAACAAAAGGTGACACTTTTCAGTACCTCACACTGCAATTATTAGCCTTGTGGAAAGCCTGTCAATCACCTGCACCATAACAACTTCTTATCCATAACAGGACCAAAATACAGCTGTGTTGGTATTTTTCTTTCTAGTATGATTTTCAATAAGGTTTATTAGCAACTGCTGTTTTTTTTTCTTTGCAGATTTTGAAAATTTCAGAGGATGTTAAGAATAATATCATTTAGTTCAAAACAGCATTTAGAATACAACAGACTTCGTGCAAACAAACGTGCCAAAATTTTTCAAAAAGTACAATGTTTCACTGAAATTGATGCTTAAAAGCTCGTAACTGCATATTAATTTAACTTAGCCATATAACAGCTTTGCCTCTTGTCTCCAGGTATGCTTCTTAGAAGTATAAAATAATTCCTTCCTTTCCCTCATGTGGTTTGGCAACCAAGATGAAAAGAAAAGAAAAACGGAGGAAGAGCACGGTAATAGTAGGAAGAGTACATATTGGCACAGAGAAATCACCTGGTTTAGTGGCACAGGCAGTTTATAATTGCCAGCTACATACAATTTTTTTTTCTTGGTCTACAAATTAGTTATTGAAATCAAACTCCCATCAAAATTGTAGAATGCTATACCCCAGAGCAATCAACAAGTCAAAAAAAAGTCACACACGATGTCTAAAGTTTTGTGAGAACCATCTTACTATGATAAGCCACATAAAATAGTGAAATTGCAGTAATAACCTTGTTTTTCATACACTTATCACCTCGGATATCAACATTACCTATATTCTAGCCTACTTCTCTTTGTTTCTCAAAATCATTCACTTCTCAAGTATTTATTAAGAATATGAGACAACGTAGCTCCATCACCATCCCAGGTTTTCCAGATCTTGAATTGTAAAGTGCAAGGCCATCAGAAACGTGGTTTAAACTTTTAAATGAGGGCAGCTAAACTATAGCTGTAAGGAGAGGTTAATGAGAAGCAGCTTCAGCTGAGCTTCACTTGGATCGTTACCCATGTGGCTTGCAGGCAAAGAGCTGTCTGATATGGAAAAATCAGTTGAAGAAGAAGGATGAGTTCCTGCTTCAGGATGCTTGAGATACTGAAATAGGCTACAAAACTATTAAAAAAAATCTTCAAAGTCTTTCAAAAAGTTCTGACAGGCTTGGAAGGGAAATAGAGAACTTTAAAGTGATTCTTTCAACTTTTTGTTTTATGGAATAAATGACTGCCTGGATCTCATTTTAGAAATGCTGTTGCTTTTAACATTTAAAGTATTTGCATCTCTTGATTAGTAAGAATTTTAATAAAATATCAGATTCCCCAAAACAGCTTTGATTTTGAAGCATCGTGTATTCACATCTCAGAAGCATCTCTCGAGACTAAAATAGTCCAAAGATAATGCCAATATAAAAGATAGAACAAAACAAAATAGCTGTGACCTACCTTCACAAAATAATCCTAGAAGCAACTTGGATATTTTCAATCAATCTCACCAACAATTTCAAAACAAACAGCTCTGCATCTAATAAAGCATTTATTCCACAAGTTAATGTTAGCAAGTTTTGCTAATAATTATACTTTTAATATGGATCGAAGTCAAAAACTTAAAATGGCTAAAAGATAATGACATCATGCTGTTTCCCTTCAATATAGGGAAAATTAAAAAAAAAATAAAAAGTAAAAAACAGCTGCTGTTAAAACATTTTACTAATGTTTACTCAAAATCCGATTAGAGAATGATTCACATTTGGTATAAGCATAAATCTGAAGAAAGCATCGTTTTGTCCAAAATACAGGGAACTCAGTAGGAAGCTAAGCTTTTCAGTGGTTGATAGATCAACATGAAGAATCTCATCTTAGCTCATTGATGTTTCCCCCTTTTCATTAACACTCACATTTTGTGAATGAATCCTGAACATTTTGTGAAGTTGTCTTCGGGTGAAAAGTATACCACCACCATCACCCTTAGTTAGATATCTTCCCTTAACATAGTGTCTGACATTAGGTAAGTATCTTTTACTTAATATCAGTTCTGGAAGTGGAAGGTAGCAATGATCCTTCAGGATTGTTGCCTGGTATACCACTAGGACTGCCTAATCAAAACATGAGAATTCCACAGAACCATAACAGTACGTTATTGTTCTAGGCTGTGTTGTTTAAAAGTACTTAAGTTTTGAATTAGTTTCTACACTAAAATTGTACACGATGTTTTGTTCTTGTCGGTCCACCCAATGAGTTTAATCAAAGTTCTTTTTTAAAGCTGCTCTCCTTCACAACATACTCTTTCACTCTTGAATACCTAATTTATAGTTTAATCTCCACTTAGGAGAAATAAAATTGCACTGTGAACACAACTCTGCCTTCAGCTGGGTGTCTTTCTAAAATTATTATTATTCAGTGAACTATTCAGCATGGTCCAAGCAATTACAGATTTTGCTTATAGCCAGCATCAGGCAGCAGACAGGTACAGATGACCATACTGTCTTTCTAGCCTTAAAATTTTAGGAACTGATGAATTTCAAGAGTCTTACTGAACTAATGAAACAGAGCACAATGCCATTTCTTACTCTGTTAGTATTTCAGATCCTGTCGAGATGAAGAAAGAAGAGTTACTGAGTGGTGTAGGGGATGGGGGTAGCTGGCAGGAGTTTTGAAACCTGGGATATCATTTTACAAAGCAACTTCTTAGCAAATAGGTAAATAATTTTACAAACAGGATCACATCTTAACTCATGAGTTACGCACATTGGAAACCTAGACTACAGGTTGCACTGAACGGTGTCATAGATCAAACCTGAAAAAACGGCCTCATGGGGAACCCTGTTTTGATTACATTAATTTGTTAACAGACAAAGATTGCAGGTCCTAAGCCTTGTATTATTGATCTGTAAATGGACAAAAATACTAATTAGTGTCTCACGGAAAGCAGATGAAGTAAACTATTGAAATAAATTCTTCTGCATGCTTTGCACTTTCTAAAAGCCTAATGTAAGTTTCTTATAAAATGTCCTATAAAACTAGCGTTTACGGAGAGAAAAGCAGAAGAGAATTGCTAAGGGGAGAGAGTATGCAGACTAGCAAATTACTGATACAGTACTCAGTATTTGCCAAGCACTTACAATGATCAGTAAACACAGCCCTTGAGAACTGACCTCAGAGGACAAACCAAACTGCTTTGAAATAATATACATAAGTGGTATCTCCAAGATCAATGGCTGTCCAGCTATTAAAAAATAAATAAATAAATCGAGATCCACATTCCAAGGAATTTTTATTTAGCAGATTTTTGCCAATGAAGGAAATCACTCTTGCCTCTGCAAGATATATTTTAACAATGTCAGTGCAACGAGGTGTCAGCCAAATATCTGTAATTCATTTTGGTTTCTTCCAGGAAAAAAAAAAAAAAAAAAAGATTTGTATTGCATGAACCATTAAGTTATATTGGGTAGTATGTTAAAAACAAAACGTGGTGTGCAATTAATTAATGACATAAATGTGAGCAACAGCTCTACGGAATAATTGTGGAACACAAAGATTCTCCTTCTAAAGGAAAGCAACTTTCACTACCTCGGGTTTTTAATGATATGTTTTTAAAGAGGGAAAGACTTTGACAAACAATTCCTCTGCAGAAATACAGTCAAGCGTAAAATATTTGTTTTCAGAGAGACATATAAAGATAACAGAAATTTCTCTTTCCACGTTCTTAATCATAAGGAGTTTGTTTAAAAATAGTTTTAAGAAAGTGTTATATTCTTCATCTGATCATAAATGCCGTGATGTCAATTATCAAATCAACATGATAAACTCATAATTTCTTGTCATACTCAAATGATTTGAGATAATCAGTCATCAGAAATTATATTCAAAGCATTTCATTTATGTTTTTGTTTCATAAAAATAGAACACATGATATCTCTTAAAGAAAAAAGGAAAAAAAAATGGAGCAGCATTTCCTCCAGGGAAAAAAATGATCGTTACTACACTACCAAACAAAGAAGGGTGGCACAGTAAGAGCAGCTTCTTGCTCATGTCACTATTTTTTCTTATAATTCAGACAAGCACTCTATTTCTAATGTGAACATTCTGTACTCTGTATGTACATAAATAACTGAATTTGGCACTTTCAGTAAGATTTATATTCATGCAAATATTAAAATATGCCTATTAATAAGAGCAGACCCCTCAAAGTAACAACACTAAGGATCAGATTCTGGGCTGACATAAATTATTAAGGTAAAGAAGACAACAAAGGCAACCTTTTAGATATTATATACATGTATTTCCTGAATTCTGTTTTGTGGTTTGTTTGGGTTTTCCCCCTCCCCAAGAGAAACATTTACAGCATATTATGAATTATTCTGTGGCTTGTATACCAAGGTAACATATCTCTTTTCTCAGTAACCATGTCAGGGACGGCGTGAATATTGGATGTTGTGCTTTCCAAATTTGTCCTTTACAAACTCGGTAAGTTTTCTAAAAATCTAGTGACTTCCTCAAATGTTTGAAGATTTGAATGCAAATGGAGGGGCAAGTAGCAAGTGAGTAAGTTTTATACAGCCATTCCCATTAGGCCATCAGCTTGTCACTGATCACAGATCAAGCATAAAACCAACAGACTTGATGAGAGTCACTCTGCACTTCAGCCAGGCTGGCAGGCATTGCCTTGTGATGGATTGATGGCCTCTCCTACAGCTGGGAGCTGGACACAGTGGATGTGAAAGGCCTTTTCTTTTTCTGCATTGGCTTTCTTAAATTCATACACAGAGATCTTCAACTCTGTAAGTCAAACACTTGCTCAAACCAATGCAACACTAGGAATCAATCAACTCCTAGCAAGCAATAAGGAAGTACATACAATAATTATCATGCTTTTCTGGGTGCCATGTTTATAAACAATCAATTAAAATGCAGTTGTTTCAGAAAAATTGGCCCTGTGAGTAAGACCAACTACACAATTAAAGGGCTATACGTCTTCCATTAATTGGAAAGAGCAAGCTTCACTTGTAAAATGCATTACGTTTATTTTGATTTAGCTTTATTAATTTGCCTTCACTTTTTAAATTAACACTCTCCACCTCAAACTCTTTTCAGGTTCTGAAACTGTCCCCTCCATCTTCTGCTGTGCATGCACTCCAAATTTTTAGAAAACTAGAAGTGATATCAAGTGTCCCTTCACATCCACCTAATATAGCAAGTCATATTTCAGCTACGGAGCTCTTCTCTGACCTCCTAAAATTCCTTAATTTAAGAAAAAGCTCTGAAAGACAGCATTACTGACAACCCTACCAAATGCAGTGTAATACGTGCTATGTTCATACTGTGATCGCTTTCATACTCAGGAAAGAACAGTGTGAATTTTCTCCCAGTTAACCACCACCTTTGTAAGTAAATACTATTACATGCACACACTCAGTCTAGCTGGTGATTTCAGAATGAGGTCTCACAAATAAGGCATTTTTCTTTTTTAAATACTTCCTACTTCTTTTTTAAATACTTTAAATACTGCTCTACAAGTATTTGAACTCATGAGAGAAGAACTAAGAGTTTGTGCCTGTGGGTCAGTTATTTCTCACTTTGAATTTCACAGTTGGGTAAAAAAGCAAAATAAATAAAAAGATGGTTTAAAGAAAAAAAAAGATTCAAAAAGGATTCTGTCATAAAAAATCATTTTTCTCCTCTTTGACAGTGAACTCATTACTCAGTGGAAAAAAAATGACAGCACCAAAGACTTACATCCTCATAAATCAGAAGAATAATAAAACAGCGGCAAGGGTCACCACTCCCACACACACAAACACTCTCCCCTTCCCCTTGACGTGCTTCGGGTGAACCTAAAGGAATCTTCTCTAATCATAACCAGGCAAACTGATCTTGATATCCACCAAGCCTTTGCAGATAATAAGAACTTGATCTGAAGACCAGGAACCGTTCCACACATACAAAGCACCAGGAACACAAAGACTCCAGTGTTGACAGAAGTTCCAAAAAGGAGATATTTTTTTTTTTCTTCTGCTGCCTAATAAGAACAATGAAACCACAGAAAGATGCTCTGTTTCTTTGTTGGCCACAAGTCTCATCAAACACAATCTAACTCCTTTTTCCCAGACCTCACATTTAATCAACAGTAGCACATGACTTCTATTCAGCAGTCTCATTTCAATAGCCCCCTCCTCCCCGGATTTCAGCCACCACTTTGTTAGGGAAAAAAAAAAAAAAAGAAACCATTTGCTACGTTGACACACATCATGTTATTATTCCTCATTACTACTGATGCAAATATGCCATTTTCCTTCACTCTGCCATTGTACTTTTACACTTGGACCTGCCACCCTCTTCTATTTGTTCACATTTCCAACCGTAACGACCTTTACCTCTCTGTAAAGCTCAACACATGCTTGGTTAGGACCCCTAACTCGTGTCTCCTGTCAAATGAAGCCATTATTGCAAACACTGCAAATTATTTCACAATATATTTGAACGGCACACAAGCATCCAGTATTCTTCTATCCCTCTATTCCTCTATCTACCTTAGAAATATTGCTTTTTCTTTCAAGATTTTGCAGAAATTAATTTCAATATCGTGACATGCAATTAGGCAGACAGACTTGGTTTGGGAGCTCGAAGAAATATCTTTATACACTATATGGAAGAAACAACAAAGTGATGAGAGGTTTTTGCTTCTGCATGTAATTTTGTCTGTAGACAATATCAACAGATTTCTGATCTAATCACAGATTTGGAAAACAACCTTAGAAAACATACAATTAAAAGTAGCAAGCTTTTATGCAGTTAACTAGAACAGAGCCAGTGTTTACAATATATTTTAAAATAAATGTTTTATGTTAAATTCCATCCAGAAAAAAAAAGGTTTGTAACAAGTATGATAACCTCGGATATCAACAGCTACAGAGGAGACCAAGATATTGCATTTTGGGACATTTGCAAAATTATAAATACAGAATGAGGTGTTCACAAAGGCTTATGGATTCACACATTTCAAGGTTGATGCACACAATTTTTGAAGCCAAATATTTTAGAAGAAATTGAGATAATAGCAGGAATTTAAAAAGCTGGGGCATATAAAGAATGTAAACACGAGTGCGTTGTCATCAATCAAATACCATTAAAAACCAGAGCAGGTAAACCACTTAGTTCTAGTCCTATCTCATTTTGCTTCAGAAATATGACTAAGTAAATGAAACGCAATTCATGGTGCCATAATCTGTTGTTTTGCCACAATAAATAGTCCCTACCAAAAATACTGAATGAAAAAAATTATTTACATGACTACAATAGAATGACAATCATCAGTAATTCTTTTCTGTAGCGAACAGGTGTGACAGCAAGGTGGTCTAATTAGTCTTACAGACAGGCTGAACTATTCAATCCAAGAACTTTCGCATACATATAACACAAATTATGACTATTTAGTCTGAGATAGAACAAAGAAATAGTGTCACGTATGATACTAAATTATCATTTGGCAGCCAATCAAACTTACTGAGATAAAAAACAATGTGAGTTTTAACTGAAATATTCATTATTTTGTCTCAACTTCTACGAACATCAATAAAAGGTAATTTATTTTCCAATCATAGGGGTAATCTGCTTGAAAAACTTGAACTGCATTACTCAAATCCAGTTTAAAACCCCGTCAGGTTCAGTGACTATTTTCTTAGCATATCAGGCAGGATTTAGTAATAAAACACTGGGAATTCAATTCATGCAGTAATAATTAGGTTTTACTAGCAAAAGAATCAGGCAACAGAGAACAGTCCCATGCAGAGCAGAAGAGGTAAGCACATAGATGTATCCAACTGAAAAGCAAAATCAATTATCGGCAAATTTCTTTTTGTTCCATGTGACACTGTTGACCCTGGACTAAAAGCACAACCATTTGGAGTTTCAGTGAATGGCATCAGCATCATTGTGGTTGGGATGGGGTGGGGACAAAGCCTCCCTCTCCTGCCATCCTTGTGGAGCCAGGAAATCTTCCCTTGCCACATACTCCCAAAAATTGAACTGAAAATCAGTTTTAGGTATCATTGTCATG
This sequence comes from Heteronetta atricapilla, assembly GCA_011075105.1. Taxonomy (NCBI): domain Eukaryota; kingdom Metazoa; phylum Chordata; class Aves; order Anseriformes; family Anatidae; genus Heteronetta; species Heteronetta atricapilla. The sequence goes on along the minus strand of CM021734.1, from coordinate 29,573,966 downwards.
AGTAACTATTTCAGCAAGCATGAAGAAAAAGAGAGCACATACACACACAGGAAATATCCACCTAAAATCTGAAGAAGCATGGTATAATGTTGACAGATGCAAGCAAGTTATTTTTTAATTCCATGTGAAAGGATAGAATGGACCAGTAGCTCAAGCAGGCTGTGCAGCTTCTCAGTAAAGAGTTCTCTCAGGAAAAAAACAGGGAAAACCAGTTCACGTTAGAGGAACGTGAGAAGTTCTATATAAAGCTATAAACCTACTCATGGTACACATGAGGGTTGTCACGATTTTGTGAACTGATACAAAACAGAAGAAAACGACTTCACATTTGATTTTAAGTTTATAAACCCTGTAACATAGATGGGAATACTTGCTTGTTCTCACACAGTGGTAAAATAAAATAAATAAATAAAAAGTATTTTGTGTAAGTCTCTATGGCTAAAGAACTCAAACCTTTTTGTTCCTCGTAGGAAGGAGTTGCTGTCCACTAACTTCTTATGGTCTGGCAGTATCTACAACACCTTTCAGAGGCAACTCTACTGTGTGGTAGAAGAGGTATTCAATATTCACAACACCAATGAAAACAACAAATGCTGTGGTACATCTTTGTTCTCTGTAGAACTACAGCCAATGGGCAGCAGACCACTCTGCAATTCAGCAAAGAAAACAACCCCTACAGGGCAAGGAATGCTGCCACAAAAGGGAAGACTGATACGTATCTTCAAATTTTTCTAATTAAGATTATTTTCATCATAATGAAATCAGCTGCTACTGCTTTGGGAGATGTAGTCTGTGTATAACATTCAAGCTGATTATATTAACATCGTGTAGCCAAAATTTACTGCACTAGATATGAAGAAAAGTTCAGGAAAGGGGTGAAGCAGTGAGGAAAAAGCCGAGGATTCAAGGTCAAGCTTTTATTCCCAGTTTGGTCATCATCTGTTAAAGTCCTCTCACCATGCGTTATAAACAGCCTGCATTTTAGAAGAGATTTGAAACTGCTTAGCTGTTTTACACAGCTTTGAAATACACTGATGGGAAGTGACATACTTTCCTCTGAAACAGTTAAGTAGCTACCCCAGAAAAAGGCACTGTTAAGACACATGCGTACCTGAAAACCCTTACCTTCTCCAGGACTGACTGCTGATGGGAGATTGGTCCAGTCTATAGTCCAGTTAGGGCATGGATGAGGAGAAAATTTTGCCTCAATACCGCTTTCCTATGTGAAAGAGAACAAAAAAATAAGGCTCTGATCCTTTATCTACTGAAGTTGGTAGCAAAATTCACACCAAACTTAAAGACGTCAGATCAAACTGCATCACTTTCAGCCTAGGTGAAACTTAATAGGCAGATGACTATGTTATTTGGGATTCAAATAATGTATTTCTCTCATTTTCACAGGAAAGCCCTATTCATTTTATTTAGAAAAGGCTGACAGCCGCTGTGCGAAGAAATATGGAGTTATGGAACACGATGGAGAGTTTTCTTTAACAAAATTCATTATGGATCTCAGATGTTCAAAGCTCAAAGGAAATAGCAAAAAGAAAAACAAAACAAAACAAAAAAACACACCAAAAAGCAGAAATTATAGAATACTTAAACCAAACATAAAAGCAACATCTTTTGTCATCTTTTTTTATGCATATCTTTAAAAGAGGAAGATAATATCACAATTTAAACAAAAGCTTACTTTGATTCCTGAGAATTATTAACAGAGCTTCCAGCATCCTAGGCTTGCTTGATTCCTGAACAATCAAATACTATTAACTGAACAAAAAAAGTAAAATCCCTTCTAAGTCAACGCCTATCAGAAAAAATCGTTACACTGTTCAAGGCTGTCAAAGACAGCCTCTGCAATCCATCTACCTTGAATCAAGCTCAATATTACCATGAAATTAACTCATTAAAAAGTCTTAAATTACCATTAACTTAGTCATAGTTGGCCTTGGACCACCTATAAAATGACTGTCTTCATGCTCCTCTTCTAATTCATCAGGAACTGAAGAGAAGTCTTGTAGACGTTCCTCTGGAGCAGGCATCAACTCTGGAAGCTGGAGAAGCTGCATACTGCATTTGTGAGCAGCTTTCTTTATTCCAGGTACTTCTTGAACTCTTTGATACCAACTGGATATCAGAGGCAAGTTTCCCAGATTTTTTCCTTGTTTTTTGCTGTGAACCTAGAAAAATAAATGGAAAGCTAACTTACTATTGTACAATTTTTCCTATAAGCCACGAACAGAAGGCATGAACTATGGAAGTGAGCTTAGTTCCATGTTAAAACTCAACATGTTCACTCATAGCGTGCTGCTAATGAAAAAGCTTAGCTAGTTCAGAACTCTGGCCTGCCACTGGAAATGCCAGTTGGCCATTTAAACGTTATCTGTAATTCTCATGTGCTTTGTAGAGAGAAAGCGCTTACATGGCCAATTTTAATCACAATTTAAGTCAGTAACAGGAAAACAGCATTTAAAATAACATTCTTAATTATCTGATATTTCCTAACAAGGGAATGATTCATTTTTGTTGGTAATCACAAAATCCAGTAATTTGCAATGAATGCTGAACTTAAAGCAAAGTGGCCTTCAACAGAAATTGAAATCTTAATTGGATCCTAAAGTGTAAAATCTTAAGTCTGAATGTGATACACGTATTACAAAAAAAAAAAAAAGATACTCAAATCACAATTCTAAATGAAGACCATCTAATCTTAAAAAGGATACATTCATTGAACTAATGTAATTTCTGTTCACATTCCCAGATGTGTCAGAACAGTGAAGATCATCCTCTTCAACTTTTTAAACTTCTCATAATTCTCTTCAGTACAGGTGAAATACACAGCAAAACTGGAAATGTTCTCTACACACCTCCTGCCAAGAGCTGGCTTTACCAAGTTCATGTGCTATGTGCTAAGTCAACAACTTCCTACATTCCAGTATTTAAAATTTACACAGCAAACAAAAAAATTATATATATATATTTAAAATGATTATATCCTATATATATAGACACAGATCTTTAATAAAATGTACTTAATATCACTACTTAATTATTCTAAAATTATTTTGTTGTGTAATCACCCTGGAGACATCTCAGAGCTGCCTCACAGCTGTGAATTTGCCATGACAGTTCTTTGTTGCTAGCACTGAAATATCAGTTTGTTCATTTTGAAGAGTGAAGAGGAAAGAAACTTTAAATGGTAACAGTAGCTTTGAAATGAAAAGGCCAAAGAGACGAATGTTTGGGATTCCTCTGGTCCCCACCTTCCCTCAGCTGTAATAAAAATTTCCACACACCTACCTGTATATGTGACTAAACCGAGAAAAAACAATTGAGAAATGTTATTTGTTTAGACCTTTGCTGGATCAGAGAACCTACAACCCAAACATGGGTTAACTCAAACTAAAGTTACTGCTGGACATTAAGAGTATTTTAATCACCATATCAAAACAACACTCCTTTATTGCAAAAATAAGGAAAAAGTTACCTTGTACAGTGAACTTCATTCTGGAAAACTTTAGGAGTATAAAATGATTGTGCTGAAATGAAAACTGAAATGTAGGTAAGCTTTTTTCAGGTTATCTTCATCCTTGGAGGTACTCGTAACCTGACTAAATGTGGTCCTGGGCAACCTGCTGTAGGTGGCCCTACTCTGTGCAGGGGGCTGGATGAAATGACCTTCAGAGGTCCCTTCTGACCTCAACTATCCTGTAACGTTGCACACGCTTCAAAAAGAAAATTGCAAACCATGCTCACATGAACAGTCAGAAAAAGCCAAGCAAAAATGGTATTCTAACACACATCTATCTGCACAGCGTGGAAATAGAAATTGGTAAAGAACGCCTGACATGACACAAAATTTTAAGCAGCTTTCTTGCATGCTGTGTTTATAATGTTCTTAGGGTAATCATCAGTAATTAGTAATAGCTAAAGGAACAAAAGGAGGATGAACTGTAATTTTAATATCTAATTCAATATCGCAATAGTAACAGAGGCAGAAATATATTAATTTGGTTAAGAAGAAGTCTTTTGGAAAGCAATTCTAAGAGGCACTGTTACACTTGATAACAAGTGTTCTACATTGTATTTTAAAAAGTGAATAGTGGTTTCTCCCAGATGGAGAGCTGAGCTTTTGTTATTCTTCTATTAATTTTAAACAGTTACAACTAATAGGAAGGCTAACCTCAGAAAGATAACAGAAATGCAATGAGGTAATGAAAAACAACTCTTCAGCTCCATTATCTTACTTTTGGTAATTATAATTACAATCAGCTATGGGTTTCCTCACATTTATTGCATGATACTTTCCAGACATATAGCCATTGAAGACTTCATTATTTAAACCCTTCAAGCAAAGTGGAAGTGCAACTATAACAATTTTTTAAAGACAATCCAGGAACAGAACAGTTCAGTGGAAGGGACCTGCAAAGATCATCGGGGTCCAGCTCCCTGACCACTCCGGGGCTAACCAAAAGCCAAAACATATTAATGAGGGCATCGTCCAAATGCCTCTTGACCAGTGACAGGCTTGGAGCATCAACCACCTTGCTGGGAAGCCTGTTTCAGTGTTTGACCACCCTCCCAGTGAATGAGAGAGTCTGCAGCACCTCCCAGTTCAGTATTGCCAGCAAACAAACTAAGGATGTGCTCCTGCATCCAGATCATTGATAAAAAACTTGGAGAGGTCTTGCCCTAGGGACTGAGCCCTGGAGAGCACGCTGGTAACCAGCTGCCAGCCAGCTCAGCACCTTCCTGGGTCTTCTCTCAGGTCCTGTTTATAGCTGGCTAGCTTCCAGTCAGCAGGGACCTCCCCTGACTCCCCCAACCTTGTTAAATTGTTCACAGGTCTCCAAGAACACCATCCGCTAATTTCTTCCGCACTCTGGGATGAATCCCATCAGGCCCTGTGGATTTAGGAACATTCAACTGATACAACTGGCCCCTCACAGTTTTGGTGGCCACAAATGGAAAGTCTCTGCTTTCCCAAAACAGCCACCTACTGTCACCTCACCCACAAGGCCCCCTCTACTCCCAAACAGCAGACCCAAAAGGGCACCTTTCTGAGCTGGCTCACTCAGTATTTATGACGTGGAAACACCTTCAGTGAGCTTTAGAAATTTCCCAGGCTTGCTTGTTGCAGCAAGTTTCATACAGCTCACAAGCTGCAGACTACCCAGGCTCAAGGGTAACATATGAACAGCAACAAAAACCCGGCATTCTCAGCTGCTCAGCGTCTATCTGCAGAAAGAGTTCAGTTGGATGCTGCAAACAAGCGAGCACCCAATCCAGGATTCTTCTACACTGCACCAGTAAATCAAACATTACCATAAAAAATTAAACTCTTCTTAGTTAGAAAAGGCCTTGCAAAAAAAACAAATACATCTGAAATACTTTTAAATAGCATTTAAAATAGGTAGGACAGCATTTAGTCTTAATGGTTTTGTTTAGCACCATCCATACGGACATTGCTGTTAATCCTCAATTACGTGATTTGCAAAACACATACACAAAGATGAATTAATAGTCATTTAGGCATTTCTGTTAAATAATTAAACATATAAATGTTTACAAATAAATTAAACATACAAATAAAACAATTACAAATACAAATAAATTAAACAAACAAATAAATTAAACATACAAAAATAATTAAGAAATCCACAGGCGGACACGTTGATCTACTTTTGGACTCCCACATCAGTACCATCATACAGAAATCCACTGAGGATAATGACCTTGGTGAAAGAAGTTACAGGGGACATTTAGCACATAATAATGTTGGTTAGTGATTGGCTTGATTTTAGAGGCTTTTTTTTTTCTTTTTTTACCTCAGAGAGACCACCAGCATCTTCTCCAGGAAGATGTTTCCATTTGTTTTTTAACACCATAAGGCAAATTTGGCAAAACAACTTGTATCAAAACGCAAATACTAAATTCATTCAGAGCTCTTCTTGGCAACAGACACCGTGTGTTTTGCTATCAGCCTTGTACAGTACCTGCAGGAACAGTGGTCGTAGGCAACTTCATTGCATCCTTTTATTATCATATGAAATAGAGTTGTCAATTCCTAAATTCTGTTCAGTGTTTACATCCTCATAAACCCAAGTACACAGATTGTGCTGAGCAAGACCCTCACGCAGTCTTGCAGCACTGTAAAATTGACTCCGAAGCTGAGCTCAAGTCCCTTGTAGTACTAAGCTTCTTTCCAAAGGTGAGAAAAGGCTGGGGCAGAAGGAGGTGGGGGGAAGATAATCAAATCTCTTGGCTTTACTGGGCTATGCAATATGTTTTCCAAGGAATTTGTCCTTTCACTGCAGTAACCAAAGGACCTTCCACAAACTGCAGAGACCAGTTTAGCAGCAACAATACCATGAATGACAAAACTACAGATTACTGAGGTTTGAGGTGCTGAGGCATGTCCCAAAGAAGCTGGATCCCTAGACACAACATTTCCCTTCTGAGCAGGGTCACAGTGATCAGACCTTACTTGGAGAAGAACACAGACCAAGCTTTATAAAAAAAATAAAAATAGAAACCCCACAGAACTGCACAGAAGAATAAAAGTTTTGCTGATATGAAGGTATGATACTGTCCTACCCACTCATCTTTATATACAGATGTGCAAAGAAGCTGGCTTGTTTTATGGGAGGGCCTGATAAAAAAGGATTCATTTGAGACAGACTAAAGCAGTGCTGTCTCTGTAGGAATGTTTCGTCCCAAATGAAAGATTCATATCTAGGAACCATAAGAAAACAACACCAGAGATTAAGAATGTCAACATACTATGTAGCAAATGAGTAAATCATTGCATCCTGTATTTTAAAAGGAAATATGTGCAGACAAAAACCCTCTCAAGAGAGCCTCACGAAATTATACACCAATCACATAAACAAATGAGTTTTTGGAAGTCTACCCTGACCAATACCTGAGCATCTCCTCAGCTCCTATATATGTAAGGAAGTCAGGGATTTACAACTCCAAAAAGCCACCGTAGTCTCTGAATCTCCTTCTATTCACTGCCTCCCTAAAAATCATTCTATTTCAAGATAAAGTCACAAAGTTTCAAGTCAAAACTGAAAATAATTTCAATTCAGGTAATCTCAGTATAGCAAAAGCACATCAATATGGCTAAGAACTCACTTTGCCTTGCCCCTCAGTATGCTAACCAAAATTACAATAGGTTCATGCTTACCTACTTCTAAATGCACGTTACAATTTCCTTTACGTGTCAAGTTTATATCTTCTCATGCAAGAATTTTCTGAACAACTTCCTCCCAAAGTATTTCAGCGTAATATTTAAATAGCTAGCAATGCTTGCTAAGTACAAATATGCTGTGTATTTACAGTTAATGTTGTTGATCTCGCCAGTCCCTGACTTTTCTTTGTACAAAAACAAAGACAGGCTGTTTTGGTTTAAGCTCACATCGCAAATGCTGCAATAGATTTTAAATGGACACATCCTACAATTCTTACAACAATACATACATCCTACTTAATGCTTGCAGAAGCAGTTGTCTTACCAAGAACTGATGGATGCATGGCAGAAGCACTATATCTGCCAAGGTAAAATAAAGCCCCTCTGCAAAAATGTGGTCCAAAGGCGGAAGGTCAGAGGTTTTTGTTCTCCTGATGACAGGGGCCTCTCGGACCACATTTGATGCTTCCTGGACATGCAGCTTGGAGAAAGCTACGCTCAGTTCCAGACTTGGAAGCGGATGATCGTGTACCTCCACTGTTTTTCCTTCCTCTGTCGCTTCTTTACTGAGTCCAGGCACCGCAGCCTCAGCACCTGCCTTCTGTTGTTGAAGTTTTTGCCTTCGAATTTTGTCATCGTTGTGCACTCGGACAGGTTCTCCAAGTTTTTTTTCAAGCTGTAAAATGTCAGCTGGGACAGCCTGACTGTGCTCAGGAGATGCCGTCAAAAATCCTTCAACAGCCAGAGGTATGCTGATCTCACAAAGTCTGGTCCACTGGCTAACCTGTCAGATAAATTTACATAATTAATGTCTCTCCAAGAGGAGAAAACGAAATCCAAGGTACATTTTTGCCCATTTGAAACAAAAACTCCTGCCAAATTTTTGTCCTATTCAGTTTACCCACTTAGCAGCAATCTGAAACATGGAACCCAAGTTTTCTAGCAGTCCCAGGAAGAGATCAGAACCAGAGGTTTCTGGAGGATGCCAAGGACTACTTCTAAATGCTAGTGCCCAACGGACTAACACAGGGATACACTCCCCCAGATCTGCTCCTCACCAACAAGGATGAACTGGGTTGGAGGCACAGCGATCAGATGCAAACATGGACCTCAGTGACTGTGAAATAGTGGGCCTCAGCCCCCCAAGGGGAGAGAGCAAGGCAAGTCTAGAGAGATGAGCAAACTGCGAGGCGATAAATAGGCCAAAATGTCAACTGAAGGAGTAGCGGCTATGGGTTCACACTCTACCTGAAGGTCAGGGACAGGTGGAACTCTTTAGGGGCCTATGCTGAGGCTAGGCACCTACTACCAGGCTTCTACTAAGAAGACAGAAACAGGCTTTCTGTGGACTGCACCGCAGGAGAGTAAGAGACAAATGTCACGGACCGAAGCAGAGAAGGTTCCAGATTGGCACAAGGGAAGTATTTTTCACCATCCTGAGCATTAGACCTGGCTGCTAGGAAAGGCTGTGCAGCCTCCACCCTTGGAGGTTTTTGAGGCTGACTAGACAAAGCCCTGAGCAACCTGCGCTAAATCTGGCGTTGATCCTGGTTTGAGGTGTAGGTCCCTTCCAAACTGGTAATTCACAAGTACTATTTTATCATCTGCATTCATAGTAATTTTAGCCAGTCACATGGAATCAGCTGCACAATCTTACATCACAACATGTTTTACAAAAGAACGCTACTGAACTCACAGTCAGTATAGTACATCAGTATTATAACTTAAACTAAATAACCATCTTTAAAAAAAAAAAAAAAAAAAAAAAAAAAACATAATATTTGTAGTCAGAATCTTTATTTTGCTTTTCCTATTTTTCCCCAAACAAGCATAGTTCACTTGAACCCAATTTCCCTTATTCTTCAAGGAAACACTAAATGTTGGCAAGATTCTTGAAGTCAAAAGGTGCTTATTCATAAGATGTAAAGCATAGGAAGGCAACAAATACAGCAGTGACTATTGTCAACAAATTTATATTTGTAGGGCTGTCACAAAGCTTGCATCTGGGGCAAAATTTTCAAAAATGCTTTACTAGTTTAAGCTCTTAATTGCCTACATTAATGTTAACAACAAGACGTAAGTACAACTTAAAACCGTCTAAAACTTTGCCAAGTTACAATTTGATTCCTGCACTCTCCATAAACTCAGAATTGCCACTTTAATTAATTCTCAAATTCCACATTCTTCAAACAGAATTAACAATGTGCAAAGTACACAGGATCAGGTCCTTATGACATGCTTCAAGAACTTGTATTTGCTGCAAGAATAGCCACACCTATGGCTCCACGTAACACCTCACGTTTAGAAATCTGACCTGAGTAGATAAAGAACATGGCATTCTGTGGAAAATTAACACTATATTAGGTATTTTTTAAATTTACTTCGAACTGGAACAGCGATACTGTGTAACTCATTGAAACTACACTGACAAAAAAGAAGGAATTCATAGACCAGGATATTCATATTCAAGCAAAGGTCTGCCCCCGTTTGAATCTTTAGGTTCTTTTGTGCTGCTAAATGGTTATATCTTTAAAAAGAATCGTTCTTCACCATTATGCCAAAATACAGACACTTCTCCAGTGAGCAAATCTCATTTACATCAACACTAAGTCTACTTCTGAGTATTCTGTCCTTTTTCAAAACTCCAATAATATAACTAAGAGAAAGAGATGCACTCACCTCAGCACAGGCTTTTAAGCAGGTCTTCTTAAAGCCCAGGAGTTCCAAAACATACTTTTTAGATGGATCTGCCTCGTATGTTTTCTGTATTATATGCCTTAAGACAACGGAAAGCCCAGCTCGACAGAACTTGCCATCTTTCGCGACAACAGCAGGCAAACAGCAGCTCTGCAGGACCATAGGAAGCTGGCATTTGGAGATTAAGTGGACCTCGAGATCGCCAAGGTGTTTTGTCACAAACTGATTGTCCACATCTTCACCAGTCGGCACTAAGAAAATTTTGAATAATTTGCAGTCACAGTAGGACAGCAAAAACAGCGAAATAGATGTATGAAGAGGAAAGATACTATCTTTGTACTCATGAGACAAACCCAAATATAAATGTTCTTCAGGGACGCTATCTTTCATCTTCCTCCTGAGCTGAAGTTCCTGAAATAGAAATCAGAACAGAGTCATAAAAGAATACACAATTGAAAACAAAAAAGAGGGTTTGAAACCGTTGTCGTTCTACTATCTGCTAAAACTGATTTTAACATAAGATACCATTAAAGACATCCTGCCTGAATAAATGGACTGCAGGACCTTCCTGGGAGGAAAAGGTTTCACATACACGGTGTCACTTCACATACGAATCACTGACAGGGAAATCATTTCTGATACCCAGCAAAACATACAAACAGAAAAAAAGATCTCCTTTTAAGCTTTTTAAGTGTATAAACATTTTATAACAAGCCTTTTTATTATTTTAATCAACCTCCCATAACATTAACTATACATAATTGAAAAAACATATTCCTGAGCACCTACCTAAGCCGGTCAGTTTTATAAGACACAGACGGCTTTCTGTAACTGTTAGAACATGTGCACACACAGGCTATTAAGGGCACGGGAAATAACATTACTTTATATATCAAAAAATCAACCTAGCCTAGTGAGACATTAAATGAAGGTCAAGAGGACATGCAGGAAGGAAAAAAAAATCAGGAATGCTAGGTGAGCACCTCAAATGCAAGACTACTTTAAAGTAGTCAAATACAATAGTAACATAGCTGAAATTATTGTCTTGTCATTACATTAAAAACTTAAATTCAGTTTCCTTGTACTTTGTTTAAAGTTACATTTTTCTTATTAAACTATTCCATACCAGTTTAACGTAAAACAATGAGGCAACAATTTTTCTGCACCACCACCTAACGGAATTCTCCATTGACTTATACACTACAAATCATACTGAAAAGCTTTAGGCACTAGGTGGCACTCTTAAAACAACCATATAGAATAAAGCTTTATTTTTATATTTTTAATAAGAGAAAGAAATCTGAATGTTGCTAAGAAATGCCAGTATATTTTTTATATATGTATAATTATGAACATATAAATACATATATAAAAAGCACAAGTGACATCAGAACAGAATCAGTCTTTCAAATAACTGTATAGATTAATAAGGTCTCTGTACAGTTACATGAATATGATGTCATTTATGTAGCAAAAAGGTTTTTGTTTCAAATATTCAGAATATCAGATTTTTTTTTTCCTATAGATGTGCATCAAATGTATTATTTCATATCAACTATCACTGGGACAAACCAATTGTTCAAAGACAGGCAGTTGAAGAATAAAATCAAGTCCACCTGACTCTAAATGAAAATCATAATAATGACTGTTACATAGAAGGATTTTTCATCTGCTCCATCATATGAATTTGTCTCAAAACAACAGTGACTCAACATAAAAATCCCATTGCTTGTCTTTAATTAACACACCTGCCATGAGAAGAACACAATATATAATTAAATATCTAATTTCCTAAAGGCTAGTTTACTTGGGTAAACCTTGCCAGCATATAAATCGAGATGGATTCAATATTGTAACCAACTCTGGAGAAAACTGTATAGTGAAATAACTGTTGAGGAGATTAGAGAAGAGCTAGTCTTACTTGCTAAATCCATAGTTATAAGCATTTAAACTCATATCCCTGGCTATAAAAACTTCTTTCATTATTAAATGGTACCCTTGATAGGCATTTGGGTTATTTTTATTTATCATAGTCACTCACAAAGTATACAAACCCCTTTTTTTCCTGGCTACTCTAGCCATTCAAACATACACATTCACCTTACAAATCACCTCTCCTATTTTATTTTATTATTTCTGGTTGACCTTACTGCACAGGATTCTTCTATAAACTCTTATGTAAGTTTTTTTGCTGTATAGAATTGCTAAATATTTTGGTAAATTCTGACAATGTTTCTAGTTCCAAAGCATTATTCTGTTATTTCCTTCTGTTCTTATAGAACTGGTCTTTCAAATCCAGCACTAAGGACTTCGTAAGTAAACCATGAGCGTATTGTAAACTGAGGCCCCTGCTCATTTACCTCCAGAGCAGCAGCTCTGAAGCACTGTTCCCCCACAAAATGATAGAAAGGTTTGGGTTGGAAAGGACCTTGAAGACCATCCCATTCAAACCCCCCTGCCATGGGCAGGGACACCTCTCGCAAAACCATGTTGTCCAAAGTCCCATCCAGCCTGGCCTTGAGCACCTCCAGGGATGGGGCATCCACAGTTACGCTGGGCAACCTGTTCCACTGCCTCACCACCCTCACGGTGAAGAATTCCTTCTTAATATCTAATCTAAATCTACCCTTTCAGGTTTAAGCCATTATCCCTTCTACTATCCCTACATGTCCTCATAAAGTCTTCCCACATCCTTCTTAAAAAAGGATAATATTAGACTAAAAATAAATACTTGAAAGATGCAAAACTAGAGGTACTACTCAATCAGGCTACCGATTAAAATGACAGAGATGTCCTGCTTTGAAAATTGGTGGACGAATGGGTTAACACTGTCAGAGTGAATTCTCCAATCCCTTGAACAAAATTACTTCTACCCAGTAGCAGTGAGTAACAGATAGCAGCTGTCAGTCTGTCCGCAAGACAGCGACTGATTGGAAATAATGACTTGTTGGGTATTGGGCTGCTCTGTATTCCACCCTGTAAATGCCACAGCTGACACCATCCTATTAATCCATCTGTCTCCTTGAAGTTTGAAATTTAACTTGAAATTTGACCCGTCAAATTCAACTATTCTTACCCTCAGGTACAGAACTATTAGGTAGAGAAGCCACACAAACCAGATAGGCCAACTCTGGTGAATCTTGCTGAAGCAGGATAAACAGACACCGTCCAGAGGTGCCCATTCCGTTCTCTTGACATCCTTGGGACAATGTGAGAGAAGGGGAATATGCACGCAGCCACTTTACCTTAATCCACAGGATTTGAATTTAGGCATCTTCCCTGACCATTTGAGGTAAAACTCTGGATTTTGTGCTGAAGCAAAGGTATGCTCTGGAAAGGTGTGTTTTGCTGAATACCTTGAAGAGGATCTCTGGACCGGACAGCTTGAGGGGGGTTATTAACTTCTTCAGAACTCAACAGAAGCAACTTTTTTATGAACATCCACAATAATTTACTCCTCAGTGACAACACGGGAACTATATCAGAGACTGAACTACTTTTCTGAACCTAAATGAACTTTTATGATGACAAAAATAACACAGATCACAGAAATGCTCATGATCAACTTAGCAGCACTGTGCTCAAACTGTTAAAAACAGAACAGCTTGCTGAATCAACTGAGAAGAAATCATTTTGTGGAGGGCAGAAAGGAAGTGCCAAGACTTTTCTTCCCTCTCAGACAAAACAGTACATTTACTGCTTTGAATTTTTACATATAAAGCTTTCAGCTGGACAGGCAGTTGTTTTAACAAGTTTTCCAAAAGCAAGATTCTCCTTTAACTAGTTTTTGTGCATGTGCTATAGCTATATTTATCCAGAAAAGAAAAAAAAAAAAAAAAAAAAAAAAAAAAAAAAAAAAAAA
>CM021734.1:29232478-29560115 GCA_011075105.1 Heteronetta atricapilla | reverse complement strand
AAAAAAAAAAAAAAAAAAAAAAAAAAAAAAAAAAAAAAACCTTTAAATACCACTCATTCATAAAAAGCATATATTAGTTTTTTTATATAAAAAGTAGTCATAAAAAAATCAGAGGGATTCTCGTATCAAGTTTTTGAGTTGTTTTTTTAAGCTAATTCAACTGTTTCATCTAGTTTGACTCCTCATGTGGGAGAAGTAAGATGCAAGACAAAGATGAAAATGATGGACAACATTATAGCTTCCTTTTTAAGGAATCATATCAACAAAAAATGACAGTAACAATACAGCAACAATTAATCGTTCAAGTTGGTAATTCAGCTAAAGGCCCTGATGCTGCAAGTTCTCACAGTACCTGCCCTAAGGAGTCTTTACAATATACGGTCCTGTTTTTGTCAGATATAGTCCCAACTTCTCACATACCACACTCCTACAACTTTTCATACCAAAGTCCCTTTTTCTTCTCAAACTGGAAGTATTAAAACACTGACATTGCTTTCCCAGAACCACACTCCCTGTTCTGCTGCTGAGATGGTCAGTTTACATTTGAGTTATCAGACCTATTCCATGGAGTGGAACAGATTGCGTTTCTAATTATGGTCCACTTAGGACAATAATACTTTTTCTGCAGCTAACCTTCAAGGGATGAAATGATGAGATCTACACAGCAGGAAAACAAAAGAAGCATTGGACTTAGAGCTTCTGTTTGCATCCTCAAAACAAGATAGGGATGCGATGATTGAAATAGAGGTTGGTCTGACTCAAACTCTCCGTGACTGCACCTGGAAAAGGTCTGATGTGAGTCACTACAGTGAGAAAAGCAACAAGAACTACCTTTGGCAACTCTTCTCCTTTCTATTCCGTTTCAGCACTAGGTTTCCTGAAATAGCTGAAAAGTGCATGGAAAGTTATCATCACTGATGTAATGAATACTTTGTTCTCATGCTATTATCACCAGTCAGATTCTGTCTATTCGCCAGCTTCATCATTCACAAGAGCCACATACATGTCATTCATACTATTAAACACAGAGAGTTATTCCAATTTTTTTGTCAAACTATTGCATTTGTTTCAATCTTAGAAGATCAGTTCTCTCCAGAAAGAAATGTTAAGCTTTTTCTTTTCTTCCCCTTTCCTGTGGAGTACGGTGTATACCATGGGCATTTGTCACTTACTCTACTCTCTCTTGAACTGACATCTGGCCTCAAAATCATTTCACCAGCCTGGTCTTTTTCAGTCTACTTTCCGAGGGCTGCATCAAGAATAAAGGGCAATAGACATCCTCCCCTTCCATGCATCTAGTCCCTTAAACTCCTGTTTAGCCTCCTGCTTTTTTTCCAGCTGCACTACATCTCAAATTCTCCAAGCACTACCCTACAAAGGAAACACCCACTGAGTAAGCCAGAATTGGATGCATCATGAAAACACTCTTACTGCAACAGGTACAGGAATGGTGGGGCAGAAAAAAAGGAACTACTTATAATGTATTTTTTGCAACTATATTAGTTAAAAGTTGTTTCTAAGTTAATTCTTAACACCTACAAGATCCCAGTGAGCAAAGGACTTTTCTTCTAGTCTTCCTTTAAAACACTTAAAAGCTTATGGAGATTTTGTTTTTTTTAAACCAAAGGTTCGGCCTAGTGCACAAAAGATATTTCAGGCGGCCAAAAAATAACAATTGAGCTAATTTTGCTCATAACTATGTGAACAGCCAAATGGCATTCTGAATAAATTAAGTCTCTATTACATTCAGTTTCTTTGAAACCACAGAGCTCACCATGCACGGGGAAAACACAGAAGAAATGCTAACCTTTTTGGAACTTCTTACTTCACCATGAAGAATAACATGGACTAATTGGTGAGGAAATCTTTTGTAAATCACCATTTGTCATTTTCTGACTTCTATACACAGGTGTCTCTTTCTACCAGCTTCAGAAAGCAGTGCTAAAAGTTCCCTTATTTTCCATAGAACACTTAGCTGGAGACGGACAGTGTAAATTTCTGGACTGTCACGTGGTCTCTGCAACTGCCAAATAACACACCTAGCTTGGTAACTTAAAAATATTTTTAATTCATCTTTAAAGTTAACAGATTTAGACTAATTCAGAAGTTTCTCTTGCTCTTAGTTTTCTAGACATCAAAAAAAATCACAAAAAAAGATCACTCACTGACTACCTCAAACATTTATCTAGTAAATTGTCTTTTTCAGCCTCAGACATAGAATGACTAAAGACAAGCCACCTGCTTGCTAAAGGGCCTATATCTTCTATTATGAGGTTCAAGTGGAAGATTTCCTCTGTCTCCACTAAATATCTTCTGGAATTACTAAGATGAAAGCAGCATTTTTAAAACATTAGAACAGAGATGCTTCAGCAAGCATCAAGACTGTCAGCATTCACGTTATCCAATACCAGGAACCAGAATTCTGTCCTGGAAACAAGCTTTGCCACACAAGCAGCTAAACTGCAGGAAGCATTCACTACCACTGCTGAGAATCAAGCCTGCCCTAGCCCATTCTCATTCAGTTCTATATGACGATGCAGATCCCTACCATAAACACCTATAAATTCCAATTTATTTATAAAGCTAGTTACTGTAAAAACTCCGTCCCATTATCACAACAGTAACTGAATGTCTCAGACTTTGCTCCCAATGGCCTTGTAAGGTGGAATTTTCACGTATTCCCGTTACACAAGCAAAAAACCTGGAGGATAACCAGCTTGTAGCTCAACATCATACAGGAAATCTGTACTAGAGCAACCCTAAGAAAACAGACATTTTTCTTAAAAGATTTTTGTTTTGTTTTAAAGTCCAGTCTTATGAATAAAATCAGGCTAAATTTTATTCCAGATGAGTCTGTCACAAGACGTAGACCCAAATAAATCTGTCTGGAGTCCTGTGACTTTACCTGTTTCCTTAAATTGTTTCTTGTGAGAATATACTCAAAGCCTTCTGCACGGTCACTTCAGAGAACTGTAGACTACTGCATTGCCATGTCCCACCTCCTCACATCTTTTACTTTAGAGAATTCATCCTAACATCTTGTCTCTAAGCACAGACTTTTATAAAAGCCTTGTTTCTTATGTTATTTTATTTCCAAGATGTTTATCTGCACTATTTTAGCTCTGTAGAGTATATCTTCCTTGTCAGTTTAGGTACAACCTCACTTTTGAAGGACTCGCTAACCCACCTGGCTGCCTGTTCCCGCTCACTTTCACATGCTGACCACCTGTACATTACATTTAATTTATGGATCCACTAGCAGCTTACTAAGACTGAAGCATCCACAGACACATGCAATAAAACAAAATGTGGTACTTACAAAACTTATAAGACACCACTCTGGTCACAACTGGAAAACAGTTTCTCCTGCCACTTTTCCTTCTCTGATTAGACTGTAAATTGTGTGAGAAAAGATGGATTTCTATTCTATACTGGCCTTGTTTACAACAGCCACTGTTAAAAGAGAAGGGAGAAATCAGCTGAATGCAATAATGAATATAATGGGGTTTGCAATGTCACTTATAGATAAAAGAAATAATAGTCTACCTTTGCACAAGAATTACCTTTAGCGTTTAAAAATAATAAATAATAAGCAAACATGCCTATCACTAATTATACTGTGTTATTATTTTATCTACCCTTTCAACGTGTGTTAAATAACAGTTAAATTAGTTTCACTCAGCTTCCATGTTAGCAATACAATAAAGTGCTGGCTTCAAATTATATTTCCCAGGAAAGTGAAAAGTAAATAAACCCATAAACATTTCGTTGCTGAAAAAGATCTCGTTTATTTGATCACCATCACACGGTAAAATATTTTTAATAAGTAAGCGACCATCTGAGAAGCGTTCAGCACCACGAGTAACTTAAAAACACGTTTTTCTCCAGCAAGCGTTTAGCTTGGCACAACGCACTGCTGCCTTAAGGGAAAGGGCTAGGGAAGCAGAGCTAGATTTGCAGCCAGGCGATAGGTTTGCTGTGTATTTAAGGCCACCATCACATCCCCAGGTGAACCCACGGAACCTCTATAAACCATCCCCCAGCCCACCTCAGGCGGCCGCCGCCATTAATCGCCCGCCCTCTCCCCCTCCCAACCACCGCTCACCCGTCCTCACGCCCGGCGCGTTCCCGCCCCCTTCCCGCCTCCCCGCGCTGCGCGCGCAGCCGGACCGGCGCGCGGCCCCGCCTTCCCGCCCCCGGCGCGCGGCGGCGCTGTGGCCGGGCCCTGCGCTCTGATGGGAGGGCGGGGGGAGGGGAGGCGCTGAAGGGGCGACCACACATGCACCCCGCCCCGGCCTCCCTCCCTCCATTTTTTTGGGGGGCCTTCCCGTTTTTTGGGGGTGGGGGGGTGTCGCGGGGACCCTGGAGAAGGAGGAGAAGAAGGGGGGTGTCTCTAGGTGCTGCTGGACCGGCCCCGGGCCCCGGCAGGTAGGATTGGGGTGCGGGCGCTGTGGGGTAGGCGCCTCAGCCGTGGCGGGGCGGGAGGGTTTATTCTGTTAAACGATTCGGTTTTAGACGCTAAGGATCGGGGAGTTCCCCTTCTTTCCTTAAGGGAACGTGAGGGAGAAGTTCACGGTGTGGAGGATGGGGCTGCGGCTTCGGTAGAAGCGGTGCGGGGGTTCGGGTTTAGCCCAAGTTTGGCTCTCCCCCTCAGAGATCACCGGGAGGATGGGTGTCTGTAAACCTGCCGAATCGTGGTGAGCAGTGATACAGGAAAAGGCAAAGACAATAACAGAGATACAACCAGTATGCCAGCAACTTAAATCAATGAGCAGCGGTGTCTGTTTAAGCAGCGTCTTCAGGGCCGTTTGTGCAGAGCATTGAAGCCTAGCGGGAGCAGGGATTAACATTTCAGTTGCATAGGTGTGGGTATCTCCTTTACTTGAATAAATGTTCTGATGAAATTGATTCTTGTGGCATCAGAACTATCCTGAAGAACAAAAGCATTTTGTAGAAAGGTAAGACACAACAGGAGAAGAACTTTATTAAACATGGAGGTCATGACAGAGCTCAAGTGCAAAGGGGAAACTTACAGGAGGTAAATGTGGAGACAGGCTACAAAAGAGGAATATAGAAATATTGCCAAGGCGTGTGAGGATGGTGCTAGGAAGGCCAAAGCTAAGCTAGATTCAAAACTAGGAAGAGCTATTAACGGCAACGAGATGCTTTTGCTGGATTATCAGGAAAAGAATGCACAAGTTAAATATGGTGCAGCTGCTGAAAGGGGCAGGTGACTTATGACAGCAGGCACAGATGAGGCAGAGGCATCAATGTCATCTGTGCCCCAGACTACAGTGAGGCTTCCCAGGCCTTTCAGTGATAAGGCAGGGTTTGAGGAGAAGAGGAACTACAACAAGATTAAAGTGTGGACTGATTGCCTGACAGGTCCATGCACCTGGATGGACTGCATTCAGGGGTGCTGAGCGCTGGTGGTATCATAGTGAAGCCACTCACCATTGTCTTGGCAAGGTCATGAGACTGGGGAAGATTCCCAAAGACTGGAGCAAGGCAAGTCTTATATTCATTAGCAAAAAGGGTAAGGACAATTCAGAGGACTACAGGCTGGCCAGTCTCACTTCTTCCATCCATGGAAGGACCATGAAGGAAGCCAATGTCTTGGGTGAGCTGCTCTGAATTCATTGTTGGAATTGCTTAGAGCAGGAGGCTGCACAGGGTGGCCCTATCGGGCCCCTTCCAAACAGAATGATTGATTCCATTTTGTGCTTTAGCCCAGCAGGCAGCTGAGCACCATCCAGCTGCTAGCTTGCTCTCCCCAGGTGGGAACAGGGAGAGAATCAGAGAGGTAGGAGTGCAAGAAGTCATGGGTTGAGTTAAGGATAGTTCACTAGGTAAAGCAAAAGCCGTGCATGCAAGCAAAGCAAAACAGGGAACTCATTCGCTGCTCCCCGTGGGCTGACAGGTGTTCAGCCACTTCCAGGAAAGCAGAGTTCATCAAGGGAAACAGCTTCTTGGGAAGACAAACACCGTCACCCTGAACATCCCCTCTTTCCTGCTTCTTTATCCCAACTGTTACTGCTGATTGTGGCACCACGTGGCAAGGGACATCCCTTTGATCAGCCTGGGCCAGCTGCTCCTGGTGCACCCCAGCCCCTCGCTGGCAGGGCAGTGCAGAGATGATCAGCTCTTGGCTCTGGGTGAGCGCTGCTCTGCAACAACTGAAAACATTGGTGTGTTATCACCACTATTTTAATCAAAAATTAAACACAGCATCCTAAGAGCCTCTAAAAAAATAACTCTATCCCAGCCAAATCCATGACATTCTCTGTTTCTTAACTGATGTATCATTTATGAGAAGTAGGAAGCAGCAATTATAAGGCTGTAGTGCAATCATAGAAATGTCAGATAAGCAGGTGACTGTGATAGATTGAAATATTAATTTAAAAGTACAGTATAAAAGACATTGTAGAATAAAATATAAAATGAAATATCACAGTACTAGTAACTCCATAATGGAACATTTTATTCCAGCCTTCTAAAATTCTTTGGATAAGATGTCACACAAATAAGAACTGATTAACCCAAGAGTTCTGATTAAGAGTTCTGATTCGGTTGTCTGGACCGCTAAAGCGTGTGAGTTTTGAAATACCCCTCATGGGAGATGACTGTGAAATTATGTTGTCACGAATCAAATCCTGATTAAGATACTAAACAAAAACCAAAGGTAGAAGTTCAGATTTTCCTGCTTTCCTTGATCTGCTTCATCAAGTGCTGCATTAAATCTGAGAGTGATCTGAAAAAAGCATTGTTGGTAAATATGCAAAACCTGCCGCTGTCACAGTTGTTAGATTTCTCCAGGAAGAAAAATTCCTGAGAAACAGAAAAATCCGAGGGGGGGAAGGAAGGATGAATTGATGTTTTGGTGGTGAGTGAAATTAATTATTGATAAACACAGAGTAGCACACTGAAAGGGATTTTGTGCTGCTGCTCCGTATTATTGGGTTTTAAGTTAACTACTGCAGGTGTTGAAAGTAGCTGAAAAGGATATGAGTGGAAGTCCTCCTTTTAGTAATCAGTGTCAGTGGAAAACATAAATATAGGTGAGTTCACAAAGAATGGGTTTGAAAATACCGTTGCAAAATGAATCGAAGGTGTGTACTTTTTTGGAAAAGTGTGCTCGATTGTCTTAGAAAATAATAGAAATAGAAACAGGCTGAAGAAAATAAGGCAATATGACCATACCTCAAAATGTCATGTAGTTTAACTGAAATTGACGATGAATGAGATAATACGTGTGTAGGGAAATTAATGGCCAGAAAAGGGCTGTAATACCCTGGAAAGGTTGGCTGTTAAGTTGAAAGACCACATATTCTTTACAGTGCTCAATTAATTTTGTGTGATTTTTGGCATAAGACAACAGTTCAGTCAAGAAATGAGAAATTAAAATATTCCTAGACGCTGAGAATAACAACCTACTCAATTAACATTTTTCCCATAAAACTATTTAGTGTAGTCCACACTGGGAGGTTTTCAGTGATTATCCATCCTAGAAGGGTTTCTTATATCTCAGGAACTTAGGAGTATGTTGTTACTGTACATTTGGTCTTCTCCATCTGTCATCAAACATCTCTCACAAGATAGTGAGACCTAAGTTGAGAAGGGTGGTTCTAGGACTAGGCTAACGGTGTAATGCTTGCTTGCTAAAGGGTGCACTCGAGCTCTTGATCCTGCTCCACAAGTCGTCTACATGTTCTGTTCAGTTACTGCTGCATGCAAAACCATGTCTGCCCTGGGTCCAAGGATTTTAACGTAGTCCTCTGATGTTGCAGCCGCATAATCAAACTGCCACGCGAAGTGTCATATTCACTGCTTTCCTATTGCTTTCTCCTAAACAGCATTTTAATTATTTTCTGTATGAAGATTCCACTTCAGCAAGAAAGTCAGAGCGCTCTTGCCCGGAATCACCCACGGCATCATTAATAAAACACTCAATTTTACTTGCTCCAAAACTATGACATTGCTATATACGGACTTCACCAGCAGCTCACGAAAGAAAGCATGAATGAGTGTAATTGGATCTGAGCTTCATAAATATCAAACTACTGATCTTGTATGTAAATAACTGGAAAAGGCTGCTTTCAAAGCAGATTTTTTGAAATCATTAGTATTAGCCCTTGATAGTTGTTATCCATTCATTTTTTTCAAATTATGCTGTTTTAAAGACAGCTATTGATGTGTTCATCTTTCCCTTAGATACACTTACCATCTGTAATTTATAAATATACATTTTTCAAATTTAAAAATCTGCCTAAACTGAATACCAAATTTCAAATTATGGCATATTTGAGCTGTTTAATAAGCCCAGTTCCCTCCCTTCTCATGAGAAATTTCTATTGATGTTTTGGTTATAATTGCAGTGGCCTGTGATGTTATTATAATTTACCCTCGAGAGCAGAGAAAGAATTGCTGCAATTTCATACACAGATAAAAGAATAAGTACAAGGAACGCTCTTAAACAAATCTGGTTTTCAACTACTTCTTAACAATAGACTTCTTTAAAAAGCTAGTGCTCAAAATAAATTTGGGAATCATTACCTTCCAAAAGGTAATAATGGAATTGTCTTGCTTACACTTGTTCTCTAAATTCTACAAGCTTACTGAATTGGCTGCTCGTGACTGCTGAGGCTATATCTTCCTTATGTATGTGTATGTATTCCCAGAAGAAGCTTCAGAAAAGTAGCGGAAGGTTATGGGTTTTTTTTTGTTTGTTTTTAATCAGGGAATTATTCTTATTTTCTGTAATTGATGTCTTAATTCTACAGTTTTTGTACAATAGAGGGTGTAGCAGTCCTACTTTAAGACTGTGGTACTGAAACTTGGAAGCCATATTTGCAGAGCAAAGAAATGGAACAGATAACTGCAGAGCTCAGCAACAGCCAGAAATTTTAATAGAGGTATATGCGTAAAAAAAAAAAAAAAAGAGGATATGTGCTTTCCACTCGCATTGATTTTGCTTTTTGTAAACATCAGAGAGAGACTGAACTGTATCGATGGGGCACGTACTGTAGTCTCTGCTTGATAGTGGAAAAACAGTTACTGGTGTATAGTACTTTCTAGTTGAAGTTCTGTGGCCACCGGAAAACGATTTGACAAGTAGATTAAGGAATAGAGAACAGGTTCTTGAAGAGGATTCTTAACTCTCTGCTGGGTCCATTGATAAAATCCCTATGAAGTCTACTGTATGTTGAACTCCTTGATGATCTCAGTAGACTGATTCTCTGGTGTCTCGTGAAAGCCCAGCATGAGATAAAGGTTCCTGGAGACTTCTAGGAAAGTGCTGAGGGAGCAGACTGACACTGCTGGTGCGTTGGCCAGAGAGGTAAAAGTTCACTGGCTTGAATATCAAAAGGAATTCTTCAGTCAAAACCGTGGAAGCTCCAGCTGAAAAAAATGTCCAAGCGCTGCTTTTGAGCAGAACTGATGAAAGTTCTTTCAAGAACATCTTCTAGATTACTGTATAAGAAATAAAATACCCTGATAAGTTTAAAAGTGAAATTTGAATTGATTATTAAGAATTCTGCTTATCTGTTTTGGAAAACAGCAGGAGACTTCTCTTCCCATGTTTTTCTCCTCAAATTTATGATTGTTAATTACCAATTAAGTTAGTGAGCATCTTTCTTTGTAAGGAGAATTTCTGATGCAAATGCAGTCCCCTTAGACCTGTTGTTAGAGAAACTGACAGAGAAAGCTCCAGAGTGCAAGATACTATTGCTATGAAGCAAACGTGTTTGTTTTTTTTTTAATTAATTTTACCCTTTTCCTCACTTTATTCCATGTACATAGGCACTGTGGTATCTTAGAGCTCTGGATAGTTTATTGATATCAAAACCTAGGCTGTCACAAGGGAACTTGGATAAGTCACAATTTGAGTTTATATTTTCTATTTCAACTAAATTTAAAAAACAACAATATGTTTTTCAGGTTTTAATAAATACATAAAATTGCATACTAGCTATTTTATATGTCTATGTTGTATGTTATAGTGGGCTATTCTCAGAAGTTTTGGAAGTGAATTATTCTGTAAGATTTTTCTTTGTTCTTAAATGAGCAATTAGATAAAAATCCCTGTATATGCATCTTCAAATAAGAAGTATAGTAATTGCTTTTTTTGAAATGTGCGCTTATTTTGCATTCATTTCAATATTCTGCATGTGTGGAATATGAAGAAAAGGAATACTTGCTCTATTTGTGTAAGGATGATGAGTTTAGGTTTTGTAACTCAGATATGGCAAAGAACAAAGTCTGACATCACTTCAGATGTAAAGCTAAAGTCAAGTTCTGCAACTCTTAAGTTCACAATCAGTCATCTTCTAATGATAATTAATTCACGTATTTCCCTTGCAGTGTTTTAATATAATTTTATTTTGAAAAAAAAATGTTACACAACATAGTTAGCTACATGCTGTTTGACTTATACTCTGTAGGAATAAAGTTATTT
This sequence comes from Heteronetta atricapilla, assembly GCA_011075105.1. Lineage (NCBI taxonomy): Eukaryota > Metazoa > Chordata > Aves > Anseriformes > Anatidae > Heteronetta > Heteronetta atricapilla. The sequence continues at coordinate 29,549,659 of CM021734.1, read as the reverse complement.
TTTTTTATTTTTGCTTCCTACAAAGACAACACTATGGCTGCTACAGTGAACCTGGAGCTCGATCCTATTTTTCTGAAAGCCCTGGGCTTCTTGCATTCGAAGAGTAAGGATTCTGCTGAAAAGCTGAAAGCACTTCTTGATGAGTCTTTGGCCAGAGGAACTGACTCAAGCTATCGTCCATCTCAGAAGGTATTAATATTAGACAGCATGCATCATTTTTATATGCCTTGTAAAAGCTCCGGCTATTCCTAGTTCACCTTTTGTAGCTGAAGAGCTAAAAGAGTATCAGCAACTAAGGAAAATTTAAGAGTAATAAGATGATGTTCAAATTCATTGTTCCCTTTTTATACAACATAATTCATTTAATTAATAGCAGTTAATGAAAAAAGATCTCTTTACCTTGTTGGTATATTCCAATCTGTAGAAGGGCTATTCCGTACTACAGCGCAAGTGCCATGACTTTGTAATGGTATTTCTTGTATTTACTTCTACGTTGGCTTTGACATTTTTCGTGATAAGCTATTGCACAAGCTATCTAAGGTGAATCAAAGTTGTATTTTTCCAGTTTTGATCAAAGTTAAAAGCTCTTTAAAATGCAGACGTTTCTGCAAACATAAATATTAAACATTAAATATTAAATATTTAATATTAAAAATATTTAAAAAGCTATTTACTGATAAAACTTGATCTCTTTTCTCAATATTATTGATGAAGTCATGAGAATGAAAAAAATCCCAAATGGTTTGAAGTGTAAATGATCTGCTGGCCAAAATCATCACCATCCTATATAAAAGCATGATTTTTCATCTACTGAAAATCACTAAACACCTGCTAGAGAGAATATTTGAATCTGAGATTAGCATATGAAAATAATCAAGCAGGGACATCCTACTGTCATTGTGTACTGTTGTATGGTAATGAGGGCATGTTCTCCCCTAAGATGGCTACAAGTCAACCTGGGGTGTTCTAATGATGGTCCGTATGCTGATACATAAGGAATATTTTGTTTCTACATGTACATGGTTCCAAAACATCTAAAAGGCACTATTACTGCTACAGCATACAGTGGTTTGTAGTTTAAAGTAGGAGCAGGGAGCTGAATAATCGCAGAATCACCTGGGTTGGAAAAGACCTTCAAGATGGAGTCCAACCAGCAACCTGATGTACTGGGTACCATCCCTAAACCGTACCCGTTAATGGCACATCCACCCATCTCTTAAATATGTCCAGGGATGGGGACTCCACCGCTCCCCTCAGCAGTCTGTCCCAATACTGTTGGAAAGTCAGTTCTAATAACAGCTCAACTGGTAGTCACCCAACATCAGGTGAGACTGGGGCTCAGCCCAGAGAAAGAAACCTTGTGTTCTCCCCTTTTCCTTGTGTTCTCCTCTTTTCCTTGCGTCTTCAAGTATCAGCTGGACCATAAAGCTCAGAAATTAAAACAAACAAACAAAAAAAAATCATTCCTTCCCCTGCATTCTCAGGCTGTAGGATTAGTTTCTGGTTGACAGTGGTGTCCAAGAACAGAGCAAAGAGCATGGGGTTACAACAGGCAGAGGAAGAAATCCATTTCTGACTGCATGCAGCAGAAAGTCAGTATGTTTTGTGGGGCTTAAGATCAGGGCTCATCACAGCGTACTGCAGAGAATTATTCACTTCTTACCAAGCAGGAGGGATACCTTTCTCATACACATTGCTGTGATTAACCACTCATTTACAGGCTCACTTACTATCCATTGCTCACACTAAGGCATCACTAAGAAGATCTATTGATTTCTGTTGAGATCTAAATTATTAGCCTGCTAGGTGAATATGAACTGAGATTAAGATTTTCCTTCATCAGGGAATGAAGTATTGATATCCGATGACATCAGTTGTCAACTTGCATTTTCAGCATATATTCAGTTTTGTCTTCAGAACTATCTCAAATTTTGTGTTCGTTGTCCCTTTGAATTTTAAAAACAGAAAAAAAAATAATGTTCCAAAGAGGATCTGTTCCAAAAAATAATGTTCCAAAAATAATGTTCCAAAGAAGCATATTTTCCTCTGGAAGGTGAGTGGTTTAGTACCATAAATAAATATATGTCAAGATTTAAGATATAGCCAAAAAAAAATTGTATAGGTGAACAGCATTGTGTGATATTTTGGAAGCCTAACGTGTGATGTAACTAACTGCAAATTTGCAAGTAACTTGCCTTCAACTTTTGTTTCTGTTTCTAGGAAGTAGAACAACCAAAAGTATCTGTTGCCAAACCTATTTCCAGTAAGCAAGAGCCTAAAGCTGTTTCTAGCTTGCCTTCTGGCAACAACAATGGCAAGCCCACTGCATCAGAAAAGGTGAAGAAAGAAACAGAAAAGAAATCTTCTGATAAAGTGAGTCTGATTTTTGTTTTCTGTTGACATAACTCCGGTAACAAATTTGAAGAGTTTTACATGTAAACTCCCTTTTTCTGTGTAATCTGTGTAACTCAGCTCTCACTAATTGTGCATAACTATGAGCATAGGAGCTGCCTTATCCAATCATGTTGTCACTTAGGCAATTCAGCGTAGGTCTTGGGACAATTAAATGTTTTAAATATAGAAATAATAACAGGTTAATAAAATGTGGCAACCCGAAATGGGGGTTTCCTGAGGATTTTGAGGTGAAGTACAAAAAGTGGACTTGAGCTCCTAGGCCATAAATATTTTGGAGAAAATGTATCTAAAGAAAATATGCTCTGTCTGGGCTATCTTATATGGCTAAGCTAATTGTTCCAAACATTTTCTCATTTTAATAAGATCCATTAGCTTTCTGCATTTTCACATTCTGTGTGTGTGATAGGTAAAAGCTGATACTGTGGAAGGAGCTGATGTGCCAAAGAAGCCCAGGCTTGAGAAGCAAGAGGCTCGTTCCTCGCCTATTACAGTTCAGACAAGTAAAGATTTATCCATGCCTGACTTATCTAGCTTTGAGGAAACCAGTGCTGATGATTTTGCTATGGAAATGGGTTTGGCCTGTGTTGTTTGCAGGTAAGTCAGTACTGCTTCATTGCAATTGTGTATGTGCCTCTGTTTGTTTGGTTTTGTCTGTGTACTATTTAGTTAATGCTACCTGTAGGTTTTGTTCTGGAAATCGCTTAAGCACATATGCAAAATTAGTACATTAAAGCATCCTTTATGAACAAGAATGGTTGCTTGAAAATTGAGCCTTTAATGAGAAACTACTTTTCTTCTTCAGGAAAGAGGACGTGAGAAATAACAAAATTAAACAATATACCAAACCTAGCATAACAAATACTGATTTTTAAGTATTGGAAAACAAGTTCAAATATTAGTAGTGAATAATAAGCAACATTCTAGAAAATCCGTTCTCTTCTGAGTGCATATTGGTGGTGTTATTATGAGTTCTGTATGTGTTGCTCCCATCTTCATAATCATTTGGCATTACTTTACACATGACCATGTTTTTCAGTTAACCCTGTAAATATATCTTCAATCCTGCAATCAAGATGGGTTCTTTTCACTTTTCAGCAAGGGCTTATAAAAATGGATCGTAGCAACATTCTCCTAACAAGATATCTCATGTTAACAAATATAAAAAATACACTTTCAAATATTCACTCTAGGATCAAATCACTTGAATCAGGGTTTGGTTTCACAGATGATTTATATCCCTGGAAGTCCCCACTGCTGCCAAAAGGAACCGTTTGGCTCTTCCAGTTGTATCTCCTTCCTTGTCTCAGTTGGGGGTGTATCACCAACACAGTATCTTATCAACTGAATCAGCTTCTGGATCAGCTCTTCGCTCAGGTTCTTCAGTAGGTTTACATTTCAGTCAGCTTAGTCAGCGTACCTATGCTGACACACGTGAATACAAAAACATGGGGCCAGGGCAGGGAGGAAGGTGGGACTGGCCAGACTTCTGGTAGCATTACTAATTACTGTATTCTAGCTCAGCTTAAATCAGTTGGGAAGCCATGTTCTATTTAACTTTGTTGTTCAGTCATCTCCATGGTCATTCCAGTTGTGCAGATAAGGAGGTGCATCCAGTCCATGCAGGATAAATTTCCATTGTTACAGCTAATTATACTGTTAACCAGTTATGCAGTGATGAGATTTCACATTATTCCCATGTGTTAGTTCAATTTTTTAATCTATTTATTATAGACACTGAAAAAGGAAGAACAGTTCAAACATTTGAAGTATGAAATAAATCTTTCAATTTTACCTTCTTGCAATAGCACTAATAAAATAGCTCCTATTAAGGTGATGCCAGAGGGAGGGAGAAGCACAGCAGGAATGAAACAACTCATAGGATGGCAGCAGTCATCCAAGACTCAGGATTTGTTTTCACTTTATGTGAAGCCTGCTGGAACTCATGTCTTCTGGTTCTTGATTTCCAGCTCAAGCTGGGTAGGATGTTTTTCAGAGCACTCACACTTCATACTTTCTAAATCGAACATTTGTTAATGCTGTATTCCACTACTTCTCAGCTGTCAATATGGGGGCCCTTACTGATGCTGGGTATCTTGAGTCAAAATACTGACGTCCTTGTACATATGAAATATAAAAAGCACTGGATACTTCTGTAAAATGACTCTGGTATGAATAGGATTTGGAAACTGACAGCTATTAACATTTGTGTGCAAACAGTTGTGAATGAAAACACCATGTCCAATGGTAGAGTACATGGGGTTCTCTTTTTAGTCTTAGCCAAGCATCTTAAATTGCTTAAGACAACAAGTTGACAAGACCCCAGCTGTGAGTTCACAAATGAAGAAGAGTGCATTTGAATCTTTTTTTTTTTTTTTTTACTAGATGTAAAGACATGAAATGTTTCTCTGGGATTTGCTAATGTAAAATGTATTTGCACAGTTATCAGGGGTATTGAACTTTGATGCCCATGGTGGTTTTTTTCTTGTCCTGTTATACCAAGGTAGGCACAAAGAAAGAGAGAGTATTAAAGTAACTTCACCCTTCAATGCTTACAGATCATAGAAAAACAGCGCTCAACAGTTACAAGGACGCTCAGTTATATGAAGTAATATTATAGCAATTTGCAGATAATACTGAACTTTTTCTTAAAAAAAAAAAGTATTTTTTAATGTTATTGAAAGAACAACCTTATTTTTATGAATAATTGTTTGTTTTCTGAAGGTAAAAAACCAATAGGCTAATTTCACAGCTATCATTTAAAAACAAGGCTGGTTTAACTTGATTCTGGGCATGAACAGTTCAGGTTTTTTTGTTCAGTCTGAGATTATCTTTGTAAGTTTTAAATAGGGTGAGTCTCATCCCTTGAGACATGGGGTTAAAACATCACAGCTTTGTTCTGACCCAGTTTATTTAGGAATAATAAACAAACAAAATGGCTTTTGAAATATCCTGCATCTAAAATAATAGGCCCTGGAATTTCAGAAATGTTTCTTTCTTTGTTTTTTAAATAGCCCATTTAAAAGAAAAAAAATGTTTAGAAAACATTCTAGTGTCCATATGGACAATACCTTCAGACTTCATTTTCCTGTTATGTAAAGAAATAAGGAATTACCTTTCTGTACCCATCTACAAATAGAGTTTCCATGGTTACCTGGGTTCCTGCTCCTCAGGGATATGAGCAAAAGCAGCTTAGCAATTAAATAGCCTGATTTGTCATCTGAAAGAAGAAATCATTAGGAAGCTGGTATTTGGCTAATTCACAGACATACTTCTAGTCATGTGTACATCACTAATTTGTCATTTATATAGCGTGATTACTTTCACCAGAGACCCACGCAAAATTAAGTCCTCATCACCAGCTTACGTGTTTGCTCCAAGGTAGTGCTGCGCAGTTAATCCTCTCTGTTCCATCTTTCCATGATTCTGGTATTATCTCAAATCCCAAGAGTCTGTCTGTAGGGACCAAAAGGATGGCTAACAAAACACCTGCACAATAGTATATTTTGGATGGTGATACTTTAAAATCCTTTAGCAGAAAGCATTCTTACATGCTTGTCAGTGCAAAATTATTTGTTCTTTTTCTGTATTGCTCTACTGTTTACAACAAAATTATCCAAACATAGGCTAGGCCTTTGGATGCTACTGTAATATAAAGTCATATAATTGGTAAACAGTGAGGTATCTCTAAAATCCCTAGGTGAAGAAAACCAGATGAGACTTTTAATTTCTAATATAAAAATAAAAAAGGAAAACAAGAAGTGTCATGTATGCATGTTTAATAATATTGGACTCTATAATGTAAATTCTTGTGTGAAAATCTAAAAATTCCAAATTTCTAAAATATTATTTGTTACTCATACAGGGGAAAAAAAGGTGATGTAGCTCACTTGCCACAGGCACAAAATATTTGTGAAAGTAAAAATATTTCTAATTTTTGTCTTAAGCCTTGCAACACTTGCAACAATTGGATAATCCTTTAAGTGTTTTCTCCAATAATCTGTTCTTAACTACTTGCCCTGCAGGCAAATGACAGTTATTTCTGGGAATCAGCTAGTGGAGTGTCAGGAGTGCCATAATCTCTACCACCAGGATTGTCATAAACCACAGGTGACGGACAAGGAAGTGAATGATCCTCGACTCGTGTGGTACTGTGCCCGCTGTACCAGACAGATGAAGAGAATGGTAGGAGTCATTTCTTTGTCTAGTATGAGCACTATTTGAACAGAGAAGGTTATTTCTTATATATGAGGATATCTTATAATCTGCAGATGTCTTTGGAAGCACGTTGGAGAACCCAAACTATTCTACTATCGTCAGGCTCTGAACTCAGCAGAGTATTTGCTTGAGGTCAATTACTGCACAGGATAGCCTTTGCAGTGACTTAAAATTTTCCTTCAATATGCTCATTTCCTTTTTTTCTCCATGCATAAATTCTACCATTTTACTTGCAAATTCTTAGACTCCTACAGCCTGCATCCCAATGCTGCTGGATCATGTCCATGTCTTCAAGTTCACCCTGTCTTTACCTTCTTTCTTTGGCACAGTGCTTTCCAGTTCCTTAAGTGTCAACGTTGCCTCTCTCCCAACAGTGGAATAGAAAATCGTGTTCAGTAGGGCTTTTTGACTAAACTCTGTCCCCAGTACCATATTCACCATGTCCTCCACAATTCTAGCCAGTTACCTTACTTCTGAGGCACTTTTCAGCTTGAAATTGTAAAGGCTAGACTGCAATATGATAATGCTAGTGTTTTTTCTTAAAACAGGCTATGTTGTAGAGCCTATAACAAGCTTTTGTTGCTGTTTTTTTTTTTTTCTACACAGGCTCAGAAGACACAAAAACCACCTCAAAAACCCGCTCCAGCAGTGGTTTCAGTTGCACCAGCTGTGAAAGATCCATTGGTCAAGAAGCCAGAAATTAAGTTGAAACTTGAGACCCCATCAACTTTTCTAGCATTCAAGAGAACAGAAGTCAAGGTAATGCAGTTTAAATTTTTCAGAGGGAGAAATTACATTCCACTGCATAATCATTTTTTGAAGTTAGACCCATCTTTTCTCACAGGAACCATGAATGAAAGTCTGCTATACTGCATGTACTGAAGTGGTACCATAGCACAGTGATTTTGCGTTAGCCCTAAAAGAGCTGGAGAAAAAAAAAAAATCAAGTCCCTAAAATATCCAGCTGTTGACTGTACTTTTATGTTAAAAGAGTAAACAGAATTTATTCCAGGATTTTTCTAATGGTATTTTATACAAGTAGGAATCCTCATAATTCTATAAAGAATGACTTGCTCTTTGTGGTCAAGTAACATTTGTATTTTTTGTTAGTTAGAAGTCTTGTAATGGTAACAGGGAAACCATGATGATTTTGTGAGATCTAATTTAGGAGGCTAATATATGTTGTCTCATGTTTCTAATTGTTTAATAAATAAGTTATTTAATAAATGTTGTTGCAAGTTGGTTAAGGGTGGTAAACCAGAAGCAGCATAATAAATAACAAATCTAACAAATGATGACCCTTACCTAGGAAAACACATCTGTAACTCGGAATCAAAGCAATTATTCTGCATTTGAAGTTGTGTTTGCTGTTGTGCTGCCTGGATGGGGACAGCTGTGAAAAAAGATGGGGGAACCCAATGCCATATGAGAAGCTCCTAGCTTAATTAAAAAAGCAAAGGGGGGTGGGGGAAGGTGTTACTGTTTTTATTTGTTTGGGAAATTTAAAGTTATCTACATTCTTTCCTTTTCCTGTTAATGCTTTTTTTTAACTGTAGTGACCAGTGATAAAATACTGTCCACTGGTTGTTCCTGGGAAAAGAACTGAAACAGGCTCAATCTGTTCTTGCTGTGATGTGTTATACAAATAAATGCTACTATAAGAATGATTTCTTTATTTTAGACCTCAGCAGCAGTTTCGGGGAACACAGCCAGTACAAGTGTTTCCTCTTCAGCAACCAGTGGCCTTACAGGATGGGCTGCCTTTGCAGCCAAAACCTCCTCTGCCAATCCATCAGCCACCAAACTGGGATCAACAGCACAGAGTGCCAGCGGGAAACCTGCAGCTTCTTCAAATAACCAGAAACCTGTGGGTTTGTCAGGGTTGGCAACTTCCAAAACGGGACTCGGGTCAAAAATAGCTTCTGGTAACAACAACACAAGCCCTGTACAGCTGAAACCTCCTCCACCTTTGACGCTAGGGAAAACCACTCTTAGCCGTTCGGTAAGCAGCGACAATGTCAGCAAAGTAGGGCTTCCTAGTCCCAGCAGTACCACACCGAGCACCAGCAGCCAGGTGAGTGGTGGGAATGGCAACAGCGGGACTGTGGGTAACAGTGGGGGCAGTGCAAGCAAAACCACAGCAGATACTGGCAATCAGTCAGCCTCCCTGAAAGGCCCAACTTCTCAGGAATCGCAGCTCAATGCCATGAAGAGGCTACAGATGGTCAAGAAGAAGGCTGCTCAAAAGAAACTCAAGAAGTAGTGCCACTGCTGGCTGATTCTGTTGGTTGTGTTCTGTGAAGCAGCAGCATTTATGTTTCTCTTAAACAAAATACCACAGCTACTGGACTGAACCAGTAATTAAATCAGGGAAGCCCAAAACCGATGTACAGGAGGCCAAGCTTAGGTAATCCTAATATTCTTTCTGACTTTACAAATTATGAATTGAATATACTAGAAGGATATTTGCTATTACATGTTCCTGTTTTATAGCTCAAAGCAATGAAATGTGAAATTGTAAACATTGGGTCTTCTGGAGTATTAAGAAAAAAGATTTATGTGGATACTTAATAAATTGGATTTAATGAACCTGTCACTCTTAAGCAGTACTATTAATAAAAATATTATTAATCTGGGAAATTACTACCACTTCTCTTTCACCCTGTTTTCTGATATTTAAAATGCTTCAGCTCTTCAGAGTTCTGTGTTGTGCAGTTAATGAAGTTTATCCCAAATGGTCCAGTTCATTAAGGAAAAAATAGATTTTTCTTTTTACTGACTGCAAAAAATTAACTCTGTGTTATACCATGAGAATTTTAAGTGGTGTATCTTGCTTTTGTGCACTGAGAAACTTCATGTGTCATTTTGTTGCTGTTCTCTGAGGAAAGAGGAAAGGGTAGAAAAATGGTCCCTAACCTGTCAGAAGAGTGGAAGAGCCAAATCAGTATTTTCAACCTGTAAAAAACCTTAAGGTTATTCTGGTATAATGTGAATGGAAAATATGTGTTGGGCAGTGTATCTTATAATTAAATCCCCAATCCCATTGTACCACATTGTTTTGGTATGAGAGAAGGAAAAACAGAAAAACATGAAGGGAATCACTGTGTATGTCAGTGTGTTAGCTCCCTTTCTGGTGCACCTTTGATCATCGTGTGTGTACCAAAGTAGTAGTCCCTGCTAACGTGTCTTGGAAAATGAAGTTTACGTTCTTAACTGTTCTAGCATAGCCTGTGTGATTACTATTTGAGATCACTGCCTTCTGATACAAGGAGTGAGCAAACGCAGAAATAATAGTTAATGACAGCATTGGTCGCTGTTCAATACTTCGTATGGATAAAACCACTCTGTTACAGAGGTTACAGTTATGGCATGAGTAGGAAAATCTTTTCTAGTAATAGTACCTCCTCTGGGGGAGGTAGAAACAGGAAAAGATGCATATAAGTGCGTGTCTTTTGACAAGCTACTCAAAGTAGCAAATGGATCACATACTCTATGGAAGTTCAGTTCCTTTTCCCTGTTCCACTCAGTGATTTTGTTTTTAAAAGGAACACTACTCAGGCGTGCTTTCTGATGGAAAACTTTGTGTTTGAATTTGCTAGCAAATGTTGCAGGTTTTTTTCCTAATAGGATATTGATGTTGGATCTTTCAAGGCTTATGGGTAGATGCATTTATGTCTGGGGAGATGTGTTGCATTTGCAGGTGCAGTTTGGAGAGAGATGCCAGGGCGTGTTGGAGATTGAGAAGAATCTTTAGCTTGTAGGAAGTTGACTGCAATCTCCTGGCTGTAGAAATGTATTCACAAAGAAATGATAGGACACAGGCCTAACCCAGCTATCCTATGGCACCTGTTTTATAAATTAAAACTGGAGGAAAAACTACAAAACAACCTCCAGTTTTGGTGTTGCTCAGTGTCAGATTTGTATTAATGTCAAGACCCATGGCAACCTTGCTGCTTGCATGTCAGGTTGGCTAGCCTGCCACCACTGACTGAAGGTGCAAGGGCCCGGATCTGGAACTCAGGAGGCCAAATATTAAGACCCATGTAATCTGGAATAGAGATCCTAATATGCTACCCCACTGTCCATCTCATAGCATTCATGAAACAAAGGGGTTTTTGTTTGTTTGATTTGAGTAGGGACATTCAGAAACCTTTTTCCTTTTTTCCCAACTCACATACTTGCTTTTTTTTCCCACCCTAATTCACTTGTGTATTTAGAATTGTCTAAAATAGTGATATATAGTATTTTAGATGTTAAAATAGGTCCAAAATATTTCTAATAGCATGGATTTTCAAATAGAAAAGGTTATTCAGAGATCTGAATATATTCCTTTAGTCCATCATGGAAGTGAACGTTCATATTTTGTTTTCATAAAGAATAATTAAAAAAATTAAACTCTGCATAGGAAAAGTTTCCTTTTTATAATGAGTGATGTATTCCACGCACCTTTCGTGGGAACTGTCATATCTATGTTTACCTTGCATTGTTATTTAGTGTCTCAGTTCCAGGAGCAAAGGAAGCAGATGCTGCAGGACTGTTGCAAGAGAGAAGCTGGGATGCATCCAGGCACTGGCAGTGTTAGAGGTGACTTGTATCCTACAAGCATCTTGGGGCCTCTGCCTACCTGTTAATAATGTTGAGAGCTTGAAAAGGGTGTGGGAGGGGAAAAGAAAAAGGGGAGGGAGAAGGGGGAGTATTTGTCTATGTTTGGATGTTTAAGTTCAGTAAAGTAAATTCCAACTTCAGAGCCTTAGGTGGGATCAGCTTGGTCTCTTTTCCTGCTGCAGCGTGTAAACCCCCACCAGCCCCAGTGCAGTCTTGCACTTAGCCTGGCTGCTGTTACGGTAGAGGTTTGTACACACTGTGACTGCTTCTCAGGAGCTTCTTGCTGAGACATTTGTGTCATTTTCCTGAGTAGACCATAGCTCTCTCACCCACAGGCTTCCCTTCAGCTCTTTCATTTATCCTGCTGGATTTTGTTATGTTTCTTTGAAACCCATTCCAGCCACGTGCAGGCAACGCATAATGCTTTACATGCTGCTACTAAGACACAGGTACTTGAGAAAGCATCGTATCTTCTAGCTCTCCACTCACACCCCTGAACTGTTCTTCACAGCTGTGCTCCCTGCTTGCCCCAGATGTGAGAAACAAAGTTGTGTTTTTGCAGTAGGTAATTATTTTTCTTTATTCCAAGGTAGTTGTGTAGTCATAATAAGAAGAAATGCTAAGTAGATAAGTGGACGGTAGAAGGCCTCACTGTTCCAAAATAAGGGAGAAGCTTGAGAAAAACAGGATGAGTAGTGTGGGAACAGTAAAACAAAGATCACAAGTTCTCAAAACGTAAGAAAGGAGAAATTAAGGGGTTGAAAAAAAAAAAGAAAAATTGTACATATATGGTATAGAGGAGCGTCGAGTAGCTTGTGAACCTGTAGTACTCAGCCAGTGAGGGAACGGGAGGTGATCAGGTGTTGGGTAATAGGGAATAAAAGGTTACGATTTCTTTACTAAAATGTACTCCTGATTGACAGGACGCCCGTCATTGCAATCGCAAATAAAATAAGTTTCACAGAAGATCCTATCTAAAGAAAATTATTTGAGATTTTTCTCACACAGATGATCCATGTTTTGTTCAGCTCTCGAGAACAGGAAAAGGATCTTGAGTCCTGCTGACTGTGACCAGCCTGCAGCAATCCCATCTCCATCCCCTCTGTTGAGGGGAGCATCTCTAATTATGAAAGCACCTCAGAGTTTAAGAGGTAGGTGAAAACTACAGCCTTTCATACCTGTTCTATGTTTCAAATATGTGTAAATAGCTGTAGTATGCAGCTACTTCCCTCACCGGCTTTCCCCTCTCCACAATTAATATTTAGGCTAAGATTCCTTAAATATCCAAAGTAATAGCTTCACTTACTCAGGATAGCTTTAGTTACATTGACAACTTTTTTTCTTTAATTTCCTATGGGGTAAAAAAGAAAGGCTTTGTCTTTGTAGTGCCTGCAGCTTCCAGGCACTTCCATTTAAAAATAACAGCATTAGGAAGAGAAAAAATCCAGAGCTTCTGTTGCTTTTTGATCTGCCCATCTTTCCTGCTCCGTATCACAGGAGGTTTTTAATGGTGGTGTAGTAGGAAAAGACATTAAACCAGTTTTCATTTGCGAACAGGAGGCATTTTCTTCAGAAATGTTATTCTGAACAATGTTGCATATGCTATGAAGCAGAGTATGAAGATAGATTCTTTTAATGGCTGGAGTGCTACTGTGTATTCACACTAGTGGTATAATATGCTCCCACAGAAAGGTTCAAGATGTAAGCTGCTTCCATCTTGCCTCTGAATATACGTACAGTTTTGCTTTTGAGAGTTCAGGAGTTTACATGTGAACTCTGAGTTTCTCTTTAGGTACACTATATGGGGTGAACAAAAGCAGAAAAAAATTGATCTTTGTTTTCAAACTGGTAGCTCATGCCATTTAAAATACCTCTGAGACCTGATTTGAGTGTATCCTGATGTTTTTACTTCTAAAACCCAGGGATGAGTTGGCTGTAGGTCATCTCCTATTCATTTAGAATACAATAACATATGCTATACCTTTTATGAATCCCCATCGTTTCCTTCTAATAAAGCCAAGTCTAGCTGGACTTGTTGATGCTGCTCTATTAGCAAAATCTGCAGTAGAGCTGCAACATGTATCAGCAAAGGACTTTTTTTTTTTCTGTTGCAACTTTTCCAGATTCCTAAATGAAATATAAAGTCTCCTGTTGGTATAAAACTGTCAGTTAGGATTGTGATTCTTTGAAGTATTAGATCTGGAGGGATTTATAGCATAGACCTCATCTTTTAAGTAAAATATTTAGTTTGAATAAGTAAGATAGGCACTGTTGAAAAACAGAGTAGATTGAAAGGAACAGTTGCTTTCTGCCTTGAAGTTATAGTTAGGATGGAATTAACAACTATTTTCAGGAGAGGAATCCACTCTACAGGACTGTTTACTGAATTTGCACTTCAGATTGAAGAATCTAGTGTAGGACAGAAAGAAGGAAGGTCCTTTGGATTTTAAGAGGTATGTCTTATATTTATTTAGAAAAAAAAAAATGGAAAACAGTCCTGTGGTTTTCTGTCCCTAAACCAGATTACTCTGTGATTTACTATAAGAATGGCTACTTGACTTTTCTTACCGATTTTATAAATTGGTGTGGTAGTACTGTACTTCCACTTAAATAGAATGTTATTCATAGATGCCCAAATTTTGATATCCTTAGTAATGTGAATGAACTTGCTCTGGTTGCATAAACATGCCAGGTTGAGGTCAGGTTGGATGGGGCTTTGGGCAACCTAGTCTGCCGGAAGGTGTCTCTGCCCATGGTAAGGGGATGGAACTTAAAGGTCCCTTCCAACCCACAGAATCACAGAATTTCTAGTTTGGAAGAGACCTCAAGATCATCGAGTCCAACCTCTGACCTAACACTAACAGTCCCCAGTAAACCATATCGCTATGAGCACTTCTGGATAGACTAGGGACTGCTGGTGGTATCCAGGTCTAAGAGGAAAGATGCTGGCATCTAACACAAAGTTCTCTGTTACATTACTAATACACCTCTTTTCTATTACAGCTTGTGATGGAACTCTGGCTGGATGTGACAGAAAATAATGGGCACAACGACAGAAGTAGCTACAAAAGAACAGAAGTAACGTGATATTTGCAAACTCGAAGTGTATTTTCGATCTCACTGCTGTAAAAGTATTGAGCAAGTTCTAACATATTAATAGAGAAGTTGTGTACCAAATATGCAGCATATTGTTTGAGGCAACTGTCTGTTTTCTCTGCTGTGCTAATTTTGCAGTGACACTTTTTATAGCTGACAACAAAAGGCAGACTTTGGGTAGCATATAAAGCTCTTTGCTCCTGGAAAAAGTCTTATTGATGTTGTTTATTTTAACAAAACAAAAAGACAACGTATCTTTACAAAAATAAATTTTTATTATTACAATAATTTAAAAGAAGATTTTTCACCATTTATGAACAGTACAGTAAGAGGAATTATCAATAATAGATATCTAAGCACAAGCATTGTTACAGCTGAGTTTTCTTTCGCAGGTCTAGTTCATTTCACATATCTGTATTTTTACAATCTCTTAAAATGACAGCAGAAGTGTAGTTTACTATTTGAAGGTGCTAATTACTCAATCACAAAGTCAGAAGGAGTAATTCTTCAATCTGTATTTGTGCTGACAAGGTGACTCCTTAGTTAAGGTGCACAAGCACCCTTCAAGCAGAGGGAAGGCAATGAAGCAAACAGTTGCCAAAGACTCTGAGCTGTTCATTGGCTTGTATGTTTGCTGGGTTCCAGGCTATCAATGTCAACACTTAAAATAAAGTGAATTGCCCCTGCTTTGAGAAACACTTTAGCTTGAGTGGACCCAATCTTGGAAATTTTTGCCCATGCTTACTGTCACAACTGTTCAAGTAAGTAAAATGCATATTTGAATATATGCAAAATCAGTCTAACAAAACTGTAGCCTGTTCCTGCTTCAATCAAAATAGATTAGTTTTGTCATTAATGAGAACAAGAAAGCTCTTAGAATACTGTAAACTTCTTTACCTAAAGGAAACTGCTGCAAAAATATTACACAATTCTTAGGAATTTCTGGAGACTTAACATATATCCTAGTATTTAAAGCATGACCTTAGCAAAAATGTGTCTGAGCAAGTCTCATTTGAATTGTTGTCAATCTCCTTAATGTAGGAAGGCTTTAGATTCAAAGAGCATCTCTCCATGTTTTGCAGTGATTGCAGTTTGCGTTAATTTGTTTTAAAGAAAAATAAAATCTTGCAGTATATCTGTAATATCAATTCATAACATACACAACTTTGACCTTCTAAGATGATTAAATAAGCCGATCTACCTGAATACCTAATAAAGTGTTTATTAGTGAAATTAGCAAATCCCAAGATACTGTAAAGTAAAAAAAAAAAATAATAAAGTCATATCAATTAGCCCACAACATAAAATTAAGGGTACTAACCATAGACTGGGATTTTAGCCTACTAGGAGTTCCAAATCCCCTAAAAATTCAATGAAATAGAGGTGGCCAGCTACATTATATTTCATCCTTCATTTCTTGTTAGTTCAGGATCCTTAGTAAACATTTTGAAAAGCAGCATTTGAATAGAATTTGAGACACCTTCACAGAGCCTGATTTTTCATGGGGAATGCACATAACACTCAAAATCAGAGCTCTCTGTATGACTCAAGCTGAGTTCTCAGAACTAACACTTCAGAATTTTTTTTTTCTGTCTGTCCCTTAATTTTCTTGTCTGAAATGCTTCATCATGCTTACATGACTTCACTGAGCCTACTAAATACAATTCAGTCATTTCTAAAACTTTCAACTATTGCAAATAGGTCATCTCCAAATAAAATATTTTGAAATGTAAGGCTTGCTGAAAAGCTTCCTGTGTACATCTTCCCCATAATCTTAAAAATAAGCACTGAAGCAGGGAAAACACAGTAGGGCAGAATCAATTGTAAGTCTCAATTCATTCATCCAAGCTGATACTTGCCCTCCTGCATCCAGCTTTATTTTTTTCCATTTAAATAATAACAAGTTTTCTGTAAAAACGGCTTCATCCATTAATAAAATGGATAGGAACTTTTTTTGCTTGCAAACAGCAAGACTGAAGTGCATAAGGTTATGTACGAGTTAGGCAAAACCACAGGATATCTATTATTACTGGTCATTGGATTGTTCACAGTGTTTCACATACTGATTTCTGGATGTCCATCTCAGAGAACTCAAAAAGTTTCTGTCATATGATTTAATCCAGCACAGATTTCAGGATCTTATCTCTGTGATCTACATTCATCTGAGTAAAACTGAGAACTTTACCTTTTCAGCAAAATGAAAAAAAAATACAGGATTCTAAAGAAAATGCAACTAGATTCATTTGTGCAGCAAAAACTATTTTTTTGCATTAGCTACTGTAATTTCTCTCATCCTTTCTTTGCTGACAGGTTATTTCCTATTATATCTCAGTAAGGGTTTGGGTTCATTTTATCTTCATACCCCACACTTCAGCTACAGGAAGTAGAAACTTGCACAATAGCTTTAGAACAATTTCTTTATCCACGCACCCTTGATCAGCAACATCCCCCCATCAAATTTAATAATATTGTCACTTTAATGGTCAGTCAGTAATAAGCAATTATGAAGCAATACAGAAAATACCTGACAGGAGTTTTATCTTTCACTTACACTAACTGCTTTAGGCCTAGCCTCTTGCTTCTTCTCCCCTTTTTGCAGTGCTTAGCACAATAAGGTCTTCATTCATCACTAGAGGGGCTAGGCATTTCTGTATTGAAATAGATTGTGATGAGCACTCAGTTACCAACGGTAAGTAAGGACGTATCGTTAGATCACCAGTCAGTCTAACTCAAGTGCAGGGCACCAGCCTGACCTAAGGATTGCTGCAGGCAGTGAACCTTGAGAAGTACGACTTGAAAATCATGTCATTCCTTGTTGTTTTGTTTGTTTGTTTGTTTTCCCATGCTCACTGAGGATATGATGTGAACCATTTTAACTTATTAAAATAACCTTGACAGTTTTTAAGATACCTTAGCAAAATACAGGGGGTTTGACCCTGAGTTTTGCAAACAGTAAATCAGCTCATCAATACGTTCTTCACTCACTGCTCACTCTAATGTTCATTCTCTTTCAAAATGAGAATGTTTGTTTGTTTGTTTGTTTGAAATAGAAATTCTGACACATCTTAAATCCTAGCTTATTCACTAGACAGGGAATCAGATAGACCGTAAATATTCATGGAAAGGCACTGTTTCACTTTTTTTTTTTTTCCCCCAAAGCTTAATAAATTCCCAAGCCTAATAACACAAGTTTTGTTTCACTACACAGATCCTGCACTATAACACAGTTAGTCTAGAGGCATGTAATTTGAAACCTAGAGGCACATTCATATTGCTACAAATTATTGCCTATCATATGAAGTAGTTGTGATTTTTTTTTTCTGAGAAATGTAACTTCTTTATTTCACGTTACCTGTTTCTTGTGCCTGCTATGCCTCTCCCCGCATTTCCATGTTTAACTAAATTTACCTTCTTCCCTGAGACCAGCCACTGGCAACAACATACTCAGTATGTTTTAAATTGAAATGTTTTCTACTAAAATGAAACCCTTTTTCTTTTCCCACTTCAATATTTGTCACTGAGAAAAAGGTTCATTATGAAAGTGGCTGAGGATAAAAACAGACAACCCAAATGCTCTGAGTATTGAGATTTGTCTATGTTCATCAAGGTAGGGGCTTAGGAATAATTCAGTTTGAACTACAAATCCCTGAAGACTGAATTTGTCCTTTGTCAAGGCTGTTTGTCTTCATCTTTAATATTATTTGCTGAATATCATGAAAGAAAAACATAACTTTAGCTGCAATGTGTACTTGTAGGTTGACTTTTGACGTAGGACACTGACAGAAGAGAAAATTATGGGGTAATAGAAAAGCAAGCTCTTCGAGATGTTAATCAGAATCAGTCTTCCTATTAAATGTTTTCTCCCTCAGGTCTTGACAAGGTGATGGCTTTTGGAGAATGGAGGTTCTCAATATCATGTGTGCACTGTACCAGATGCCATGGCTTCTGTCAGTCAATTGTGAGTTTGCCTTGCTTTCTGCAAACTATAATAGATTATTATTGTCTACTTCAGAGAAACTCGCTGAATGGACCTTTCTGTTCCTAAGCGTATGTCATCTTCCCGAGATAATTAGATGGTACGTATCCTTTCTGACCTTTGGCTTCTGCTAGCCACCATTCTTTATTGCCACTCAGGTCAGAAAAACGAAGTATCCTAACCTTCTGGTACTCCTCAAGACTGAGTTCCTGATCATTTCTTGCTTGAAATGCATAAACAGCATAGAAGGTCTG
Source organism: Heteronetta atricapilla (assembly GCA_011075105.1). Taxonomy (NCBI): domain Eukaryota; kingdom Metazoa; phylum Chordata; class Aves; order Anseriformes; family Anatidae; genus Heteronetta; species Heteronetta atricapilla. The sequence goes on along the minus strand of CM021734.1, from coordinate 29,531,098 downwards.
AAAAAGGAAAGCCACAAAAAAAAACCAAAACTTGAATTCTGAAATGTAGCCACATCTTACCCTGTCATTGTGTGTTAGCATGAATTCTGTATATATAAATGTGTAATAACGCATCTGAGCCACTATGTAACTGCATGGTCTGTAATTGCTGCACAGAGTACAAAGAACAGGGCCAAAACAAAAAGTAAAACTGAAGGATCTGAGGAATTCTGCATGGGAAGGACCAAACCAAGCTCTGAGGTATCATCCAAAGAGAGCGCTATGTCGGTAAGATTTTCAGCTCATACCAAGTGTCTGTTGTTGTCACACCAAGCAGCCTTGGACAAGCCCAAGAATTTACAGCAAGGTTTCCACATAGAGAATCACCTCTCCTAAAGCCACACTTAAATGTAGCAGCTGCTAGGATGGATCCCTCAAGCCATCTTCTCAGCTGCCAGAGATCCTGTCTGCAGCAATCTGATCTGGAGACGGTAAAAACGGGGTACTTCTGTGCCTGGCTGATTGGCTTTGCCCCATCTGTCTTGTCAAAGTTAAGTGGGAAAATTGACAAACTGATTGCAAAGGGAGAACTCTAGGACATTGTACATGTGGTGGAGTGATGCAAAGGTGTGTCTTTTGCAAGACAGGGCTATGATTCACAGTTTATCTGTGTATCTTTTCCTACCTTGTAGCTATTGAAGAAAGCCAGAGAACAGAGGATATCAAATTCCTATGTCGTGCTGACAGATTAGTGCACGTCTTTTCCAGTGCAAAAGGAAACTAAATTATAATCAGTATAATTCTGCATTTGAAATAAGAAAAACAAGAAGACAGGCACAATAGTTATTATACTTACTTGCTGATCATCCATATCCTGTAAAGCACCAGTTCCTGTGCCATTAGTTGTTGGATTTTCACAGAAATGAAGAGATGAGCTGCTGTCACTTTTCTTGTGCCCTGGACTTGTGCTGCTGTCAGAGGAGGGCCGTGAAGAGACAAAGAGGCTGATATTATCAAAATCATCATCACAGAAGTTGTTCTCTGTTACATCCTTCTGCACTTTGGCTGGATTGTAAGGCCTCAGGAAGGAAGAATACACGTACCCCTTCCGGTCTACATATCAGAATAGAAAGAGAAAAAATGAACAGCAAAATACAGTTAAATGATTTCAAAACCAACTGTTTTATGCAGCTGTCAGTATGTCAGAGGCAAACAGATGGGGCCAAAAATGAAAAGAAATCAATAGCCCAAAGGGAAGCTGTTATTGGGATGTTTGTGCAAAGAACTTACTTCCTGTGTCAACAAGCCATCTGCTCGTACTTCCGAAGGGGTCCTTTTGCTCCACGACAGCCACCAATTCTCCTTCATGCAAATCAATATCAAATTCCTGTGTGGCATTGCACTTGCGCTTAGCTTGATACAGCAGTTCTGTGCTGTATGTAGACAGCAGCTTGGACCTGTCAGCTTCGGTTTGGCGTGGGGATTCGAGCTGAAAAGAAGAAAAAATATTCACTAGGAATAATGCTGAAGCCATTTCTAGAACAGCACAGATGCATAAAAGGAACTAGCGTATACTGCATGTGGCAGCTGACTACTTTCTTACATACAGATCAAGGAGTTAGTTACACAGCTATAGGTAACCAAATCTCCTTTGCATATGCAGCAAGGGCATGCCCAACTGTTATATTATTAGCTGACTAAAAAAGGGCAGATTTCAAAGAAAGAAATATAGGAATATAATGAAATATCTCTTAGCCAGTACTCTGCAAGAGCCTGTGTTCTGTATGTGAGCTGTAACTGATTTAATTTTTTTTACTAACCATGATCTTTGATTTCATATGTAAAATTGCAAAAAGCATAATAAAAAAATTTGCAGAGGTGTGCTAAGGTCATATAACAATGTGCATGACAAGGCACTAGGCAAAAACTCAGTAGAAACCAAACAGTACAAAATTACTTTGCTATATAAGGGCAAGGTGCTATTAACGGCTGGAAGCATACGCGGTCAGTGTATGAATCCTCCAGCTTCCTTGGCTTCTCCTGTAAATCTGCAGCTAACTTTATATTGTACTGCAAGCTAGATGCCTGAAAGCTCTGTAAATGTCTGATAAGGTTGAGAACCACAGGCATGTGGATTTCCTGGTGGAGTTCATGTGTCTTCTGCTGTGGGGGTGTATGTGTGGGCATACACGTGTAAACACAAATATAAACAGAACTGCAGCCAAGAATCAGAAAAAGTTCTGAATTCAAAGAATAAGATTTCACTGCAAGAGCATTTAACAAGAGAAATTATCCAGTTTTGCATTTGCAGCGTTGGACTTAACATGTGCTTAAAGACCTAAGGATAATCAAAGGTGATTTCAAGCGGATTTTCAAAATAACATGAAGACAGCATCAAAAATCTTGCAAAGCTACTGGTCAATAGAACAGCTTCATTCCAATAACCCAATTCAGATTCCCAATGAAGGGAGCAAGCCTTCTAAGTGTCATAAATATGGATTTGTCTCTAAAGTGATCAAAAAGAGGATGATTCATATACAATTCAGATGTATGATACTCACCGGAGAAGGGACAGGTTTCTTTTTTTCAAAGCTCAGTTTTCTTTCAATAAAGGTTGCGCTGCTGTTTTCTTTTACAAAATTCAGCTTGTGAACCTCCTCCATCAACTGATGCTGCACTTCACAGATGCTTGAGGAAGACAGCTGCAAACACAAAGGTGGGTTAGATCTCATGAACAAAATGGTAAGGAGATTTGAGACAGCAGATTTGGTTTAATGGGCTGAACACTAGGAATCACAAAACCTGACAAGTTACTGCAATTTCCTGCAGATCCTATAGTGTACTAGGCACAAGGCAGAAAGAAAAGAAAGATCTGTGCTTAAAAAGCGTTTCCAATGATTACTATTAGAGTTACAAGACATAGAGATTCAAGTTAATCATTAAAAAATATTCTAAACAGCAACAAAAATGTAAATGAACAGCCTTGCATTTATGGTACTGAGCCACCTGCTTTCAGATGCAAATGCACATCTCAGCACTTACCACAGAGTGGCCAATGTGCTGTAAGGCTTGGAGTACCTTACCCCACAGCTGTGCGTTTGTGCAACTGTGTGCTGCTACCAGATCAAAGATAGATGGGTAAAGTGAAGCTCTGTGGCACTGGGTTGGTGCTTTTGGTCTATGCCTAACCCCAAATGTATTTGCTGATGTAAAGAGAAAAAAGAAAAAATGTAATTTTGTAGGAAAAGCACTATAGAAAGCAACGCTTGATGCAATAGTGTGTATTCCAAAGCATGAAATGGCCAAATTATAGGGATCCCTTTTTTTTTCATGCAGGAAAAGCCTTCATTTTCCGATTAAACAGTGCAGCTCTATCTTTTGATCCTGACCTCGCTTTCTCAATTTTTCAGCTGCCCCGACTATAAAGTGCTGTGTTCATCCCTGGGTGGAAAGGGGTACTCCAAAAAGGCCTCAGTACAAGGTTTATCATATGTAGAGGCTTATTGAAATACAGTTACTAGGTTCTGGTTCAGGTGAGTGGATTTGGAGGTGGGGAGACATTGTCACAGGTGTGTTTCTAAGATGGTTCAAGTCTTCCAGGGAAAAATACAACAAAACTGAAACGTTGTGTAATTTTCACACAAATTAAGAATAATTTCACAATCTTAAGGTAATGCTCACACTGCACAGAAAGAGTCAAGTGGGCTGGAGGAACTAATGCACTTCTGTGTAGCTCAGATAGGCATCCTTGCCTTGCTGTGGCTTTGACTACATGAGTGAAATGATTTTAACTTTCTAAAAATGTCAGCATAGATGAAGCTATTCCTTTCTGCCTATTCCTACCGTGCAGGTGTTTCTGCAGCATATTTGGATTTAAAAGCAACTTGGTTTTCATAGAAATGATTTCATCAGATCTCCTAAGCCACTTCTCTGCAGTCATCAGTGTAAGTGAACTTTCTTAGAATTTCTCTTGTCCTGTTTTCTGGGCTGTTCAGGGTAGAGCCCCCTAAAAAGCAAGGTTAAATGCTAGAGACTGCCTCCATTTTGCCTTACTGTCATGTTTTTGCCATTACCTTTGCTGCAACAGCTGGAGCAGCTGCGTTAGGATCATTCTCAGCAAAAAGCCCAGGCTGACAAAACTTAAGCTGTGAACTTAAACTTTGCTGAGCTTGAAAAAATAAAAAATACAAAATCCCAAAGTCTGACTGCTTAGCAGAACAAGTAAAATTGGTGTAGCATGTAGGTACATGTCCTACATATCTCTATCCAAATCACGCAGAAAGAAAAAAGAGACATATATGCAGAGCTATGCCTATTCCTAATGTACTTACTGGAACAGGCACCACCACAGAAGAATTTGATTGAAGTGCTGCAGACATAATATTCCTCAGGAGGGTGATGAAGCAATACAGGCAGTTCAACACAATCTTTTTGGCTGCTTGGTTGAATACCTGAAGTTCCTCCACTAGCTGTGCATTTAAAGCCTCATAGTCTTTCTTTGCCAGGTCCAGCTCTTCTCCTGTTGACCTCTGAAGGCAGCCGTTGTAGTCCAACAACTTGTCATAGCGCTTCTGGATGAGCTTCTGTGGGCCTGCAAACAAGGCTTGTAGTGCTGAGAGAGGAATCAAAACAAGCTTGTCCAGTTGAGCCATCTGGAAAGGTAATAAAACAGAACTACATATTATTTCATTCAGTTATTCAGACCCAGTAACAGGTTAAGCTTGACTGCAGCCTAACAAGCAATCTGTTACTGGCTCTTCACAAAGTATTGCTGTCAGAGGCAGCTTCACACAGGGTCTAGCATGAGTTAGAAATTCCTTCATAACATTACAAAAGGAGGGGTAAGAGGTTTGCCACTTAAAGTCTCTGATAATGGAAGTGGTCCCTTGGAGCATGCAGTTGGTGCTACTGCCCTTTGTGTTACCACAGAGGAAAAAATGAGGCAAGAGTCAGTGCAGGAATTAATACTGAAGTTGGAGAGTAGGTGAGTGTGCTTTTTAGTGCCTAGTAGTGTTATACTCCAATAAAACTTAGATTTCCAGCCCATGTAAAGTCTAGAGACAATGACATCTTGTTAAATGGCAGTCTTTTTTTTTTTTTTGAATGATATCAAAGGTTTCTTTTTTTCTTTTTCTATTTTTTTTCCTAGAAATAGCCATAACTATTTTTTTAAGCAAACACAATCACTTAAGTTGTGCTATGCTTGTTGGTTTTATCTCTATTAATCAGCAAAACTAGATGACTGGTAAAAAAAAATCTTCTTAGATCTTTCCATTAGCCTCTAATTGTCTCAAAGGATTAATATTGCACTAAATAACATTTATTTTTGATAGCCATGTGTTCAAATATAGAACAGGCTTTTCTTGAGGAAACCTCATCATCATGTTAAAACGCTCGGATGTTTGCGAAATAACTTTTTGGGTTGATTGCAAGAATAAAAGAGCAACCATCCCTCTTCCCCTCTGTAGCACCCCACGGTTGAGGGCACATGCATTTTAGCACCAGAAATGCTCTCCCAAGGCCAAGATGATGTGCACTGGCTAGGTAATTTCCATTTTATTTCCACTCGAAAAACTAGGCTGTGTTTAGTGAAGCAATTTTTGATGTGTTAAGGAAACAATTTTTCCAAACTTTCTGGAAATGAAGAGACTATTGTGGATTTCTGCCCTAAAATTTTCCCTAAAACATGAGAGGAAGATATTCATTATGGACAAATGCACAAAAGGATAGAAATATCATACTCCGAGCCCAGTGCTGAGATCTCCATCCATTCAGGAAAACATGCAAATAGCTACTCATCATGCAGCATCAGGACAACCGGTTTTTGTTTGTTTGTTTGCTTGCTTTAAATATACATAAGATAAAGAGTGTTTTAAATCCAATACACACAAACAAATAGAAAATAAAAAGAAATAAACATGGTTAAAAACAATGTCCACAGTTAAATACTGTAAAAATGTTGCTTTCTTTTTGTAAAGTATGAAGACCTTCAGGCCAGTTGGGTTATGAGTAAACAGGAGTTACAAAGTTTAGTTTTGAGAAAAGTTTTCTATTCTACTTCTTGTGGAATTTCTTCTGCTTTTCTTTGATGGTTCTGAAAAGGGAGGGGTGGGGCAGAGAGGGGGAAGGAGCATTTTCCATTCTGGACACATTCATCATCGCAATGATAGAGGTGTTCCTCTTTATTTTATGCACCCCTTCATTTTAAAGATATTGAAAAAAAAATCTAATTATCACGACTAATTTTTGAGTTTCTTTTTAAATTCTAGAACTTCAAAGAAACGGAAATACACCATCTCACTTCCCTCTAATTATCTGGGAGGATGTGGTCTGTCAAAAATCCTTTTGGTTTTTGGCAAATGCTGTTTTCATTTTTTTGGAAAGGCATTTTAGTCAGCACAGACCTAGGAAGGCATAAGAAAACCTCCACCTCTAAATTTTTCCAGCCTGAGCTGTTTGAAGAGACATTTTATTCTGTCTTAGTAGATACAGGCATTAGAGTTCCTTTAGGCCCTGAAAGCCAGAGAATATGTGAAAAATCTTACAGTGTATTAGGTGATTTGTTTTCTTTTTTAATTTTTATCATCTGTATCCAGATTGTTCAACTTTTCTCTATATGGTAACTTACTTGAAAAAGTAATAAAACTGAGATTTTCATGGATCTATGATTCCAGGAGCTAATAATAATTCATGACTATAACAAAGATTGCAGAAGTCACTGTGAAACTCTGAGTATTGATAACACAACTACTAAAAGCGGAGATCTGCTGCTCTTGTCTGAAGCTCAGAAGAAACATGCAAATTTAGCACAAAGATTTTAGCTTCAACACAGGAATTTAGCTTAAGAAGTTTTCTTTAGCTCTTTCAGGGAAACACAATGTACTTGAACTGAATTTTATCAGATTTCCTATAGAAACTCAAACAACAACAACAACAACAAAAAACACAACACTCATCTATCTTTCCTAATGTATTCCTAAGGCTTTTTTTTTCTCTTTTCTGTCTTGAGTCTGTCTTGTTCTCTCACAGACAGTTATCTGTGTGACATTGGGTGTTGGATAAACTTACAAGGTCTTCACAGAGATTTGCAGTATTGTTTAGTTTTTTTGAGTGGTTCTTGACTTCATCTTCTTTGTCTTGCAAGACTTCCTGAAGCCCAGTTATGTTATGTGCAGCCAGATGTATGGAATCCTAAATGAGAAGATGGTAGTAAGATGAAAATACATTACAATTTGTTTTAATGTGCTGCATTCACTCATGCAGATACTGCAATAATATTGATGGAATCAGAAATATTTTCTATCTTGCATACCTATTTGTTTTTCTTCTGTGCAGTTTCCACCCATTGTGGGATTGCTTACTGTAAAAATATTTTCCTGTGTTTTGCCTATTTTCAGTGCAAACTATTGAAGAATAAAGTTGTTAATATTCAACTGAAAAAAAAACTGTGCCCAAATCTAATGCAAGTCCCACTGGAAGTTAACTACTTCTCAACAAGACACCAGCTCAAGTACCATGCACTCTGAAAGGCCTATTTTGGAGGACCAAAGTAGGACTATAGTGTGTTACAGTGAATTTTAATCTTAATGAAGTGTGCATCTGTTTGGATAAGGAACTGTCAACACCATTACAAGCAACAACTTTTGTCGACTGAGCTCACAGCCTTTCTCCTGTTTGCTGAACCAAACAAGGTGTGTTTGCGATAAGCTCTGGCCAGCTGGCTATTGATCTTGCCTAGCTCTCAAACAAACTCCAGGTCCAGCTTGGGCACACATACACCTTGTGGCTTCTACAAAGTTGACAAGCTGCCCACAAGAGGGAAAAAGCTGGTAAGTTACCAGCTAACCCACATCTTCCGAGGGGTAGATTAAAGCAAAAACAAGTACAGCACTTGAGAACACTGTCCATCTAATGCTAACCCCCAACACCACCTAGCAAGAGAATTAAGGAAGGAGTCCTTATGTCCAAAACACATAATTTAGGACATTTTAATTCATGTGGCTGCAACTCATTTCTGCCATTGTTTATGACAACTAGTTGGTGCTCCACTGCAGCATTTGTATGTGATATACATGATGGTTTTGCACAGTGACTGAAAGTAGTAACTGTGCTACCAGCACTTTCTTTACTGCACTGTACCCAGGGGATTCCACAGAGCCTGGTTCCTAATTATGTGAGGAAAAAAAGGCAGAAGAATGGGCTTCATAACTTCTTTGCCCAGTAATGCAGCAGAAGCACAGCTGATTTATTTAATAGTGTGATGTAGAAAAGCCTGCTTATAAATAATTTGGTGTTGCCTAACCAGGGCAGAAATGTTTGCTAAACTGGTTATGGACGTGGTTTGTGGCCACAGATTTCATAAAGGCATGTACCCACCTGTAGATGTTGTGAGGAGGATGAAATGTTCTTCACACACAATTTCACAGTTTTCTCTAAACTTCGAAACAGCTTTTCTTCCCTATTAAAGGTTTGATCTTTCACCTAAAATAGATGTTTCCACTGTTATTTTGGAGTCTGGCTAATTAAAGAAGTGCTCTGCTGGAAAACTCCCAAACCTTCCCTGAACTCCTCCATTTGAAAGCAGAACAGATTGGACCCTAATTCTCCCAAGCTCCAATTTTAATCCAAGAAAAGTCAAAGACACTGGGCAATATGACAGGTTTTAATTTTTGCCAAACCAAATGGAAGCAAACAGTTGCTTTATTATAAGCACATCTACATCATCAATAAAACTCAATACAAAAAAAAATGTATATTGTTGCTCCATTTGGGGGAACAATGGTGATTATATATTTTTATGTCACAGCATTATTTCCCTGCATGCTCATTCGGGTGGGTAATGGAGAGATTTCTCCCAGGCAGGCTGTAGGTGGAGCTGTTAGCTCTAGAGCCACGCCAGCTCTTCAGCTTGTAACCTCAGCAGCTGGAAATGAGCTTCTCTACTTCTCTTATGCTTGCCTGAAAATACATTTATTTCTGCCTACCTTTTAGTTAAGGAATTTGAGAAATCTCAAGTCTGTTTTTCAGGAGGGTTGCTGTAAAGGTCACAGCATTTTTCAGAGATGTGAATTTAAGACTTTCTTTACTTCAGCAGAAGAGAGGGCTGAATCTTTAACACATATCTCCTTATTCTAAATTCTCAAATATTTTGAGGTTAATTAAAAAAAAGGCATCTAAAAATCACACCTTCTCTTAATCAAGTTTAATTCCATAGTTTTCTTTGATTGTATAGCCTTGTCAGTGTTCTACTCTGCCATGGGATTTGGTGGGAAAACCAGTGAAAACACAAAAATTTCCATTGTGCAAATCAAAAAGCAGAAAAAATAAATGTGGGTAGTTTGCATCAGAGAAAGGGGGAAACCAATGATAAAAAACAAAACAGGAAAAAACGGCACAAATCTTGTAAAGTCACATCTAGAAAGACAAGTGACCGTGCCATGATCAGCTATCTCAAGTAGTGAGGTGAACCAGATACCATTTTCCAGGTCAGTTATAATTGATTTTCTTTGAGATTTAGACTGAAGCTTTTCTGAATGTGTTTATCCTGGTAGGTTTTGAATCACAACCTTGAAGTTGTGAAAAAGCATTTTGGTTTTGGCCACCCAACCCAGATTGGATTTATCCCAGAGTTCTTTGCCTCTGGTAATTTTGATGGTTACAGATACTTATGCATGTGGAGGCAAAAGCCGTGGCCTTTACTAATCAGGAGTATTACTCATCTTCCTTGCAGGACTCAGGGCCTGAATGTTAGGTGCAGAGTAAAACGGCCAGAACTTGTTCACAAAACCAACAATAAGGATTGCCAGTTTATCCACAAAGAGCTGATCAGAGGCTGATTTTCACAAAACTACCGGTCACTTCCTCTCTGCTAAAGATCAGAAGTTTGAGAAACTTAGATAAAAGAGGAAAAGGTAGAGAATACATTATGTTGTTTTCTGTTTCAATCACAAAGATCTTTCCTGTCTTATGTGACACTCAGAAAATGACTTCATAAATGATGCAGGAAAAAAGCAACACCACAAACTGTATTTCCAAAATGTCTTTAAAAATGCCCAGTGCAAAAGCAGAACTGAAGCTGTCAATGCAAATCTGCAGTTGGATGAGTAAGTACCTGAGGTTCTCCCCCCGTCAGTATTTTCAGATGGCTGGTGACCCTTTTGGATTTCTTGCTAATGGAGTGAATATTCAGTCGGGAAAACTTTTCTTTAAGGGTTTCATCATCATCATTCCTCTTATACTTCAGCACTGCAGACAGAGAATTTCATGACACTAATAGTCAGTATTCGCAGGGCTTTTCACAGGGATGGGGATACAAATATGAAACCATTTCAGACCAGACACTTTGATGTCACTTGCTGTAATCTTGTGTGAAAATGATGAAAACTCTGTTATCAATGCTAGCTGAGAGAAGAGTGAAGTTAAAGCTTCAGCATGGCAAGTCTATAAGAAATAGTGCTATCACAGCGTCTTAATTATTATCAGTGTTTGCAACTGCATAACTGATGATGAACATGGATATGACATGAATTCTTTCATCATTTTCATGTTTCCGGAGTCTGCATCCTTTGTCAGATAACACAGCTGTTGAGGACAAGTGACATTAAAGCATCTGTTACTTTCTTGAAGCCCAAGGTACTATACAAGTTAAGTATAAGCTTCCAAAACTGTTCTGGCAATATGACTGGAGCTGAAACCTCTCCTGTAACTGCTAGCCCAAACCTACAGACAGAAGAATTTACTGTGCCTTTTTCTTACCTAAATCTTTCCTCCTTTTAAGTTCATTGATGTTCACATTAATGTTTTTCATAGCAAAAAGGGCCTCTTGTAGAGCCTTGTGGTCAGGGTGAGAAGCAGGAGTTGAATTCAGGAGTTCACAGAGTAACAAGGGATATTTCATCACCCGTTGTACTGGTTTGATCATCAGGGATCCCATATCCATTAGATTTGGCTTTCCTCTATAATTTATACCAAGAAAAAGTCACATAAGGAGAAACTCCTTGAAGACAAAAAAAAAATCTTATTATTTCTGTCTAGTCATTGAAGCTGCTGCCTTTTATATCCTTCAGTTGAGCTTTCAACTACAGAAAATATCAAAACCAGAGCAATGCTTTGCACTGAGTCATAGAAGTGCAATCACCACTTAAGTCAAAAAATAAGATACATCTGTCAGGGAACATGGGCCGTTGTAAATGAAACCATCCTCTCGCCCCCTCAGTGAGAAATACACACCGGGTCTGAGGTTTCTGTATTTTCAGCAACTTGCCAGACTATTGCTTAGACATTACCTCTGAAACTGGCCCACTCAGTCTGAGGGGCATGTATGGTACAACTTGCACACCACAACACCCAAGAAGGGAGATGTAGGTGGAACAGCAAATAACAGGAAGTTTGAGAAATGCATGTGACTGAAGCTATTACATCCTCCTCTGGGCCTTCAGCCTTAAAATTGCAACATCTCCATGTTGTGAGTAAACGAGATGCCCTTTCACTGCTGCATCCCTTCGCACAACACCTCTCAACTTGCCAGTGCAAGCTTTGCCATCCTTTACCTGCTGTTTTTCTGAGCTGGCTTCCAGTAGGTGACATCGCATGATGCCTGAGCCTCCAGGTACCGGGGTACCAGATCTGGTCTGGGGGAACACTGAACACACAGGGCATTCACATAGACTCAGTCCAGCCTGCTGGAAGTCAGCAGAACAGGCAGCTGCCCTGGGTGGCAGAAGGATGTGGGGAGCAAGGTTGCAGCTTCCAGCATGGGCACAGGGCTGGCACAGGGCACTACCGGTGCTGCCGTGAACTGCCCCTGCCTCACAGACCCCCACCTTGAAACCATGAGTGAGCAGTTGGTGACAGCGTGAAGGACAGTAAAGCAGAGCAGGATTTCCATCTCCGTGCCCAGAAAGGCTGTCTTGGAAGGAAAAAGGTTGTCTGACAGTAACTGTGCAAGAGGTAATGCTAGGGGAAGAAGGATTTCCGAATATGGGAAGATGGAGTATTACAACGTAGAAGGAAAGTATTAAAAACGGAACATCCACTTGGTTTTGCAGGCTGACATCTATTGTTTTGTGCAGCAGAAAAAGTAAAAGAGAAAAAAAAAAACTTTCTTCCCACTTTTAAATGTATAAAATGTACAACAGGCAATCCTTACTGCTGACTAATTAACGAACAATTTGAATGCCTTCGAGAAGAGACATCTGCATATTTAAACCATCTCTCTTGCACAGGCATTATCTGAGAAAAGTTCTGCATAAAAAAAATTAACAGTAGATGCCTTTTAAAGCTTCTTGATGTCCCCAAACCTTCTCATCATTTCAATCCCCCTCATTTCCCCTCTATCCTACATTAAATATATAGAGCTATTTTGCCTTCTTTCAGCTTCTGGCAGCAATAAGGAGGAAAAAAATCTTAAATTGTTATTGTTTTCTCTGAAAAGCCCCATGAATGCAAATCTATAAAAGCTGCCTCATGAATGGAAAAATCTTCAAGTGTCTTCTCTTTATACAGTTGCACTTTGGACAGCTGCCCAAGTGATAAACAGCCCTCTGTTTGCGTATCTGCATGACACAGTCTAGCAATATGGTTTGAGAGATAGTAGGTTTGTTATAAGATAATGACTCCCTGGGGCACGAAGTGCCACAAAGTTCGACTCGTCTAATTCTCCCTAGCAAGATTATCTGATGATCACCTCTCTCCCTGGATGAGCCCTGTTTCCAATGTCCCTGTTAGTATGCACCCAGCAGCCAGGCAGGACGTGGCCTTGCCACACGACTGAAATAGGCTTGTGACATCCATTGTGTAGAAAATTAAGTTGATAATTCATTTGCAATACTGCTTCAGCCTCTCCCCCATCTTACCGTGAATTTAGCAAGTACTCTGGGTTGTCAGTAGCTACTCTAATCTCATCGCAAATTATCACCGTAGCTCTGCAGTAAATGCAGCTGGCTTCACTGCAGTGAGTTTCACAGCGTGCCCTGCCTCCCTCCTCACAGCAAAGCAAACTCACAAACACAGAAAGACTGCCACTGCTTTAAAAAATACATGGCAGTGAGCTACTCAAAGAGAGGTGATTCAGGATTTAGTTTCACATGCTCTCAGTATCTTGTAGGTAGGTCCAGTGGTGAACATGATAGCCAGTATGGTATCACAGGGCTGAGGATGGTGTCGTATTTGGCTTGGCAGTTCTGAATTTGTGTGCATGCATCATGGGCCACAGCATGTCTTAAAGACTTGGGCTTTATGATTTACAGTGTGAGAGCTAACCTTAGTACAAGACGTGCAGGGCAAATAATGCACTCTACTGTAAGGCTTTCATACAAACCCAGGGAATTCACTGAGGCCGCACAGTTGTTAATGCAAGCAGAATTCAGCCCATCTAGTTGATAGCAAAGGGCAGCATTGTCTGTTATGTATGTAATTGTTTTCTTGATCATGCTTGAATGAAAAGCAATCTGGGAGATGGTTTGGGGTTAGTTACAGTGCTTTCCCATTCACCATTCAGCAGATTTTCAGGTGCAGTCCTGCCCAAGGGCTGCTGTAACTCCAGAACTTCTATGCTGAATCGCAGCAAGTGGCATTTCTGAGTGCCCTGCCCTTCAGAGGGAAACACAAGGTAGCCAGCATCACTCCTTGTGCGGCTTTACAAGAACCAGTTTCAACTCAGCAAGTGGGTTGTAAGCTATGGTCCACTAGAAACTGTTCAAAGTAGAAAACTGGATGTTAATTTCTGATAAAGTTATTAGAGCAACCAGTCTTGCGTTATTTCAACATGCATTGCACTCTCACGTGATCTAATTGTTACTCTCCGGGTATGTTGTGTTCCTCTTAAGAACCCCGCTCCTTTTGAGAAAGGATTACAGAACATCCTTTATCAAAACCAAATGGAGAAAAAATATTTCAAATCATAGAATAAATCTTGAAAAGCCCAAATTAGGATTTCAATATGCAAATCCTTCAAAATCTATTTTACACTGACTTTATTTATGATGTCTGACTGCCTGTCAAATTCCCTGACTTTACAGATGTTCCTCTCCTACCTGTATAAAGCATGCCCGCTCCTCTTTTCTCCCTTAACATTTCGGTCTAGGTTGTAATCATTTTCTTTAGTTTAGCTAACCCCTTCTCTGACCTCTCCCTGCAGGTAACCTCAGGAGTTGTTGCATTTCAATGATCCTGACCTGCTGGATGTCCAAAACTGTGGAAGTGATAAACTCTACCTTAAGCTTTTCAAAGATGTCACATTAAGCACAGAAGTCCCTTAACCATGAGGTTTCAGAGGCTGGGTGAGTGTTCTGGCAAAGTGTTGCCATGGGCTTGTTCTTTTTTGATGACCCTCCAGCCACTGCCAGAGGGAAGCTCTGGAGAAAGACAGATTTCTTACATATTTAGGGCTACCAAAGGTGTCATCACCTTAGGAATGGCTTTACCTGTGAGCCTAGTGTGTGTTGAGCAGGTCTGCAGGGGCCTAATGCAGAATGATTTAAGGGTGTCTGGATTTTCATGTTTGACATTAAGTTGTTGTCAAGCATTCTTGAGGACCTCGGAGCTCTCTAAGACATTTATTAGACAACAAGGTGGTAATAAAGGGCTCTGAATGAGTTGGCAACCAAATTAAGTAGCTTCATCAACCACAAGTTTTGAAAAATAGTGCAAAGCTGGTTCAGTAGTAATTAGAAAACCAGACAGGCTTAGAGGAATTAAAACTGAGAGTCTTTATCACACATGTCCTGTAGAAATCTATACATTATACGGAAACAGGTTTGTTTCCTTAAAATTTCCACATGTACAGTTTTAAGCAAAGATATATAAAAGGTGTTTTCAAGATTACTTTACATAGAAAAAAGATACAGTACTTACTCTTCCTCGTACATCTTTCTGCAAAAGAAAAGAAACCAAAACATATATTAGCTTCCTCTTAAAAGGATTTATACAGATCATGGGCCAGATTCTCAGATACACTTCAGTGACACAGAGCAGCTGTAACTGGCCAGTTAACTTAGGTTTATGGCTGCTGTGTGTCAGCAGAACTGCACAAAACAGCCAGAGGGTAACAATGAATCTGGCCCTATATCTTTTAAAAGGACAGCCCCAAATGAAAAAGGATTGTCAGAAACCTGGCTTTAGCTGTAAAGCCCAGTCGTCTTCTTCTAAAACTGCTAGAGAAGGAAGTTTGGGTCACTGTGCTAGCAACAGTAAGTACCATCAAGTCCTTAATACAAAAAGCAAAATTAAGCATGTTATTCTTATGCTTTAAATACATCCCTGTCTACTTTCTTTAAGTAAAAACATATTTCTAAATGCAAAAGAATACATTTCAGCCCTTTAGGATAGAGAATCAATGTCATTATTCTATTTTTTGGGAGGCTACATATCAACCGAAAACTCTTGAGAATAGGATAATGTCGATATATATACTGAAAGCCGCAGGGACATACAATTGTAGTTTGGAAATAAGCGAACATGCACATAGAATATTTTCCTTCTCGTACAACTGAACTTCAAGAAGTTCACCCCAATGTAAGGAAACCAAAATGTCGCTTCATCTCTGCATTAGGCTTTTCTGATATTGAGCGCTGACATCACATCATCAGCCACTGCTTTCTGCCTGCCTGCACTCCTATCTCCTCACCCACCAGTGGCTAACTGAGCATCTGGAAGCTGCCGCTTTCATCACTTCTGCACCATCAGCTCTTTGAGTGCTCGTGACGTCCCTCTGCCCCCGTAATAGTTGACCAAACTACTTCAGACTGAAAGCAGAGCAGGTAGTTGCCAGCATCCTTTCATTTTTACCAGCTGCATTTCTTTGGCTAAGCTAGCAAACAACATCCCTGTTTTGCATAAGCGCTACTTAAACATGGGATTCTACAGAATTTGGATTTGCACATGTCTCCAAGGCAGACACCTACATTTTGGGATGGAATTTCTCCTCTGCAGTCAACGGGAGGAGTAGGAATTTAAGCATGGCTAATTAAATCTGATTTGTCTGTACAGATGTGCAGAATGCCACTTTCAAATTACTCCCGATACAGAAGTTGTCTTTTGCATGGCAGATATTACTCAGCTGAGGAACAGAAGCCTCTAGTTAGACTTTTAAAATGTTTTAAAATGTAACAATATTCTTCCAAGGAAAAAAATATTTAAGAAGTAAACATTTTTCAAAAATAGCAGTCACTGCCCCCCATATATCTTGTGTCTCACATCAGAAAACAGTCTGCAACTTATTTGGTAAAAATGCTGCATAGTTTTCTTCCTAGGACAAGTGCTCTCTAGTAAGAAGGAAGAAGGTTTAGGTGACAACAGCTGCACATCTGAGTGTGCGCTTTCAGGTCTTCATGTTTGAATTAGCAGCAGTCCCCAGCCGCTGGAGCAAAGCACAACATAGTATACATGCAGTTGTGTTTTTTTCATTGGTTCCTGTTTAAAGGCTACTCAGGAAAGAACAAGACAAAACAAGGCTTCATTGTGAGGAAGGTGTTGTCACTTCCTGCTACCAAAGGGTACAATGGTTCAGCATAAAATATCCTTTCTCTTCACAAATCCCAGCTGTGATGATGGAACAGGAGCTTCTCTTACTGCCTCTGGAATTCAAGTGGCAACTTCCACCCCAGCATATACATGGACACTATCTTTTTTCTTTATTTCCTTGAATACCCTCTTGCCTCAGCAGCAGGGATGAGTGAATGACAGTAACAACTTCTCTTGATTAGCCAGAAAAGAATATTGTAGGAGTCAGCAACTAAAACACCCCCTTAGGGGATGTTACCTGGCCATCCGTTAGCCTGAAAGCCCGAGTTTATATGAAAATCTATTTCTTTCAGCTTCCAGTGTGGTTAAAGCCTCAGTACCCTGCACATACACTTTGCTATCTATTTAATAACTGGACATGTAGCACAAAGTAAGCCTTATTTTCAGTATAAACTGTCTTCAAAGGAAACATTTCTCTTTTAATTTTGATAATGGTTTCTTCTGCCACTATTTCCAGATTTCAATCCAGCATACTTCCCACCTCCTAAGTCTTAACGCAGCTCTGCCGACTGATCATTAGCTGGGGTATACTTGAAATATCTGCTGCTGATGTACACTCCATTAATTATTTGTGATAGCTTTACATCTCTCCTGGAAGCATGCAGCACGGGCCTTTTCTGGAGCTGGAGAGAGACCTAAGAGACCTATGATCTGAAGGACCACGGTATGCTCCCTCTTGACAGCTCTGTGCAAGATTTTTGAGAAAATGAGGGAGCAAGGGAGCTTGCGGGTGGGAAAAGAAGCGCTCCCCATGGAGAAAGTGAGCTGCTTCTCGTGACAGGGTGCAGGAGGAAGCCACATGGAAGGAAAGAGAGAGACATTTATTGTGCTTCACCCCGAGGTCTCAAAACCTTTCCCTGAGGGGCTGGCACTGGGGACGATGGCACGAAGCAAATTCCACTGGTGGGACCTGACAGCTTGCTTCAGCACTGACCACTATCAAATATCCTCATCACGAGGCTCCAGATCCCCCTTACAGCTGGGGCCCAGAAACACCAGAGTGTGTGAACAGCTCTAGCGCACGCTATTTTAACTCGAGCAATAGAAGTGCTGAAAATGGGGGCAGTATGTTTCCTAGGAGCCGGGCAAGGTGTTCCCAGCAGCCCATTATATGATGCAGCATTTCTTCTGCCAGTATGGGGCACTGAAGCTAAGGGAAGAGAAACCTTTCTTGTGCTATTTTTGGCCATCCTAGAGAGAAAGAAATCTAATCATGGCCCCTGGCTTGTCATCTTTTCATGAAAGCAGCATAAGCCAGAGCTCCCAGCAAGCCTCATAAAACTCTGGATTTACAGGGGACCTTTCATCTACATCCATTTAAAATGTTCCCTGCCAGGCAACTGACTATGGACAGAAATCATCATTTGAAAAGATCTTACTTTAAGGACTGTACACAGTGTCTTAAATGCTGCTTTAGTTCTTCATCCTTTTCATAGGATTCCAGCATGGTGTGTGCATCATCGTGGCGATAGCAGTAGATTTTATATGTGTCTTCTAGTGGGCCTTTAATCTGCAAGAACACTTCCCCTGTTAAAGAGAAAAACAAAGCGTGTCAAGCCAGACAACAGCATCTCAGAAGGAGTTTTATTATTCCACCACATTAGCCGTGAGCTAAAAAGGCTGGCTTCCACTTTACTTCCCTTAGAAACGATCTTGCGTGTTTATGTGCATTATTTATTACATGTATTTCTCAGCTGCTCATCTTTGTCATAGCCAGGCACCATTATATCAGTGTTAATGCACAAAAATTCCCCCTGGAAAAGGGATGAAATCTCTACACCTGCACCCTTTCATACACAACCCCCTAATTCACTGCCCCACCTCAACACCCCTTCAGTGAAAACCAAACAGGAGAGCTTTGCTGCTAAGGGGAGAGCATTGTGGTGGTGTGGGCTGGCAGGAGGAGTGCGTGTAACCATGTTAATTTTCCTTTTTTCAACTGAATATGAACTTAAATGGGTTATAACGGGAATAATGACTCCATCTCCCATTAGCCATTTCACATTTATCTGTTTTGCAGCATCCTGAAATGGCAGTTGTTACGGCCTAGAGTAGAGATTTTTCTTTACGTGACACAGGAACAACCTCCACCCCTCCCCTAATGAAATAAAACCACTGTGGATTGCAGCTATTTCTATATAGCCCTTAGGTTTATATACAACTGAAAGGGGAAAACATTTACATGCGACACCATTTTGCCCCCAGAACAGTTGGGAATTTGAGAGGCACTGAAGTAGTCCTGCACTCATTTCCCATTTAATTCTGTTGTGTAATTCTCTCAGCCTAAAGCCCCCCTGCCTGTTTCCATGTACCTAAGAAATATTATCCGAATGGAGAAGGCATGCTTCATCTTTTCTGCTGAGATACTCATTTGGCTCTTACACTTCTGTAGCAGCACCCTGATCAGCATCCTTGGCAATACACATTATAAACAATAGTGATGGTGAAAACTACTGTCTGGGGCGTTCACAGAGAAATAACATCTACACAGCAACCAGTCAGATGTTTTATAAACATTCCTGTTGAATTATAGCAATGGTTATTAAAGTTAAAAGCCAAACACCGTGTTAATTGGGAACTCTCCATTCATTCACAGCGAGCACAAAGCTGTCAGGCATCCTGCATGTTTCATCCTGACCAGAGTGGGCTGTTTCATAATACATTGCATTGAACTGCTCTGTCGTAAAGTGAAAAATGATTCAGTTACCACAGTAACACAGCTCTGGGTTTTTTCCCCTAGCAGTGAAGGTTAACTGGGCTGTCTAATGCATGTTGGTTTCAAGGTGCGAACAAGGGAACAACAATGACTGAGTTAAGACCACAGAAGTTCATTTTAGTTACTGTAAGGCCACAGTCAGAAAAGCACCAGCATCCTCTACTTGAATCTTCTTCGGGTGCTGTCATCCCTATTTTCTCTATCTTGTGCTAAATGCTGATGCTGATGGCTGGCAGGACACGTTGCCTCCTGACATTCCCATGAACTCTCTGTACTGGCCTTGACTAGCCGACAGTGCGAGGGGAAACCTTAACAAGCTCTCTCCTGATTCTGCACCCTTGATGCCTGCTTTACAGAGATGCTGAGCTCTCACACTTTTCACTAACTTTAAGCAGAGCTCCAAGTACTTAGCACAGCCTGTAGTAATGCTAAGCTCTCAAGAGAGGTTATGTTTTCTATAGCAAAAATGCAAACTAGAGACTTATAGTTCCCTTCAGCATATACTAGAGCCTGGAAATGATCATTCTGTCTTCCAAAACAGAGATGACCAAGATCTGTTCATTGATGTGCTGTGCCATAATGATAGGTATTTTCACTGATGCTAAATGATGAGGAAAAAAAATGATGTGCTGATTTCATGGATGGGATCTTTTGAAAGCAGCTAAGGTTCCTAAGCTTAAAGCTCTTCTTGGTTTTGAGTTGTATGGATTGAATCAGTTGATCTTTGAGCATATCACTGTGGAAGCTTGCGCAAGGGGCCAGAAACACATATTTGGGCACAGGTTTGAAAATAGTGAGTCTTTTGTGCATTCTGACAGATCCAAATCTGTCATCAAAAGACATAAATATAAGCATATAGTTTCAAACCAGTGAAACAGCAGTTCTCTTCACCCTCACTGTGACTGTGTTGCCTTCCAAAGGAGGATGTTTTGATGGAAGATCTTTAAATACCATAAACACGATAGAACATAATGGGTGTGCTAAACAGATTCTCATCCTGTTTTTCCCACAGACTGGCTTTAACAACTTTTACACTGAATATGAGGATCCTCGAGACACAATTATCATCTGTTCTACAGGATGGCAAACTTACTGACTTACTGCTTATAGCGATGCAGTTATCCTCCCTGCTTTTCTCTCAGCCTTTGGAAGAAGTGCTCTCACCTTACATTCCATCTTTTTCCATGCCATAATTAAGTTAACCCTCTGATCCAAAATCCCATATATTTTCACGTTTCTTTGTCTGATTCTGGAGAAGTACACCCTAATAGATGGATGAAATTGTTTGTCTTTACTTCTGGATATGGCAGAGAACTAAAAGGATGATTCTCCTTGCTGTGAGAAAGCCACTTCCTGCTAGAATAGAACATTGCTTATTAAGGGTATGACTCATCATGATGCACTTTTATTGAAATCCTGCCAAACAACACAGTCTCATCAAACTACGTTAAGCTGTTGCCTTGGCAAACCAGATTGAGACATACTAGGATTAATACTTTTCCCAAGCCTCGTATGCTTTAATACCATGTTTCCTAGTCAAATGTCAACCGGTAAGTTTTTACCTCATTCGTTGTGAGACGATGGGTTCTTTCTGTAACACGTTACCTGTGGTATGTGGTCAGTTTAGGGAAAAGAGAACCTCTGAATCATAGCTGAAGGTTTTTTAAACTAAACTGGCTGACTTTGCACTGAAGCTAATTAAGATTTCTCACCTGATCCCGTAAGCTGGATCACTTACTGCCTCTGCACTGAATAAGCAGTTACAGAAGGATGGATGAATGGAAACTTCTTAATTTTTTCCAGCTGTGCCAGAAGGTCAAGTGAATAGATCACAGCCATAACAGTCATGGCCTGAGCTGCAGGACACATGATTGCTGTGATATATCCCAGGACAATCCATTTGCTAAAAATACCTGTGATCCCTACAAGCATTCCTACACAGGTTCCCACAAGCTTTGTATCAATTACAGCTTTCTTTCTTTTACTGACCATGTCCCTGTTAATTGCACTTAATCACCTCCTACGTGAATTATATTGCCAGTAAATATGATTACAATATTTTTGTTTTGTTTTGTTTTGTTTTATGTATTTATTATTCCAATCAATTTTAATGCTTTTCTCAAGTGGTAGAAGTATGAGCATGCAATGTAAGAGTCGGTCTAAGCATGAGCATTTAGGTAGGTAACATTAAGCTAGATGAAAATTAAGTTATCAATATATAGCATAACTCAATGTTGTGGTATTTACTCATGCTAAACTCACTGTCTCCATCCTTTCTTCCCGTCAACATCTGGAAGGATGGAATGAGAGTGCCATGACCAGGCCCGTTACGAGCCCAGCAGAGCCACTGGACAGGTTTCACGTTTCCTTTTGCCTGCATTACCGTGGACAGCTTGTAGCAAGTTAGCCTCTGGGAGCAGTACCAGTTAAGTCTGATGAGGGTAGAGGACAGGAGAGTGTTATGTTTATTCTTTCACGTGGCTTTGTAGAACTCAAGAGGACAGTAAACATACCGATTACTTGCATGGATGGTTCCACATCTGTCGTGGCTTCTTCCAACAGCGACAGCAGTTTGGCTGATATTTGATGGACCGATTCAATGTTGCTAAACAAGCCATCCACGTCAAAGTGAACAATCTAATGGAATACAAATATTAAGCAGCTACTAAGGAAGGATAAAGAAGGACATTGTATTTTACAGACCTTCTCTTGCTAAGCCCTGTGTGTTGAACACTCCAGGAAGCATCGCTTCTGTAAAACCTCATATAAACATCCTCCTTGTGACTTCAAGGATACATGTACAGTTTTCAGATTGGTATAATTGGGTTGACACAGTTAACAAAGGGTATTTTATCAAGTGTTTTTAACCTTATTTTGAACTATTCGTTCCTAATCTGAAAGTGTTTGCCTAGGAAGGAAATAAACATTACCATCTGAATAGAGGAAAGATCTTTAGCTGCCTTTAAAATGTTTATTTTCCTGTTGAGAAGAAGAATAGTTGACACTGGTTTTGATTCCCTGATTTCCAGTTGCTAGCAGAGGCTGCTGCATAAACCAGGACCTTGATGCTTTGGTGCTAGCTGTCAAGTACAAAGACTTCCAAGTGGCGGCACCATTTTAATTTAGTGGTCCTATATATCTGAAGAGTGAAATCAAGTTCATATACTTTCCACTAAAACAAACACATTTACAGTTCTGGGTATTCAAATAATCAAAAATTATTCAGATAATCAAAAATACTTTCTACAGAGTCTCAGAGAACACCATTGACTTCAGTGAACTGGTTCAAATTACATCAGCAAGACATTTGGCTCCATATTCCTACTCCTTTTAGAATAACTACAGAATTTTAGAATATTTTAATGAAACATAAAGAATTTTCAGGGCACGTACTTTTCATACAGCAGTTAGTTACACCCTTGCACAGCAGGGCAAGAATTAATATTCAGGAACAATTAGAGATAGTGGTAATATAGTAACACTGAGAACAAAGGCAAGACTGATTTTGACATCCACATTGACGCTCTCTGAATGCATCTCTCCATTAGAAATGGAATTGCTTACTTACACAGCAGCTCACCAGATGCTGAGAGGATCAAATTGAGTGCTATTGTAACAGAATCAGCAATATATTCTCAGTACTAACATAGTTAATTTTTTTTTTTATAATTGTTAGGGGATAAAGCATTTTTTATCCATTTGGAAATATGAAACAGATTCATTGCTTGGTCAATTTTCTAAATGTTATCCTTCTCTAAATGCATTACAAACTTTCGAATATGGTAGTTTATCCAAGAAGTAGCCTTAAAACCATATAACATTCTTGAAAGCCTTTCAAAAATGCAGAGGTTATTAAATTAAGACAGTTATAATTTCTAAATTACTTTTCCTGTATACATCTATCACAGGACTTCTGACCTCCGCTCCAGCGCAATGCCCGCATTGCATTTGGAACTATGCTGTGCACTATGCTATGCTGTGCTGTACACGTGGTAACACGGTGACAAGGGACAGAATCCAAATGTATGTTTCCAGTTGGCTAGCAAGAAGAACACAGCATGCTTGTTAAAAATCTCGGTGAGTTTGACCACAGAGTGCTCTTGCTGGGTGTTGGCCAGGCCGAGGAGGGAGCCGAGTGGAGACCACTTGTAAGCAGATGAATGACTCGGAGGAGGAAGAAGTCAAGAACTCCAAGGAGTTACACCAGCTGATGCCAGCTCTTCCAAAAATGTGCTGGAACAAACTCTGACAGTTTTAGGAAACAAAGGGATGGTCCTGCAGGAGCTTAAGCAGCACAAGTTTCAGCTGGCCACAGAGTTTCCCAGAGAAGCAGCATCAGTGCTATTTAAAGACACTTTGGCCCCCGCGCCCGTATTATGTGACCAATTTTGTAAGGACCCATACATACAACACACGGGGTTAAGGTCTGTTTAAAACTACTTCTATGATATATTAGCAGTGCATATCATTCGTGCAGCCTCTGTGAATGCTGTGTTGCATGCCCCATGAATTTAAATCTTTCTCTGGACAAGCTCTTCTATTCCCAGCTTGAGACTGCACAATTTTTCTAGAAATTGAAATATTGTTGAGGAAAAGGTGCTCTTTGAAGTCTCAGCTGAAAAGGAAAATGGGTACTATTGGCCTAATAAGATCTTTTTGCCTGAAAGATAGTTTATGAGCCTTCCTGCTTAAATTTAGCTTTTCTGCGTAGAATGCAAATTTCTAAAGTGCTTGCTGGGCTGTCATGCATGGTGTTTCTCCACCACAGCTGTCAGAAAGGCTGGCTGAAGTCATTTTTAAGACAGAATCTAACCTTGATGAGAAGGTTCAAGCCATTCCAGGCTGTTACCATGGAAAATATTTGTTGTTGTCTTTTACTGATTTTAGAGGTGCCAGTAAAGGTCTGCCAGGGCATGTAGCAGGGGTTATGTGCACAGCAGTACGGAGAGGCAGTAGCTGCCATCCCAGCCCAAGCCTGGGAGCAGGGATATAGCATCTAAGCTGCCCTCTGGGCAAGCACCCTGATTCAGGCTTTATGCACATGCAATGCCAAGTGCCAGAAGTGTATCTGACTTCCCACTCCGCTCACTGGAGTCCTGGCATGTCCCCTTTTCAGAAACCCAGCTCTGGAGCCACTCCAGGCACCGTGCCACTCTTCAGGCTGACATTTGTGCTTGCCTTGAGATGATCTGCAAACAGACCGTGGGTGAATTTGGACCTTGACGTCACCCCCCCCCCCCAACCTCCACCCCCGGTGCTTACCTGCTTGTTTCTCAGAGGCTGAATCACTTCCTTGATGCAGAGATCCAGGTCGCTGATATAGTCCCTCTCTGTCTGCATGAGCTCTGCGATGATTTTTACCCTCTTGGCCATCATACGTCTAGTAGCTTCTTCATCCTCCTGGGGCAAAGTGGCTGGGGATGCAGACCCTGACTGCGGGGCCATTTTTTCTGTTTGAAAGAGCATGGGGGGAGATCAGTGAGGAGCACGGTCTTTTCATTGCCCTTGTCATGCTTCCTCTGATGGCTGGCACCAAAGCCCCAAATGCCCCAGGTGCTTCTCCCACTGCTCTGACTACGGTCCTGTGCTATCCTGGGCACGCCCTAATCCAGGTACAGCTGAAGCCCTTCTACTCCTCTGAAAATATGGTCTCAGCCTGAAGTCTAATAAGATTTGGGGATGGAAAAGGCTTCTGTTTTTACCATAAGTTTCACTGGAACAACCTTTGTTCCGTATGATGTAAAGCTGTGCTCTGCTCATGGGAGGCTGAGGGCTGTAGGTACTGGAAGATGAACTTTCAACTGCAGACAATGTTCCTAAGGATGATGATGAAAGACCTAATTCTGTTTTAAAAGAGTTCTTTGAAGGAGGCAAAGGAATTACAGGGGAAGATGGGAAAACCTTTAATGATCAATAACAGACATTTCTTGGGCCAACAGAGATCACTGGAATCAGGAGATTCTTACCTACTTTACCATATTTAAGACCTAGACTATCTGATTATTTCCAAATACATGGAAATCCGAGGGAATCTTCTACAGACAGGTTAAGTTATGTAGCTACAGGATGTGCACACAACCTGCTTATCTGTAGTGATGGTCTTCCTTTTGCTGGTTCGTAAGGCAACCTGCATACATTTGTGCTAGCTGTACAAAGGGCACGAAATTTTGTCTGGGTCTGTATTTTTCATTAGGAAAAACACCAGGGAAAAAAAAAGTGGAAGATTTCGGAGGGTATTCTGGTGTTTTTCTGCTATAGCCACAAGATGGTGCAGAGTACCAGCAAAGACAGACGTATCATTACTGCACTCATCTCTGCATTACCCAGGTCGTGGCTTGACAGCATGGGATTTTCTCGCTCAGCAGCGGAGGACAGGAATCACTGCTGAAGATCGGGCTGTTACGTCTTATGTCAGCTCCTCGTAGGAAGCATACTGCCTAATGAGGCAACAGCGAGCAGCACTGGATGCTTTGCTGGCTGATAACCAACACTGAATATATTGCAGTTGTTTGAACTGATTGTCAACAGCGAGGTCATGAGCGCTCAAGTGAGCACCAGGGTCCAGCTCACCCATACAACACAGCTCAAGGCTGTAGAGGATAACCTGGAGCTGGACTTGTGAGAAAACCAAGCAACTTTCTGGGGAGAAGACTTTGAGCTGTCTTCCACTGAGAGATGTAAAATCCTACAAATGCAATGCATCATCATCCTCAAGCCCTTCTACAGTCACACTGACCGCTGATATTTGGAAAGAAAGGTTTTATTATTAATCCTTCTCCTGTCAGACCTTCCAGTCAGACTGATGTGACCATAGTCACTGTTTCAAAAAGCTGCTTTTGGGACTGCACCTCTGGCTCCGTACTGGTAGTTCTGCACAAGGAGGACAAAGAACCAGAACAAAGTTGGGGTGGGCTGTTTCTCCAGATTATTTTTTTCCTATCTAGATGTTCTTCCTTTCTCTAAAACAACTCCTCCTTTTACCTTTGAGTATTTACATATCAGTCTCACAGGCATAAACATTTTGTACTCGTGTTTGTACACAGACAATGAAATGAAAACAAGAGCAGGATGTCTCCCCTCTCTAAGGCTATCGGAAGAATTTTAAGCTGAATTCTGCCCTAGCAAACCCATGCTGGTGTGAGTGCATGTCTTGCACAGGAGTTCACCTCACTTCAGTGAGGAGGAGAGTGGAAGAGGTCCTAGTACCTCTTAATGGTTCCCTCTGAGCAATTCTCTGCTAAGTTATGGAATAAGACCTCCACGGCTTCTGCTTATGTGCCTAAGATGGCAGGTACCCTTTCCTCGGGAAGATTAAGGTGACCCCACATACACATTGGCAAGGAACCACACGAGCAATCCATTTCAGTTCCAGTTCTGCACCACACCAACATTCCTCTTGAGACCGGGCGAAACAGTTTGCGTGTGTGTGACTGTACGGGAGAGTTCAGGACCAGGCTTCCTGGAAGAGCTTACTCAGAAATGTCATTTTGTCTTAGACATAGCACTGTTATAGTATCAGATGGAATTTGAAGGTAAACACGAGATGCTCTGCAGAAGAACTTCCTAATCTTTTATACTGGTGGCAGGGGAAGGCATTATATGAACAAAATAAAGCCACTGTATCCCACCTCAGGCTTGAAGTCTCGATCCCTAGAGAGGCTGTTCTTTCAGTTTATGTCATTAGATTGCCCTGATCAAATTGGATTCTTGAATTATGTCAGGGCTCATCTATTATCCTTATTGCGTGATAGATAATAATGCCAGGAAATAAAAACTATTCTCAACAGGAAGAAATAACCACGAGAAATATCAGGTAGATGCTGTTTCCTTATAGAAAACATGTTTTTTAATAAATGTATCCTTTTGTTAAAAGTAATATAATTTTCCATTTTTACTCAATATGTTCACTTTTTCATTTTAGACATGTCTGTCTCTGTAGAATGCAAGAGCAAGATACTGAAGAGATGATTACAGCCCAAACCTGTGAATTTATGTTCAGCTGATTGCTTTTGACCAGTTTGAGAACATTAGAAGCCTGCTGGAATCCTTGTGGAGTAAGCAAAAGTTTAATGAATGCAGAAACAGCAAGTGCACATTTGGAATATAAGCAGACTTGTTTCTACCTGGTAATGGGTACCAGCCCTGGAACAGTTTGAGAGAGAGGATTAGCAGGAAGAGACGTTGCTGAGGATTAATAATTACAGTAAGAATTTGGCTCATTTGTCTTTGGAGATGCCAGGTGTAGGAAAAAAAAAAAAAAAAAAAAAGAAGAAGAAGAAGAAAGAAAAGAAAAAACCTGCCTCTCAAAGGGTTTATTAGACAGGTATGTTTTAAGACCAGTTTAAGATCAGTTTACAGCAATGTAATTGGTACTTTTAGTAGACATAAAAATGTAAAGTGGAATGTAGGATTTGCAACTGTTGCTTTGCAATGCCAGGTATCTGCAGGAGTTGCCTTCCTGGAGGATTTTGCTGCGGTGAGGAAGGTAATGGCTTTGGTTTTTCAGCTGAGTGACTGAAGTGCACAGCTCTAGTCACACCAGACGAGAAGCTCATTGTGTGATGCCATGGACAAAGCAGCTCCGTCTGTAACAGCAGCAGTTTCCTGCAAGCGTGAAGTCTAAAATTATCCCCCAGATGGAGACATCCAGCAACGTTGTGAGAGCCTGCAATGGGCAAATGCAGTAACTCTCTTCGAGGCCCATGGAAGGTGACTGGAGGAGCAGGCAAGGCAGGCTGACAAGCTAGATGCATGCAAATTTGCTGGGCTTTTTCCCTTTATAGAGTGAGCAGCACCCAGAGGTCTGCTCCATCCCTTGTTCCTCCCAGGTGAGATGCTCAGGTCGGATATTACGTTTCCCCTTGGGGCCAGGACCCAGGTTTCTCCACATCTAATGTGAAGTGAAGGTAGAGGCACAGAAAATACCAACAAGTACAAAAATGTCAATGCGTGGAGTGGGTAGAGGCCTTTCCTTCGCTGAAGCAGCATTTGGAGGACTCCAAAGTAAGTTCTGCTCCCACACTGTGCAGATGGGGGAATTTTGCCTGGCACAAGGGAGCAGTGAAGGCATAAGTTATCATGGTACAGCAAACAAATTACAGCATTACTGTATTTTCACGTGCGAAACCTGAACCTCACACCACCTTAGATAAAATTATTCTTCTGTGAAAGCGAGCCCTCCGATAGCTTGTGTCCTCAGATAACCCAGAGACTGTGCACAGGAATCTACGCCGGCTTCTATCAGCTGGGTTTGTGAGTGAAACACAGGCAGTTTAGGCACAGAAACACAGAAGGATTGGGAGAGGGTTGTGGAGAATGCCTTTCTGTTTGCCTCACACACGCACACACACAGCAGCATTGTTCTGGAGCAGGTCTGTTGCACGCAGGTTGCTACCCATGCAAGAAGCCCCTGGGGTGACTGAAGATGGGGAGAGAATGCTGCAGGACCACAGTGACCCCACACCAGGCTTCCTGGGCAACAGGTTTGCACCTAAACCAGCATCAGAGACTTAGGTGCAATTAGGTCATTCCGTCTTTGATCATTTCATGTTCCATAAGGTACAGAAAATATTTACATTGAATATGCAAGTTCTTTCTTCCATTCCTTGACAGCAGACTGCTTTAATTATATGTGTGCTGACAGGACTACAGAGGGATCCCATGTGACCACAGTGGAAGGGAAGAAAGCTTATCATCAGGTGACAGAAGAATGCCCTTATTGTTAGCACCAATACTTACAAATAAACCTTCCCGGTGTGTCATACAGCAATATAAATACACGGCTCCCGTGGCATTGAGCTCATACGTTAATAACACGAGAAGTGAGGAAGGGCTGCATCTGAACCACTTCCCCCGGGGCACGTGCACCTCGAGATGGGTCGTGGATTAGCTGTACGAATCGTGAGCCCTGTAACCCACAACACAAGGTATTCCAATTAATAAACGACAGATAATACACTCAGAAAAGGATCCATGAGCCTCCTCAGGTGGCTCCGTCTTCCCTCCCTTATCCCAGTTCCTAGTTAGGCTGTAGCAGCACCTCGGAGTCCTGAGCCGTGCAGCAGGACTTCATTGTGCTAAGTGCTGTGCAAACATAGCAGCGCAAAATGGATTCTGCTATGAGAAGCTGAGATCACTTCCCAGCCTGGCTGTCACTGCAGTAAGGTCAAGAAATAACTCCAGATTCATTACGGTGCAAGTTAACAGAATTAGATCCTCCGAGCTCAAATTTGCACGTGAGAAAATAACGTATTTGTTAGATTGTGATTTTTCCATCTCGTGGCACCGGGGGTACATTTTCATCAAATGTACCTGCACATCAGGAAATAAGGCAGACTTTTACTCTGTACTGTACTTCAGCCACCCAGCTGCTCCGAAGATCAATACATTTTGCAACGAAATAGGATATCATCTGCATTGTAGCACACGGAAAGTTAATCAGTAAGTACAGGGCAAAGCAAATAAGGAACTGGGAAGGATCTTTACCACTGCCAGGAGATGCAGAAGCCGGGCAAATGCAGAGCCCGGGCGGGAAGAAGCAGCGAGCCAAGCAGGGAGGGGAGGTGGATGGGACAGAGGAAGGTTGTGATGGAGTCCACCCTGCTTGTGGTGGAGCAGCGAGGGGATGAGTTTCCTCCTGCTGGGCTTCAGGGTACCAAGGGGCAGCAGCTTTCCAGTTATGTGTGCAATTTTGCGGGTTTCTGCTTCATTTGCGGTGGTGGTTAGTTCTCAGAACTACACCAGACACAGGCAAAATGCAAGATCCGGGGTTCAGATAGGAGATCTGAGGCAACACGCTGGGGACAGCTGAGTGATTTGCATCAGTGTGTCTAGGACAGGTATGCCACTGCTATACCTGAAATTAAAGCATGTGCAAATCATTTGATAGCACGGCTGACCCATTCCCATCCAGAGTTAGGAGGAAGTTAATGTGTAATAGATCTGTATGTAACACAAGGAGCATTATCAAAGCACTTACTAACTCACTGAACACTGCAAACTTTGATCTCTGTCTCTTTCTGGAAACCCTCCATTTTCTATAGCTCATTTTTCACACCAAGCACAAGTTTGCCATACTATCGTCCACAAAAAAAAAATCCAGGTCTCTCCAAAACCTAACAGATAGCGAACTACATCTTAAATCCCTTTTTGGCTGATAGGGTCTATCCTCACAATTCACCACCTCTCAGCCTGCCCTGATCTTGCAAACATTTATGTGCCAATAACTACATCAAGCAACCTCCTCTCCTGAAATCGGTACTGTCAGGATGGCAGCTTCAGGTTAATTCACAGATTGATCCCGACATTAATGCCATACATAGATATTGATATAGTTACTTTTCCAGCTGCTACTGATGGATTTTCAACTGTAGGAGAGACCAGCACCTACCAGCTAAAAAGCTATGATAATACTTTGGAAAACAGAGCTGCTAAATACCATTTTGTGCCACTTATGGAGAGTAGCAAGTTCTTGTGTCTGCCTGAAAGAACATATTTGCAGGAGAAAATCCTGCACTATTGAAAATAGTGAAGGTAGAGCAGGGGCCTGCATAGAAATACCACCGGAGCTGGGTCTGAGCTCTTAAAATGACCTTCCAAATTATTGCTGCATCAAGTGCTAGCAAAATTATCTTCCTTAACCCCCTTCTCCCCTCTTTGGGAAAGCCGTGCTGGCTTCCAGCTGATGCAGCGCCAGGGAAGAAAGACCCATACAGCTCGATCGAGGCGTGCCTGGACTCACCCCAGGGCACGAGTGCAAGCCGAGCTCGAGGTGGCTGCAGGGCTGAATGGCCACTTAAAAGCAACCCTTGCTTCCCCCCGCCTACAATGGGGCTGGTAGCACTCGGCTATCTCACAGGATGAGCCGAAGTAGGCACATGCACCACAGTCACATCTGCCAAGCTCTTGGAGAATAAAATGATTACTTTGCACCTGGCTTCCTTTTTTTAAAAGAAGGAAGACCGGGAGGTGTTGCGTTCACACCAGATAAGGCATGAATGGATGTGTCTCTGGGTAACAATCAACCACAAAAATGCTTACTTGTGTTCTTAATGAATCCTTAATTGTGAAGTGAAAAAGCCTTGCAGAAGGTTTGTGCCTTTGATAACGCTATTGTTCTCGGGCTTGCAGACCTACAGAGCAAGCCACCTTGATTGCCTTGGAGAACTGGGTGGTAGGCTCCCTTTGTCACCCTGTTTAGAAAACAGTTGGGATTCTGTATAAAAGAGCAAAACTTAAGGGAACTCCAAAGGTGGAAACTGAATTCTCAAGATTTTTGTCAGACAGCTTGTTCACATTTTTTGCTTGTGTTTTTTTTTTATTGGGGGGGGTGGCCCATAGGCTTTTATCCGGGGACCCATTTTTCTAGAGTACCAGCCACGCTTTGAGCTTGTACTTCAGAGCTGCTGCTGGAAATGGCTGGGGTGGGGGCAACTGCCCGCTTTCTGCTCGAGGATCCCCATAAACCACGCAGAGGGCTGAAAGGGGCCTCAGGAGACGATCTCGTGCTTCGCCTTGCACAGACGTGCTGCAGGCTGACGCATGCATCGCGTGTCACGCACCTGGCTCCCGAGCTCGGCCTGGGTTTCCCTGTCACCAGCGGGGTCCTGCAGGCTCTGACCTGTGGCTTCCCGATGGAAACCTGTCCTGCTGATGGGAGATTCCTGTCTGCACGCTTTGCTCCCTGTTGCCTCTCCCCATCTCCCACATCCTTGCTTGTGTTAAAAGGGGAGCAACTGAACAGCAGAGCTCTCGAAGGTGTGCCTCCGACTCATGGGGGGAGCAAGCACAAGTTATTACCATTTGAATCTTTTTTGCAAAACATTTACCATTTCAGGAAGATCGGAGACTCCGGACCTGGCGACACACAACAGACTGTTTGCATCACCAACAGAGCTGTTTGTGTTTTTACCAAGAAAGGAGAACTGGAAAGTTTTGTGCCAACAAAAGCACCCCCCTCACCTTGGAGTAAGCTGCTTCGCGTTCCAGCACTGGTAAGAAAAATGAAGAATATAAAGGAGTACAATCGTAGCACACCATCAGTGTTGGTGGGTAACTGGTTAGGTCTGGGACCCACGATCTATCAGCTCTGGGCACATCTAGATCACCAAAATTCGATCCAGATCAGGTGCTGGTGTGCAGCTACATCTCTCTCGATATTGTAAACACACTTCATAGGAATTTCCACCCACTGTCTATTTTTACTCTGAGGACCGGCATCTTCTACCCAACAGAAAGCCTGCAGGTCCCTCGTTAACCCAGCCACATTTTTCTGCACACGAGCGTGCAGAGCGAGCTGACCCCAGGTGGGCGCCTTGCCACAGGTGGCCGTGGCCGTCCCCGCTGGTGGCGGGAGCCGTAAAGCTGGATTTGCCGTCCTGCTGGCCTGCTGCCATCACACGCTCTCGTGCCTACCGAGTCTCCCCCGCCTCCCTCGCTCCTGATTGCCAACAGCAGACACTCTGAAGGGGCTTTGCTGGATATCGGTGTCGCAACCCGACCTGGCCTGGGCGGCCCCTGCACACGCAGACCCGGCCGTTCTGGCAGCAGGCGTGCACACCAGCCCGGGGCTCGCCGGCCCGGCCGCATCGATCCCTGCTCGCGCCCCGAAACACCCCTGGCGGAGCCGTGCCTGACTTAACCGAATATTTTTCATCTTCCCATCGATTAGCTATCACTGGGAGGGAAGAGTGTAATCAATGGGCCTCTTTGTTGTTGTCAGCGTATGCAGCCCCCATATAAATCCTATTATTTTCTGGTTTATTATTTTATTTTCTGCTTTTATTGTCTCTCTTGAAGGAATACTGCTTCCTAATTAAATGCATCAAAACCATAATACAGTAACCTAAAGTATTTTCCTATTTTATTTCCCCATAAAGGATTACTGCCACAAGAGTGATTGCCGTAGGCACTTATATCAGTATTAGTAATAAATGTTTATATTTGTAGCAATACTCAAGCCCCACGTTTGTGATGGGATCCTGTTGTTCGAGACCCTGAAAACCCACAGAAATTCTTCAGTTTGTGTTCCGGAGCTCTGACAGAAATAGCTACGCACATTTTCCATGCTTTTCCTCCATTTGTGGCGGTGCATTCAATTTTTGACTGACAGGCCCAATACTGACATAATTTGCCAATTTCTGGCCCAGGCGCAATTCAGCTATTTGAAAAGAAACGCTCTGCGTAATGCTATCATTTGAATCAGCATACCCATCAAAGCACGTATTTGGATGTATTTCAGTTCGGGCTCGCGCAATCCGAGCCACAGACAAACACATTAGAGATCCTGATAATGCCAACTGGAAGCAACAACTGCCCTTGGTGCTTTGAATTACTTAGCACACGCCCCGCTTCGTGCCATAGGAAAAGGCAAAGACGGAGGCATCGTCTTTTCGCCGCAGATGCGTTCTGCTGGAGAGGAGGAGAAAGATCCCGGACACAGACACGTTTTGCAGAACACGCCCAAACCCCGCTTGTGGCCTCGCGTTTCGCCCGCCGTGCGTGCAGTGGGCTTTAAAAAACTTGGGGGTCAAAAGGGGGCGATTGCCGGGTCCTGCTGTGGGCACAGAGGGCTGTGCCCTTGCCCAGGGACGGGCCGGACCCAGCCTGGAGCATCGCCAGCAGCACCCAGCACGGTTCCCCGGGGGTACCTTGCAGTTTCTGGCTGTACTCCGTCCGGTCAGACTGACTCCTTCGCAGGGCGCCGTGCTCCCCTGCCGCGCTGCTCTCCACCACGGGCTCCGTTCTCCTCCTCTCCCCCATGTACAGCTTGTGCCGCAGCAGGGCCAAATTCCTCCTCCGGCCCCCTGTGCTGTCTGTGCTTGCCATGGCTTGGGGCAGGAGGGCAAGGGGGTGATTTTAGGGAGGCGGGCTGCCTGCCCAGGGGAAGGCAGGTGCTGCGGGGGCCGGAGCAGGGCTCCCCAAGTGCTGTGGGGCCCGGGCTCGGCCCTGCCACCTGTACCGGTGCGGCTCCACCTCCGGGAAGCTGACGCCCCGGGCGGTGTTTGCATTCACCCGGTGTATGTGAGAGCCTTGCGGGGCCGGTTTCAGAGCCAGCCCCATGCCACAGGCACTGTCAGGGCCCTTTCCCCTTCTTCAGGGGACACTCCTCAGGTACTGGCATCCCAAAACAGAGCCGTGTCTTTGGCACGGCATGGCCACGTCTGACCACAGAGAGGTCACAACCCCTGAGGTCACCTTTGCCCCAGCCCAGGCTGTGCCCCGCGGGTACTCAGCAGCGGTACCTGTGGCTCTCTGCAGCGCGGGCACTGGCACAGGCAAGGAGGGGGAGGGATGCTGCTTCGGGCCCAGGGGCAGAGCGGGGAAGTTCCTGCGCACACCCCGGGGACACCGAAGCACGTGCAAGACCCGCAGGGGCTGTCGTGGCAAATTGCTGTGCTCTGATGGCAGTGGAACAGCTGCTCGCGCTACCCCTGGCTCAGCCCCCAAGAGAGACCTTATTATCCTATTTGCTAGCAGTGGCCCCTGGCACTCAGGCATTGCCTGGGGATGCCGCGTCGCGCTGGTCTAATCAAGCTCGTGTCAAAACAGCAGGAGCTGCTGGCATCTCAGCTCAGACCACATTTATCCTGGCAAGAGCCCCAGCAGCCGTCAGCAGCCATCGCGACCGCGGCGGTGACGCCAGGCCCTGCAGCCCCCTCTGCTCTCGGCAGCGGCGCAGCGTGCTCCCCACGGCACAGCCGGCCAGCGGCGGGTCTGCCACACGCTCGCCGCCAGGTGACGATGCTCATGGACACCCGGCGGCCCTGGCCAAGCGTGTCACTGCCACACAGTGTCACCCTGAGGGCCACGGGGGAGAAAGCGGAGCAAGGATGCAACGCAGCGCCGTGAACTCAGCTACAGGTTGTGTTTTTCAGGAAGGGGCTCGCTGTGATCAAAGCCCTTTGTTTCTACCCAGCGGGGAAAGGAAAAGATGAGGAAACTGTTATGCAATTTACTGTGTCAAATTGCAGCACCGTGCCAGTGCTGCACAAAGTGTCCACTCCGGACACAACCTGGCAGAGGACTAAAGCAGAGACGGGGATACCGGGAAGAGCTCGTGCAGAAAAGTCACGAGCTACGTAGGCGGTCCCAACGTTACGTCCCTTCTCCTCTTTGCTACTCCCCAAGAAACCCTTTTGTTTTGCAAGACAGACCACAAAAACTCCCTGAGAGGCACAGCAGTGGTGGGGAGAAGAGCGCCCAGGGAGCAGTGGCACCCCGTGACAAACATCACATCGCAGCAGCGAGTAAACAGATGAAGGTGGGAGCTGAGGGGAATCAGCTGCCCTGTTTCCTTACAGTGGGGACTTCCTGAGCTGTCCTGGTTTCCCTTGCCCGAGCGATGGCTTGACATTCAGCAAGGGTGGTAAAACTGGTTTAAACGGTCACCACCCTGACTGCCCCCCTCCCCGGAGGAATCTTGTTCCCATTATTTGTGGCAGGGAGCATCTGAAGCTGGATGGAGGAGCTGGTCGGGCTGAAAGCCCCCTCCCTTCCCCCTGGGCTATTTTCCATCTGGATCCTGCTTAGTTCATCACGCAGCTACACCAGCAGCTGCGGCAGGGGAGGGTGCAGGGGCACATGTGAGCGGTGTGCCCAGAAAAACCCTTTACCCCGGCTAGGATCTTAGCATGTCGTGCTTCTCCAAAGACACAGATCCCATCATTTCTATGAGACTTGATTATGTTTGTTTAAATTAAGACTGATTTGGGGGAAAAGTGGGGAATATACTTTGGCTGGGTGAAGGTGGAAGAAGAAATTCTATTAAATTCTGGGCTTTATAGGCTCTGTGCCACATATGCCGAGTTGCAGCCAAGTTAGGATAGAATAGTTTGTTCAGGTGCTTATTACAACAGCAATCACCCACGTGCAGAAAGTTGTCTTCCTCGAGCTCCACCACACACTGCAGGGGCTGACAAGGTTTGTGTTCATTCAGCAAGGACGTGGTTTGCTGTTGTCTTTGTGCTTGCAATGGTTTGCCCACCTTCAGGCGGCAGCCGTGTTTCTGGGGCAGCCAGAAGCCCAGAGCTAGCGTGCAATGCAGACTGGAAATGTGGAGTCCCTTCTGGAACCTCAAAATATCTCCTCTGTGCCCCTCAGCACAGAGAAAGCTGAAAATAGCACGATGCAAGCCATATTCCATGTGAGGTTTAACGCACATCTCGGTTTATCTGTTTTCACATTAAAGCCAGGGAAAGCTTACACAAGTTGACTGTGCCGGTGCAGGCAGTAGGAATAGGTAAAGCCAACCAGATCCAGCCCCTGCAGGCTCTTACTACTGTTTGCAGTACTTTACCTGGATGATAATAAAACGCCACAGAAAGCCTTACCAGAACTGCACGTGGAGTCCTGTCTGGGGCTAGCAACCACCTGGCGACCCGCAGGCGGCTCCTGTTCCCTTCCAGCCATGGTAACAACTTAGGGCCGAGCTCTATCGCAGTTACTAATCCGTAAAACAAGAGGGAATATTTGGTATCTGTGTGGGCAAAATGCTCTTTTTACAATTGCTGCAAATACCTCTTTGACCCCTGCACGCTGGGCTGAGTTCAGTCTGCTAAGCAAATCGGAAGCCAGTGGATGTTAGCACTCACGTACGAGGTATTTACATGGAAGTCACTCCACTCAAGGGACAGAACAGGTGCTGGTGTCAACATGGAAAACATCGGCGTTGTGTTCCCAAGCAACTGTAGTAGGCACACAGAGGTTATTGTTAAACGCTCAATGCTAACCTTTATCTCGATCCTGAGCTATAAACGAACCAGGAACGCCATCAAGACCGGTGGCCATTAAGCAGGCAAACAGTTGTTTGTTTTGCTGCAGTTCCTCACAGCTGTTATAGAATATTTCTCTGTGGCCGGGTATCCCAGAGCCCCCATGCGCAGTGCTGGCATGGGCTGACTACCGCGCTCGTCCCCGCTGCTGCGGTCCCGCGGCAGTGACACCAGCTGCCACTTCAGGTGTGCTCCTAGCAAAAGGCCGCCGCCTCCTTACGCAGCTGCACCGGGACGGCACCAGCCGGCAAGAATTTCCTGAGAACTGCCCGGCTCCAAAGTCCGGGTGTGCCAGAGGAGTGCCGGTGGCCCAACCGCCCAGCAGAGCGCATGCTTTCCACGGCAGAGAGAAAGTAAGGTCTGCTCTGGTGACTTAAGCAGACGCTTGTATGAACCGGGAAGATGAAGGGCCCGATTCTCCACTGGCTTTGCTTTAGACCTGCAGCTCACCTGGAGCTGCTCCAAGAACGGGGACACAGGCAGGCAGGCCACAAATGCCCGTGGAGTTTCACTGCACCCTTTTGAGGCTGGTGAGACAGAACTGCTACTGAGGGAGCAGCAGAGGATGCGTTATTAGCGCAAGGCCAGTACCAGAAATCTTTCAGGATTGAGCACGGTGTGGCCCCCTTCCCTTCTGGGCCCGTATGCTGCTGGAGAACCATCGCTGTCATTAATGGTGGGTTAATCACTCTGTTTAATGACACGAGTCCGCAGGTGCTCCTCGTCCTTGATTCCCTGCATCCTTGGAATCCCCTCTCCTCTTCGCACAGCGAAGCGATTACAGCCAGCGGGTAGCAAAGGATCAGCAGGGCACAAGGGTCCTGCTGCAGAAAGCCGTCCCACCCGCTCCACGGGAGGAAGGTGACAGTGACAGGCACAGATGTCTCCATTAAGCTCTCCCCACAAGCACACCGAGGTGCATACAAAAGCGAGCCCGCACCTCTCACCGCTCTGCCTGCACGCGCTGGGTCACAGCAAAGATATCTTTTGGGAGACAAAACGTGGAGGCTTAGATAGCGATAAGAGCAATCACGTGCAAGGCCCACCGAGGACTTTGAGCACTGGGAAGTTGCGAGTACGTTCACCCTATCTGTCTGTGGCTATAATTGTAAGATAAGAGCAGAATGACAGGTGAGGATAAAAGCAATAAAAATGGAAGACTTCAGGCTAGGTAAAACTGGAGCCTCCACATTGATTCTTCACAGTGAATGATTCAGAATTACTTTGAAATATACATAGGGAAAAAAACTTCAAACATCTTTCCACAATACGGAGCGAGAAGAAAGCCTATCTTGTAGGTGGAAAGTTGTTTTGTGTGGCAGTGTCACCTTCCCCCCCCTACTGATCTTGCCAGACTGGTGATTCCAGTAGAGAAACAGGTCTTTGGAAGCAAGCGCACAGCCCTCATTTCTTTTAGCCCTGTCCCTAGTGTTTTTTGTATAAATATTTTGAGGGGAAATTAAAGCATACGCCTACACGGTCTCAGATTAGGCTGTTGTTTTTTTTAAAGAGGTGATGGCTCAACCCACCGGGCTATGCAATCCTTTGACTGCCGTGAAGCTTTACACGTCCAAAACAACCCAGATTACACGTCCAAAGGGCTGATGCGATTTCTGTGTACAGAGTGGGACCCGGCTTTCAAATAAAACACCTGTCAGGGAAGAAGCGAGGTCAGCGGGGCTTTCATTGCTCTCAGCGTGCTGTCGGATCCATCGTTGTCCCACTGGGGTGTTTTATTAGGTTGCAAAAGATGCTCGGAGCTGGGCCAGCTCTCCCAGGCACACAGCTGATGGCATTGCTCCTTTGAAAGGGCTCGGAGGGGCGGAGGAGAGGTGAACAGGCCACGAAACGGAGCAGCCCCTTGATTTCTTCAGGGTTACAGCCACGCGGTGGTTTTCCAAGGCAAATAACCTGACTCTGTTGATCAAGTAGATGGCACTGTGATATCAGAGCTAATGAGGAAAGATGAGAAAACGAGCGAGGCGGGTAAAAGTACAGCAGGATGAATCTTCATTATTATTACGTTTAAAGGTAAAATAGGGGGTGTAGAAATTACCAAAGATAAAATATTTTCTGAGGAATCCTTTGAGAATCTTACGTCTGACAATTCAAAAATTGAGAGGGGAAGGGAGCCTTAAGAAGACATAATTTTCATTGTATGTCCCTATTTTGAATGCTGATAATTTTTCAGCCTTGCACTAGAACTTCATGTTTCCTGGCAATGCTTTTTGAGCTTAATTAGAACATATTTTTTTTTCTGTCTGTTTCTCCTTTTTTGTGTACATGCACCTATCTGGAAGAACAGATGAAAAGGAAAGAAGACCATTTGGTGATTTCTCTTTTGCAACAGGGAAGTTGCTCTGCAGTAAACAAAGATAAATTTTAAAATTTTTAAACCACGTTTCAGTCAATACTTGCAAATATGTTTGGGTGGAAGTTACAGTAGCTGAAAATCCACGCTTCACAGGGTGTAACACAAACGCAATACAGATGTCTAGGAAGGGAGAAACGGGCACATCCAACAAGGCTTGACACGGGCACAGCGTCCTCGCCTCTTGAGGACTCGGCTTTCTAGGCACAAGTCCAGGCCAACTGCCCGCCTGGCCTTGGCCATCAGCACCCGCTGCAATTAGACACTGCTGGCCAGCTGAGCGCTGCCTGCCTGGCAACCCTGCCACTCACGGTGACAGTAATCTGCCATGGGAATCCTATGCTCTGGTACGAGCAACCTAGCAAAAAGCAGGGTTTAAAAAAAAACCTAGCAGCTTGGAGAAAGAATGTATTCAGAAAAAAATAGGCTGCAAACATGTCATCTTCCTATGCCTCATAGTGAATATTATGACTAAAAACTAATTTTGCATAAATGCTGAGGATCAGCAATAGGGTAGCTCTGGTGAGTTCACAATCTGTCCCAAACAGTTTCTTTGGGTCTTCTTCACACGGAGATGGAAAGTAATGTAACCTAATAAGTCTCACTCTATTTACTGAAATACACAATTTCCTCCTCTTAATTAGACAATGTAGTCTTGCTGCCATCAGGTATTTGTCAGCATGTACAACGCAAGTGCTTGTGTGACTAGGCTGTGTGCAGACATGCTCTTCCGAATCCAGCTGTGCCCATGAGAAAGATTACTGACTCCAGCAACACGCCATCCTCTGCCTGCTGGAGGCTGTCGGTGCAAAGATCTGCAGGGAGACAGCGGTGTCCGTGCTCCTTCACCTGCTGCAGCCAAAAGTCAGCGTGACAGCCCACGTCTTCGTCCTGTCTCAGCTGGCCTTGCTCAGCGTGACCTGAATAAGGGAGCACTGACAAGCAAGTGTAAGCAGTTACCTGCTCCACCAGGGTGGCTGGAGCACGAGTACAGCGGTCCGCGAGTGCAGGCCTTTGGCAGGTAGGCAGCAGTAAAGCAGAAGGCTGGCAGGAATTGATTCCTTCAGATTAATGGTTTTATAAGCAATGGAGATAGAAGTTACATTACAGCAAAGTTAATGAGAGTGATGTAATCACCAGTCAAGAGCAAACACACTGAAATAGCACATAGTGGTACTAATGACATTCTTCAAAGCCTTATTAGCTGAAAAGATGAAAATGATTTTCATTCAGGAGGAAGGGAAATTTTTCTTTTTATGATTATTTATAACATCATAAACTGTTTTCTGCATTTAATTTTCACGGCATTTGCACTGGCAAAACATACACACAGTTTCATAATACATACATGAAAGAAAGAAACATAAATGTACACCGCAGACTACAAACTTAAAGTAAGGGTGTCCTTCAGGCTTAGGTGATTATACTGCGGCTGAGTCTTTGCTATACTCCAGTGGTATTCTGGTGGAATGAGATTCACCCCTGAGCAGAGGGCAAGCATAAAACCTAAGTACCATGTAAGCCCTACTTAAGTCTGATGGACCTGATTCTAATTCCATTGAAATAAATAGCAGTATTTTCATCTTTCAGTGGAAGCTGTTTCAAGGTCAATAAATGGGATCGGTCCTATATACACCTTTCGCTGGCCCAATTGGAACAATACTTGAAGCATTTGGACATAAAATGCTTGGGAATAAAAAGAAGTGAAAAATAACCTTGATAGTAAAACCTTAGTAATTTAAGAGAATTTGAGTCATGTAGACACCAGAACCAAAACATGTATTTGTTTCATAGATTTAAGAGTATGAAGTAAATTTATTCTAACAAGGAAGGTGCAATATCACCTATATCTGACTTCAGGAGTACTGTGTGTACTTCTGCCATTTTCTGTGTACCATAATGCATAATACTGAGAAAACAGTTAAATCTGTTCAGGGCTTTATTGTTATTATTTCTGTAGGGAAATTTAATTAAGAGAATTTTAGAGTACTAAAACGTCAAGTTCTCTGCTTTCACAACGTTAACAGGGTTTGTGCATGTTTTTCCACCGTATCATCCACCCTTGCTAGGTAACAGGATGGCATCTGTTTATGCACCTAGAAAGTGCCTGCACAGGAGCTCATTTATATTTCATAAATTCCAAGTGTTTCACAGCTGAT
The DNA here is from genome assembly GCA_011075105.1 of Heteronetta atricapilla. NCBI lineage: Eukaryota > Metazoa > Chordata > Aves > Anseriformes > Anatidae > Heteronetta > Heteronetta atricapilla. Next base: position 29,489,581 of record CM021734.1, on the reverse strand, counting down.
TTCCCACTACAGATGAGAAAGCTTTAGATAAGACCACACTAGGCAAAGGAGAACTCTGCACTCAGACTTTGTGCATCTTACAGTGACTCTTGACCACAGTTGCATATATCACTTCCTAACTTGTATGAGTAAATAAATATATGTTGGGTTCCTCCTAGAATAACACTACAACCAACCGCCAACTTTGCAAGAATAAAAATGCTGTGAATACTGTGAGTGAACTCAGTAAATGATTTTCAAAAGCTCTGAACTTCCATAAATGAAACCCACATTCCTCAGACCCAAGCAGAGGTGGAAGGCTAGGCCCATGACACATTTTTTAACCCTGCGTGTTTCAGCAGCAGGCCAGCTCAAAAAAAAATGCTGAATAGGGTTTTTAGAATAGAAAAAGTTTCTCTACTTTTTTTTTTTTTTTTTCCCACGTGAAAAACTGATGATTTGCCCTCTTATAAACCCAAAACATTAAGAACCTCAAGCAGACACATGAAGAATTTCAACCCCCAAGTGTCCCATTCAGGAAAACCTTGCATTGGGTGAACTCGGGGATGAAAGATGCCAACACCTCTGGCAAAACACCAACAACTATTTAGCAGCTTCTGTGGAGGTGGATAATTGGCCTGCCATTCTGTTCTCCAGGAGATAAGCCTGTTGTGACAAATTTAGCAAACAATGGCTCAGAAAAAGAGAAGGAAGGAGACCATAACGTTTTATCCAGAGTCCTTACAGTAGTGAAAAACCCACCCAACTAGCACACATCTCTCTGAGGTCTCGAGTAGCTACTAACACGTTTCAGGAGTACAGGCAGGAACAGTGATGGAAGCTGTCAGGAAAGTCTCCCACTCCATTGTAAAATAAAGCTGGATCCTTAGGACGCACACAGAACAATCCTGATGCTTGTAAAACCTTATCTGCCCAAGAGTAAAGGGGACAAATAAAGAGCAAAAGAAATTATATACCTTTTAAATTCAATGGAAGAGATTCTTTGAGCCTTAATGCTGCAAATGAAAAATTCCCAATAACATTTTAAATACCATATAAAATAATCAGGGGAACACGTAATTATCCCACACAGATCTTCCACAATAATTCAAATCAGAGTTAAAATTCAAAATTAGTATCAATCACCAAAGACATTGGCTGGGGATGTATGAGTGACAACAGTAACAAAAATTGGTCTGCCTCAGTTTCTCCATCAATAAAACAAATGCAGCGATTTCTGCCCCTTTTTGGGGTTTTTGAAAAATCCACGAAGAGAAACTACACTCCAAGAACCCATATGGGTAAGTGAAACTCACATGAAACCCTCCTCAAGGATCAACAGAAAGAGACCAGTGTTCAAAGATACCAGTACTGCAACAATCAGATTATACATGGGGGGGGTAAGCTTCAAAACCACTACAACCTGAACACAGACAATAATCTAGTTTGTGTGTTTGTGAGGTTCAATATACAAATATTATCTACCTGTGGGAGCGTGTGCAAGTCGCTCATCTATGGACAGCCTGGTGAGAGTTGTGTGTGCTGAGACGAATGCCTCTTTGCCAAGAAGAGGGCAGGGGGGTGGTCCTCACACCTCAGGTGAGGGTGGCAGCCCTGCAGGGTTAGCTCTTAATTCGTGTTCCTGCCTTCCCCCGTGTCCCCCTCTTCCCCGAGGCTGGGGACAAGCAGCCACGCAGCGAAATGGGGCAACTCCCAAGGGAACAGGGGGGCGCCGTTTGGGCTCGGCAACAACACCCCCTCAGCACAAGCCGCCTCCGCCCGCCTTTTCACAGGGCTGGTGCGGGGCCGCGCCGCCATTTTGGGGCTCGGGGCCGTGCCTCCCCTCGGGCGGCGGCGCGGCTGGTGGCGGCTCTCCCCGCTCGCCCGCAGCTCTCCCTCCTCGCCGGCGGGGCAGGAGCGCACCAGTACCGGCCCCGGAGGCTCCCTGCCCCGCCGTGCCAGGGCTTCCAGGCGGGGCGGGGAGCCGGCGCAGCCCCGGCGGCCGCAGGAAGGGGAGGGAGGTGGCCGCCGCCATCATGCGTGCGCTGCCGGGGCTGGGGCGGCTGCTGCTGGCGGCGCGGGGGTGGGGGCGGCCGCGGCGCCGCTGCCTCAGCGCCATGGCCCGCTACGGCACGGAGCAGCGGGGGCGGCCCAACTCTCCCGATTACCGCCTCTACTTTAGTAAGTAGCAGCGCCCCGGGGCTCTGTAAACCCCCCTTCCTTCCTTCCTACCCCGCCTCGGGAGGGGGGCATGGTGGGGGAGAGGAGGCGGCGGCTTCCCGCAGAAACTCCTCAGGCTGGAGGAGGCATCGCCCCTCAGCCTCCCCTTGCTTGAGGGGGATGATTTTGTGTGGAAAATAAGGGGTTTTCCTGTCACGTTTTCCTTTTAGAGGGGCTGCTGGGCTTTGAGGGCCGCTGCGTGCTGTGTGGCCAGGCCCCAGCCCCTGAAGCCCCTCAGAAGGTGAAGAGGTGTTAGGGGTGCCTGTGGCAGCCTGGGTGGCGGAGCCCAAGGATGGCCATAGCCATGGCAGCCTCAGCTCAGCAGTGTGGTAGCATTCCCTGCACCCTGTGATGAAGCCAGCCCTCTATCAGAAATGTCAAAAAAAAAAAAAAAACCTCGGAGCTCGAGCCCTAAGGGACCTCCTAGGCCCAGCAACACCGAAGGGATCTGGGAGAGCACCTCCAGGAGGTTTCTGAAAGCCCAGTGAAATCTGGTGGTGTGCGGCCTCTGCGTTACGCATTTCAGTAATAAAGCTGACTGTTCGAATGCCACTTGTTTTGCAAGCACCCGCTCGGTACATCTTTGGTCTGTTAGCTTCTCGGGAGTTACATCTGACGTCTGCTGGCGTCACGCACCCTGCCTGCAGTACCCTGCTGTCGTGCCAGACACGGAGGTTTCGTGAGCTCTGAGGGCTGTACCCTGCCAGGGCTCCCTTGTGCTCAGCCCCAGGGGGCTGCTTGCGCAGCAGGTCAGCTGCAGAAAGTCACGTTCCTCAATGGGAGCAAGCAGCCCACCACTAAACTTTGTTTTATTTAGGAGGAACATCTGGGAGGCTTCCAAGAGCTGCGAAAACCACCATCGCGTGTTGAGGTGGTCAAAAGTACAGTCCAAAGCTAAAGAAAGTCCTGTGTTTTTCCATTCACTGTGACAAGGGGTGCTAACAGAGGGGGAACTCCTTGAGATTAGTGTTAGTACTTTGTATTGCTGCTGATGTTTCTGTTTATGCATAGATTTGTTGCAGTACTTCGGGTTTTGGTACATTGAAAAGTTCCTAAGTATTGAAATACTTAAGCATTCACTCCAGTGTGTTCTGTTTCTCCCTACAATGGAAGCAAGGCTAAAATGCAGACCAGATTCCCATTAAGCATTAAGTTAATGACCATATTTTCAGGTTTTTTTTAGGTATGGTTTCATTTCTAGGGCTTGCACAATTATCCTATCCCTCACATATTCTCTTGGTCAGACTTGGATGATTGTCTCTTTGTGATTGTGAAATTTAGTTTAATAGAAACACAGTGAAATTACTAAAGCTGCACTGCCAGGAAGCCCAGGTAACTTCACTGATTGCTTATGGAACTTCACACCTTTTTTTTTTTTTTTTCTTTTCTCTCCACCTGTTAATGGTTCTGTATTGCCAGGGAGGAGGAGAAAAGAGAATAAAAGGATCTTCTCAACTTTACCTAGCTTGTATTGCTAGGTAGTAAGAACAGAAAAGTATGGCATTGTATGCTGAAGAAATAATTCTCATTCTAATGAGTCGTTGTCAAACAGTCAAATACATTGTCCTGCATGGAGCTTGTTTTTTGATCTTTGGAACTACAATTCAGAAAAAAGTATAATTGATGCATATTGTGTCACTCCATATCCTTGTATAATGCATAATAGTTAGCAACACAGATGTCTTATGGTATGTATTTAGATTTGTAATGCTACTTTTTTGCTGTGTTTTCCAGAGAATGCAGATGGTAAATATATTTCCCCATTTCATGACATTCCGCTTTTTGCTGGAGCAAAAGAGGTATGTACATTTGCCTTGAGACAAAATCCACTTCTGAAATGATAACAGCTTTGTTGGTACTCTCTAGGTAAAAACACACTTTCAAAAAAAGGATTTTTAGAGCATTTGAGACACAAATCTGTAGCATCAGAAGGGACCATTTAAATCCAGGCTGATTTCCTATGTAACACAAGCAATATAACTGCACCCAATTTTCTCAGCTGAGTTCAGTAACTTGTAGTAAAACGTAATAATAACTGCGTAAATGACCCTGGGTGTCTTTTTAAGACTCCAGGTTATTGAGGGTGGGGTAAACCCTCGTGGTATTTTGTGGTAATTCTCCTCTATGTTTAAGGCTTGTGTTTGTGCTTTAGAACTCACTGTTACTTTTTAAAAATGGCATTTTCCTACAACTGCAATTAAATGCATGTGTTTCCCTGCTGTAGGACATCTACAGCACATACTTGTGTGACTTGTGGTGGTGGTGTTTTTTTAATTCCCAAAAGGGGGAGTATAATTGGAAGCCAACAACAATGCCCAAGAGAGGAGTGGTAATCGCACCTTTGGAGAATTACAAGGCGTGAGGTGCAGCTGAGCACTTTCACGTCTTGTTAGCCACGCTCCCTGGAGTTTGATTATAGCAATAATGAAACGCCTGTTTTATATGTCACCGGTGGGAACTGCCAGGCTTTGGGTTAGACTTGGGTTTTCTTATTATGGTTTACTTGTTACACAAACAGGTTGGGAGGGTTTGGGCCGTTTTCTTTACTTGTTGCTGGGACGCTATGGGTGCCGTGACTGGTGTGAAAGGTCAGCAGCTGTACCGTGATTGGACTGAGAGTTCAGAAGTAATGAACCCATCTCTTCAGTTATTTAAACTGAGAGCTTAATAGTAGGGATGAAAACTTTTTGAGCAGCCGATCTAAGCATGGTAGTCAGTGGAAGATGGAAGACTTCAGAGTCATTACCAAGATGCTCTGATCAGTTGGTGCTATTGATGGAGGAGCAATGGGCGTTTTCACCCATGTGTTATGTGGTGGCTGACCCAGAGTTTAAGGTTTGGGGGGATGGATTATGATCTGTGAATTCTCTGTGGATTAAATTATAGTACAGCGATGTCTGATCAAGGCATAGAGCCTTTGATTTTGGCTGTGTGAGCAGGGAAAGAGCTTTCTGTGGGACATAAGCACCAGGGGGGGGAAGAAGGGGAGTTGTCACAAAGGTCTGTGTAAATTTTGCTTTCTTTGCAGGAGGAGGAGGTAAGGCCTTGTGTGTTACATTCTTTCTCTCCTCTGATCTAAGCTTTGTGGACTTGAATTTTATGGTGCATAACTCCAAACCCATTTTCCATTCTCTGTTCTTTATCTTTTTCAAGTGAACAAACGGATGACTGATGTGTTTTTAACCAGCTGATGCCTAAACTCCTGCTTGAAATTTTTAAGGAGCTGGGAGAAAGTAGATGTGTCCATGTGCGTTTTTATCTTCCTCTGCCAACATTGGGAAGGTTATAATTCACAGTCAAACAGGACCAACAAGTTATAGTTTAGGCCTTTATACTTGAAAGAGGATGTTCAATTTGCATTTAAAACTAGTCATGTCTGTATTTACGTGAATACAATATTGTTCTCTAATGCTCTTTATTCATACTTTCCCTATAGGATAAAGAGATTCCTGCAAAGAGGTCAAAGACTACAGCAAGCGAGGTACAGCGAAGTTCTCCTTTTCTCTCCCTCTTTTCTTTCCTCCACATCATTTTGCTGTTCTGCAAAGTGATCTTTCCCTGAATATAGTTGACATATCTTCAAATGCAAGCCTTTTAGGCTTAAAAGAGATTGAATATTCTCCCTTTGAATGGGCCTCAAATGTCAGAATTATTTTATTCATCAAGATGTTCTCAAAGACAACCACCTTTATACCACTCTCTGAAAGGTTCGTTATGACTATTGCAGCGTAGATATGTAATCTTTTTTTTTTTTTTCAAAATCATTTGTGATCATTAATGAAATATTCATTATGCTCTGACTGGGGTTTAATTTTGGTATGTATACAAACTTCAGAGATGGCAAGTATGTTAGGGCAGAAATGAGAATTTGTATCTGCTTTTTACACCTGAGGGTATGTCATTTTCTGTGCTTGTTTGGAAAGCCCAAAGAGAAAACCACATCTGCTAATGGTTCAGCATTAACCAAGTGCTAAAGCTGAGCCTGGGAGAAGCCCAGAGAACATGGCAGGTCTGTTCAAGCTTTTTCTGTGAAACAAGAATTGTTTATGCAAGCATCATTTCCAAAATGTAGCAAATTTTTTTTTGCAGTGTTTGCCTTGTCCATCCCCCATCTTCTCAATATCTGTTTGGCCAGTCATATTGCAAAATTGTAACTGCCCCTCTAACGTGAAAGAAGTGTCCTAACTGTTTGCATTCCCACAGTTTTGCAACTACTGTGTGGCACGCTGCTTCTGGTCCGGTACGCCAGTCCCCAACACAATCTTGCTCTGTGCATTTCCTCTGCCTTTGCCTCGTGATTCTTTCAATCGATGGTGCTTCCAGAACACTTCAGTTTTCCTGCTGTGTGGTGCCCATTTAAGTGCTGTTTGATAGATGTAGGACCGTGCCTGATAGATGAGTTGTTGAGGAGAAAGAGTATGTCCCAAGAGCCTTTCTTAACAGCCTTGCAACATGAACTCCTCGTTACTGGCCTTAAACGCTGTGTCAGTATCTGCTGGTTGCAAAGATGCAAAGCCTGTTCTGTACAGTGTCTAAAACTGCTTCTCTCTGGGTAGTGGGAAGTACGAGGACTTGTGTAGATCTGTTTCGAGTTCCCTTTTTCAGATCTCTGGATCAGTCTATAAACAACAACAACAATAAAAGTCTGTGAAGCTGAGCAGCTCTTCTTTCCCAGGCTACTGTAGACACACCATAGTTGCTTCACATAACTCCTGATATGAAAGAACTCTGGACTGTGGTTTAACAGAACTGGAAAAGGAGCAAAGGCAAATCATAGAATCATAGCATCACTTGGGTTGGAAAAGACTTTTTAAGATCATCAAGTCCAACCGTTAACCTAGCACCACCAAGTATAACCATGTCCCTAAGCACCACACCTACATGTCTTTTGAATTACCTCCAGGGATGGTGAGTCAGCTACATCCCTAGGGTAGCCTGTTCCAAAGCTTTGCAACCATTTCAGTGAAGAATTTTTCCTAATATCCAACCTAAACCTCCCCTGCACAAGTTGAGGCCATTTCTCCAGAAGAATGCTGTAAGGAACAATGTCAGAAGCCTTATTAACATCTAGGTAGGCCATATCACAGTCTTTCCCTCATCAACTAATTGGGTTTACTTCTACTTAAATGCATTTGCAAAAATTGTAACACACTCAGCATTATTTAGTATGATTTGAGTGTGGTGCTACTGCGGAAAAAATGACGTGGATGAAAGTTAATACTTTCTTTTGTTAGAAAGAGGCATGGTATTTTACTAATACTTCAGTTTCGGTCTTGAGGCATCCCACGTGAACATGCAAGCGAACGTGCAGTTTGTAGGCTTTCAAAACATGTTTGGTCTTAGATGGTAAAATAGAGGAATGCAAATCATTTAGGAAACCCCATTTCATCATTATCTTTGGGAGGTGGGGAGAAAAGAGAGGGATCTTTGTGTTCAGGAAGGTGTTTTACGCTGGTTTCTTGAGCAGCTTGGGTTACCTTGGCCTGGTGGAAATGTATCAAGGCGTGCTTGTATTCAGGGAAACTGTGGCTTAGTTAGGGCATAAAGGGAAATGAGGAATTTAGTACCATGTACTGACAGCTAAAGATCTTCGAAGCACTGTAATCAGTATCCTGCTCTAGGGATGCAAAAGCTACTGTTGCTCCTGGGTGGTCAGTTGGTCCTTGCTGAATTTGGCCAGAATTCAAAGGTAATAGTTCCTCTTGCCCTAGAAACCAAGTGGCATCTTTAAGACTTGTGCTTTTAGGGTGGCAGTTAGTTGTTACTCTCCACCAGGGCAGGCCCTCTTAAGAGCGGGTGTTACATTGTGCTGAACTGGTATTCATCAGGTGGCAGTTTAGCCATGGAAAATGACAGTGATTCTGCAGGAGTGTCCTCAGTCTGACTTTAAACTGTTCTTAGCATTTCTTATTCAGAAAAGGTCTCAAAAATTGGAGTCAACATTTGTGGGAATGCACATCACAGAAGTTTGTTAGCTGTTTTCCAGTCTCAGCTTGTAGTTGGAAGGGAATATTTCTACAGGTGATATTTCTATACAAAGTGTTCTCAGGAACCCTTCTTCCTTGCAACATTTTAGACCTTCCAAACTCACTTAAATTTAGCTTTGCAGCCACTGTTGGCAACAGAACTTCTGTGTTTCATGGATTTTGGGGGGTTAAGATTTGAGAGAAGTTACTTTTAGGGAGAAACTATGTTGGAAGAAATCATATTCAGCTTCAAAATTGTTCAAGTTTGGTCTCAAACTTGCTGTCAGCTTGCAGTCTGAATCTCTGCTTTGCACTGTCCAAGCAAATCTCGCTGAAAGGCATCAAGTTTCCCATCTGTGTCTGAGAGCCTGGATGTTCAGTCAGAACTGTCAGAGGTAGATTGACCGTGGTCTTCCACGTCTGGCAGCAAGAAGGTTTGAAGAGGTCATAGTTTTCTTTTCAAGACAAATGTGAAGTGTTGCTTCCCTGCTGTAGTGAAAGAGTTTCTAATCCACTTGTCATGTATATGTCTTGGGTAAAGTATTCACGTTATCTCATTCAGCGGGCTCAGGTGTTCTTGAATACAAAGGTGTATTTAAAAGATTGGCCTTAGAAAGGAATCTGTCCAAGCATGTAGAGATTATACTCCTAACTTGCAGACACCCACCAGAGCAGTTGATGAAGAACAGGAGGAAGTATGATAGTTTTGGTTGTTGTGTTCTGCGGATTGCACAGTGTTGGAATGCCCCTGTGGACTTGAATTCTTCCTGTCAGGCAAGAGCTTTTGATAAATGAGGCAGTCAGGTGAGGTACGAGTGGTCGTTGCAGTGGTCATGCACTCTGAATAAGTGATCAGATGAAGGGCCGCATGCTGGGAACACAGTTCAAAACTGGTGGCAGAGTGGTCCTGTGATGAAGTCAGCATGTTCCGTAAGGAGAGAAAAGCTGGCATTGTGTCCCATATGGCACAGGTGCAAACTCCGTATTCTCTCCTAACTACAGCTTTTGTAACCTTCAGTCATTAGACACTTTATTGGTACATGTAACCTGGACTGTAGCCTGTCTGTTGTGCGTGTTCGGTACTTCAGCTGATTAGTGAAGGTTTCATCCTGATGCATGAAGTCACCCAGCCTTTTTCTACGGATCTGTCCAGTAGCTGCAAATTCTGCTTTCTGTTCTTGTAGATTACTTCAGGTCTTGTTGGTGTTTGTTACTCTTCACTCAGCTCTCCTCTCACTTAAAATCTACCGGAGTAGCGTTGGTTTATTGTGAAAGTGACTTGATCCAGCTGAACATCAAAGAAATGGTTCTTTAAAACTTGAGACAGTCTATATTTCATTTTCGTCCTTGCCAAGGCTCTCCCCTGAGTGGTTGTGCAGGTAGATGTGTCCAGTAATCAAGTTTATCAGCATGTGCCTGACATCAAGCCTTGTATCAGGAATGCTTATCAGACAAGCACTCATTTTATAAGCAAGCTCCTCTTCTTGTATTTCTTGTATTTCATGTCAGTCCTTCTTTTCCTTCTTTTCCCCCCCCTTTTTTTTTCTCCCTTCTTTTAAACTTCTGTTAATGAAAACATCATCCTTTGTTCAGACTGCTGCTGGACTGCAGCTTGTCCTTTCAGGTCTCGTTAGTCCTTAGGTGCCTGCTGCCCTAGGTAGTGAAGGGCTGGTGAGACTTCCTCTAACATTGCAAATGAGCAGGCAAAAAAATAAAAAATACAGTTTTTTTTAATTTCTTTTCTCTGTCTTGTGAGTTCAGTTTCTCCAAGAGGAGGGTCAACAGCCCCCAAATGCAGCTTTAATACTTTCAGATTTTTTTTTAAAGCACTCTGCTGTAAAAATGGCTGAAGGAATTGTGAGCTTCGGCTTACTGCTTCTCCCTGGCATGCAAGGCTGATGGGGAATGGCAATCAGGCCTTAACACGTGACTTTTAAAAATGAGATTATGCTTTCTGTTCCTCTCTTCGTATCTCTTGTTTTGTCACTCCCCTTACTCTCCATAGCTTGCTCCACTTCTGCTTAAAATCAGCTGAAACTTCAGAGATGAGCTTTACCCATTGCAGTCCTTGGGCAGAATCGTGCCTATTTAAACCCTTCCCCTCAAATATACCACCTGGGGAACTTGGGAAGACTGAGAGAGGAAATAGGTGAATAAGAAAAGCGTAAGATAGGTAAGAAAGAACTGTTTCTGAGGCGGATGCATGGGAATCCAGAAGGCCAAAATTCAGTGTCAGAAACGAGCTTTATCGCTTATTTAATGACACGTGATGATCAAGGTTGTAATAAGAAGCAGCCATCAAAATGAACCAGCTTCTATAAGAATCTGGACAGCTAGAGCCAGCAGTTATTTTTGGCCATTGGTCACAGCGGAGAGAAGTGTGACTCACACTTTACCTGGGTACAACAGTCTGTATTTTCCTTGCTTTTCTCAACACTTGCTGCATGAGCATGCTGAAGTGCATTTCTAGATCTTTTTTATCCTTTTTTCAATCTTCCTGTGGTTTTCTTTTAAAAAAAGGCAAAAAAAAAAAAACAAACCTTGTTGCTGTTGTCTGTGTGAAATATCAGTCAAAATGATTGTTACATTAAAAATTGTTTAATTCAAATGGAATGCAGGAAGTTGCCAAAACTTGTTAAAAAATTGCTAAAGCAAACACTTACATCCTACGTGAGTTCCCATGTGGGGTAGTTAGACTGTCTTTCCTAGGAGATAAAGGTTACCATTTAGAGAGAGCTGCTTTTTTCTGATGTCATTCCCTGTTCATTGTCATATTCAGTTTTCGGAATTGGGAAGTATACTTTTGACCTCTGTGTGTTGCCCAAATGGATTTTTATACCCCCTCCCACCTCCTCCAGGTATAATAGAGCAAAAGTACAAATGTCTGTCTTCTGCTCACATGAACCCCAAACCAAACAAGCTACATAATGCCCTGGGTTAGGCATCCCTCTGGGCTCTGTCAGGGCACTTTTCCTAGCTCCTGAGTTCTGTCCCTTTTTCTGAATCTAGATGAAGTCTGGACTTCGGCAAGCAGTGATCTCCTAAGCATACCAGTTGCCTGCTGGCATGTTAAGGCAGTTAAATGGTAAATTTCCTAAAGTAACGGTTTTCTTAATGAAAAATTAACTCTTGGAGTTTCTGTCATTGCAAGGTGTGTCAAGTGGGTTTTTGGAACAGTCTCACCACAGCTTGAGGGAGTAGAAGTGCTCACTTGGGTTTTGGGTGAGGTGAATTTTTGTTTGTTTTGCTGATTGAAGATAAGATCAATTACCAGGTGCGCTGACCAGCCAAAACACCACTGCATCACGTAAGCAGTTGGTGATTTGTGGAGACGTGATGGATGACAGATTGCTGTTTGCAGCAGAGGTGAGGAGTTTTGCAGCAAGGACTTGAGGGAGACTATACGAGCGGACAGAAGGAATAGGTGCCTGGCCTGGGGAAGTCAGAGTGATGGAAAAAAATGCTGGATGACATTTAGGCAAGGAGGGAAACAAGATAGGAAAGCAGAGGAAAGAAAACCCAGAGAAATATACTTCTCTCTTTCCGTCTGTCAAAACCGTCTAATACGTGCTTTCCTTTCCACCCCAGTGAATCCTGCCTCATCACCGTGAAAATGTGATTACCCTATAAATAAAACTTTTTATTTTTAATGTAAGCACTGCATGAAGTTACTTAATCTCTTGTAAATGCCTGTGGCAGCTTAGCATTAGGAGTACTTCCTTTTTTTTTTTTTTTGCATACGAATTAATCTGTCAGGCTGTCACATTTAAGACTCTTGACAATTCACATTTGACTGATAACACAAATTATGGAGGCCTGGTCTTAAAGCTGAGTTAAATCCAAGAGACTGGTTTTGGAAGAGCATTGTGTTCACTTCAGTCCGGCCGTTGTCCAGTCCCAAGGATTGTTCTGGTGAGGACCCGGAGTGGTTCTTGGACAATTAAAGTTCAGAACAACGTTTGCAGGTCGCTATGTTTGACGTGGTGAGGAACATGTGCAGTTGCATCTTCCCAGCAAAAACCTCGGGCCAGTGAAGGAGGGATCCATTGTGTTTAATTCCAGTTGTCTGTAAGGTTTCTGCCTGTAGCTACCAGTCAGAACAATTCTTTGACCCGCTGGCAGTTCTCTAAGAGCTTCTTGTCAGCACTGGCTTCTGTGCCGTGCATTTCTTTTTCCAAATGCTTCTGAGATGGATGTGCAAACTTGATTTGGCTCTTTCCCAGCCTTTTCCTTACCTGCTGCTGCATGTACGGTACTTTGTTCTATGTCTGCTGCCTTAGCGTTGACGTCTTTGAGCTCTCTTTTTGAGTACTTGTCTGCTTCAGCTGTGCTTATATACATAAGGTGTGCCTCGTGCGAGTGATGTGAAGCACCTTTCTCCTTTTTGTTCTTCCCTCTTGTTTAGTGTGTTTGGTTATGACCTAGTAGGGAAAAGTGATTCCATCTTACGTGCTTAGATGCCACAAGTTACGATATGGGTGCAGTACTTAGGGATGGCAAATTGCATTTAAATTTCCTGGAGTTTGCCATCAGGGTTATGTGTAGCTTGTGATCCCATGGGGAAAACTGTGAGTGATAGCTGGGATTTCCCTCTGCTTCCTTGCTTGCCCCATTCTAGTTGGGAGGGGAGGAGATCACAGAACCGTTGGATTGACATTAATCAATTGACTGTGGCACTGACCCCCTAACTGTGTGTGTTCGTTGCAGCTGTAGGATGTGAAGAGAAAAATCCAAGTATTTAAGTGTCTGCTACAGCCCTAATTGCAGTGTAGTTCAAGAGTCAGCACCATTCTTCAGTTGGTTTGATTTTATTTTCTCTACATATGTCTTCAAAAACATATTTCCTGAGCTGGTGCCATCTTTAATACCAACACAAGTTTTCTTTCTGTATGTAGAGATGTCCCAGGCAGTGGGATATTTGGGATTATTTCAGTAATTGTGAAGAAAATAGGTCATAGGCATTGCTGGGTGGTTTGGTCTAGTTACCCATTTTGATTAATACTCCGTCCTCCTTGGTAGTGCTTGGCCCTGACAACTTCAGAAGAGAGCTTGCAGCAGTTACACGGTGCTTTTCTCATGTCTTTTTAAAAATTCTTAAACAATTTTCATTATGTTTCCACTGGGAAGAAGGCTTATGCAAACACGAAGTGCCTGTGTCCATGTCCTTTCTCTGCCACCACTCCTGGCTTCATTTGGCCTCTCTTCAATCAGATTGGACTGCAAATTGTCAGTGGTTGTTATGTTTATTGTATGGCGACAGAAGGAAGACCTGAAGAAATAAATCCCCGTGGTGGGGGAAAACACTGCCCTTACCAGTGCCTGAGGGAAGCTGACTCTTTCCTATAGAAATGTCCAATCCTTTTTTCCTAGCGGTCTGAGCACTGCCTCATCGGGAACCATTCCACAGGCTTACTGAACACTGTGTGAAGGGTAATACTGATATTGGAATAAAAAGTATCACGTGTATTGCCATTACTCCTTGTTTGCATTCTCAGAGGTGAACGAGGGTGGAGGGTGAACTGGGGAGGTTGAGTATTGTGAGGAACTAAGTGAAGTGTACTTTACATAAAAGGAGCTGGAATAGCAGGATTTGGTGCAGCCGCATGCAGAAGAGAGAATTTCTTACTGCAAAATGTTAGTTGCCAGGTGGGTTTTATTTTCAGTTCTTTCACTGTTTCTGTTTTAGGTCCTGTTTAATATGATCGTTGAAGTGCCTCGTTGGACAAACGCAAAAATGGAGGTAAATAAGGAAAATACCTTGGCTGTATGGGCATTGATGAAAGTTACGGCAGCGGGTTTCAGTATCCAGACTTTCATCGGTGTGGATTTCTCTTTATACATAAAATTTTCAGTTAAAATATTAAGTTGTGCATACGGACATCTCCACCGCCATTAAAGAAGGTGCTGAGGTTGTAATTGTTTCCCCTTTGCAGGTGAGCACTGCTTCCTGCCAGCACTAGACGGCAGAGCGCAGCACACCTGCAGCAGGGCCTGGAGTGCTGTGCTGCTTAGTCGTACTGCTGCTCACTTGTGAAACATTTGGTTCAGAGGCTCTAAATCCTCTCACTTCCACCATATAAATGGGAGTGTGATGGGCTGCGTCCTGACAAATGGAGTGGCAAATGAAAAAACGTTTCCTTGTAACAAAAACTAAGTCAGGGCCTCACTCATTTGAAGTATCTCCTCCTGCTGGAAGATGTTTTGGAAGGAGAGCCCAGTGGTGGTTGTTCTGCTCTTACAATGTAGAAGCTGAGTAATGCTTCATTCGTAGAGTTGGTGAAATGACATCTCACCAGGATGTTTCTTATCTTCCTGAACATTTGTAATAGTTTTAGGAATGCTTTCCAGATGCTTTCAAGGAATTTTGTGGTTCAGCTGTTAAACTACTTCGACTACTAAAAATAACACCAAAGAGCTTCCTGGCCTCTTGGTTCAGAACTCTTTCTCCTTTCCCTGATGCTGGAGTATCATTTGAACTGCGTTTATTGCATGAGTTTTAATTCTAGAAGTAGGACTACTTTGGGTAATTGGCTTGTATTTTAAGGGTGGTTTATTGTGGAAGCTGAGCTCTCGTTTTCAGAGTTTCCCTTTGCCACGCAAGTCCTTGCTTAAAGCTCATGTTGCTCTCCCTCTCCTTTTCTTAGCATGTTACATTGAGGGTAGAAGGGTTTGCTGTCCTGTTAGGTTCAGAAATCGGAGGGTTTGGATGTCTTCTGGCTTGGTAGAAGCGCAGATGTAATACGTAACTTCTGAGAGATTTGGAGGTTCCTGTGTTAAGTAAGGCAAACCGTTGTCTTGCTTTGTCGTCATGGCCTGACGGTCCTTCAATGCAGACTCTGTCACGGTGCCAGCACCAGTTCTTGGCTATGTCTTTGTGCTAAGATTCCCTCACTTGGCATGGAGACTGTAGGAAATGAAACCTTGCTGTTTGATGAATGTGTTGCATTTCTCTTGTCCTTCCACAGATTTTATTCAAGGTGCTCTTTATGAAATTTTATTGGTCCCTGCCCACTCTTGTCAGTTAATCTTTGCACCCGTTCACATCAAGAGAAAACAGTGCTGAGCTCCACTTCTGTCAAAATCCCAGGTGGCATATTCAGAGTCTTTACCATTAACTTAGGAAGCAGGTAGATCAGGTGTGAAAACAGAAATGTTGGGGGGTTACTTAGGGAATAACTGCCTGCTGTTGACAGGACAGTGTGGTCTGAAAAAGAAGAATTCATTTGGGATGACTTTGCTGCTGGTATTCTAGCTAAATGACAAGGGTGTTTTAAAATGGATGTGAGCACAAGCTGCTATGGCCTGAGCCCATGTGTGCTCAGGCCAGTAACAAGTGTGAGCTGGTTCAGATGAGTCAAGCTAACGTGGGTTTTGTTGTGGTGAGGAGTGGCAAAAGGACAGTTCAGGCGAGTTAGCTAATGTGTGGTAGGTAACTCATGGCAGTGGGTTGGTATTTGAGGTTTTGGAGGGACGATGACAGTAGTAAACTGCTTTGCAATAATTAGCTCAGTCCTTCTGGGAGCAGTACTGCAGGAGTAAAAACACCTCCTAATGCTAATTTAACTTGTTGCGAGCCAACCCAAGTTGGCCTGTGGTAACTGTGCAGAGCTTGCCCCTACTAAAAAAGCATGTTTGCTGAGAGGTGATGGAGAGAAGGGGTGTATGCAGTAGGAGAGCAATGAATATGGGGGGGTGGGTGAGATGACGTTGAAACAATTCCCCTGCTGCTGTCAAAGCCCCTGTTGTCTGAAGAACTTTCACCATTTGTGTCTTTGTTGAATTTGTACCAAAGTTCAAGCGCATGAGCCTCTGCCTTAGGTTCCTTTTGGTATTTATGTTTGACCATGACAGTCTCCTCATAAATTTATGACTTTCTCTTCTGGATTCATTTTTCTTGCATACTTCACAGCGTTATTTAAAACCTTAATAAGCAGCTTTTTGAACATGGCTCTCGAGATTTACAGTGAGGCCATCATGCTTTTAATACTCCTCAAACAACAAGCACAAGCTCCCAGATGGAGCTAACTGGTTGGGTACGGAATGAATTGCTTTCTATCTGACACTTCTTTCTTTTTCTTCGTCTTTCACGATCTGTTTAGATTGCCACCGAGGAGCCATTGAATCCCATTAAACAAGATACAAAGAAAGGCAAGCTCCGATATGTGGCAAATATCTTTCCTCACAAGGGTTATATATGGAATTACGGTGCCCTCCCTCAGGTAACATTTTTGTTATAATGGTGAAAGTTTTCTGTCTTCTGTGGAAATTGCCTTGTAAATCTTGAGAACTGCTGGAATGCAAATCAGTTGCAAGAGAGATGTTTCTCTTTGATAATTTGTAAATTAGGATTTTTTATGTAGAGCTTTATTGTGTCTGTAAATTTTGATCAGAATTTAGGTGTAGGTATAAATACAAGCTCAGTTTCAGGAAGGAGTTAAATGATCAAGAAATCTTGAGTCTCTAGCCTGCCTCTGCATACTGTAGTGAAAAAAACAAACTGTCGTGGTCTGGCATTCAAAATACTTGTTCAAGTAGCCCCTTCCTGTTTAAGCAAGACATTTTTAAACTCAATTAGGATCTTCATGTATTGCAGCGTGAATGTTAATTGCTATTATTTCTTAGTATCTTTAAGAAAGAGGAACTCAGGGACTTTTTCTTTAGATTAAACCTCAACTGCCTTAGTTAACTTTGCTCTGAACTCGGAGACTTTACTAATCATAGCACTTTCAAAACTTTGAGTCTTGGAGAAAACAAATTGTCTGAAATTTTTAACATAATTAAAGTTTTAAAACTTTTTTTTCATTAGTCTGAATAGCACAGTGAACTTAAAATAGTATTTAAGATCAAGATGAAACTAAAAAAAGATTTATTTACACTTAAATGCATGAGCAGTGAAAGTTTACTCCTGAAAATCTGCTTACGTATTTCCTCCCTGAAGAGGAGATACCAGGTAGGTGGTGGAGGAGGACAATGAAGTCTTTATCCAGTCAGCAGTCTGAGTAGCCCGAGTTTCCAAGTAGGCATTGTTGGGAACCAAGAGTTCCATTTAATATGTTGAAATTTGTTTGTGCCTTCGTACAAAGCCAAAATTGAACACTTAAATATTTTCCTGCACAAAGTGCGTTGTTTTGGACTGATGACACATTCCCCAAGAGATACATTCAGCTCACTTTACTACCTTGTCAGTCATACAGCTGGAGATAATTGTCTTTCCTTTTCTTTTTCTTTTTTTTTTTTTTTCCTGTAAGGACTTTAAAAGGTCACTTGGATCATTAGACTTGTTGAAGTCTAAACAATACTCCAGATTCTTACCAGCTACTATCACAAACCCTGGGCCTGATCCAGTTCTGATCCAGTTCTGGGGCTCTGCTATCTCAAGAGGACTTTTCATCAGGGTCAGCAGTTGCCAGAAATTCAGCCCTAGCATACAGCTAAAAGATACATATTTGTGGCTCCTCTTTTATGTTCTGGAACAGAGAAGAAAAATTAGGAGTGTAATTGTTGCAGGAATTGCTGTGCTGTCTAGATAACGCTAGCATTCCTAGCTAGCTTCCCTTTTGTTCTTACAGAAACTACAGGTGGAGAGGTGCAGCTGAGCTAGAGAATGGCACTGATAGAATGAAGCCTTAGATGAGTGCTTTGGAAGAATACTGAAAAAATAAGTTTTAGGCTGAAATTCTCTCTTGACTCCACTTCTGTCATTTTTTTCTGGTAATGATGCTGCTATCTAAATACCTGACCATTTGCTTTTCACAGTTGTAGCATCAGTCATGTTCTCAAGAACAAGAGTATGAGTTGGAGGCTTGACCGTGGACAGCTGGAGCTAGCAGTATAGCTCCTTGTAGATGGTTTTCTAACATGTCTTCCACAAAATCTCAATGGTCTTAAAATTATTACCAGAAAAACTTCTCAACTGTAGAATGATGTCTTTCGTTCCAAGCAAGTAAGAGACAACACATGTACTGGCCTTTTTATAAAGTTCTACTAAGCTGGCTGTGATTCCTTACTCATATAGAGCTTAGAGCAGGGATTTGAACTTACGTCTCAGGGAACCTTGTTTGGTCTCAAGCTGCTGGCAGTTCTTGGGCTTGTGCGCAGCTTTGTATGCAAAAACACTCAGAAATGTTTCAGACCTAAATTCAGAACTTCATAAAGTCAGGCAGATACTGACAATTCCATACCCAGGAGCTTGGTCAGCTCAAAGTCTAGATGATTTTGAAAGCAACTTATGTTAGCGTGGGTGTATCTAAAGAATATAGTAAAAATGTGGTTGTAGAATATCCTAGTTTAATCCCACAAGTGCTGGTAACTAGAAGAAGACATGTTCTGGCTCCTCAGATGTCTTGATCACTGCGGTATCATAAAGTGTCTTATGTGTCTTTGATGCCGTTGATACATTTATTACTGTGTTACCCATCCTCAGTCCACGATTTGTTTGGAGTTTGCTTCTTTTTTATTTTTTTTTTTTTTCCTTTTTTTTTGTTGAGCAAGTCCATTGCTGACAAGCAGCAAGCTGACATTTTTATTGGTGTTTTCATTAATCTCAGTAATTTAGCGGTTAGATGAATTGTAATTGCAGACCAGTTGGTAACTCGTAATTCTCTTTCCCTTGACAGACCTGGGAAGATCCAAACCATAAAGATGACATTACAGGATGTTGTGGGGATAATGATCCTATTGATGTCTGTGAGATTGGTTCAAAGGTTGGTTTTTATCAAGATTAATTTAATGATTCAGTAATAGCTTTTGAAAGAGAGTGGCAGGTGGGAAACAAGAAAAGGTGGCAGTAGTCAGTCTTGGGGTGACTAAAATATGAGCAGAAGGTCTAAGAATAGATAAACGGGTGGATTTAAAAACAAAAAAAAAAAGAGGGAAAAAATAAGGATCTTGTAAAGCCTGGGTGCTGGATAAAAGAGAAAGCTGGAGATGAACACCCTGAAGTTGTATAGCTGGACAGTGAGTTTTGGATGGAGGAGGAGAGGGTTAAGATTTTGAGGAAGGAAAAAGAAGACTTCTTTTTCCCCCGCTAGCAGCACTAGAGATAAGACTAGCATTCTGAAAGATGAAGAAATATGACAGTTGTAATGCACATAACATTATAAGGTCAAACCCACGTAGGGGGTAGGTTTAAGTTTTCTCATGGGCAAAAAGAAATAGATTCCTCTTTAGAGGAGAAGAGGAACCTATTGCAGTTAAGAGGTATTGAGTGGGTAGATGAAAAAGAGGCAGAGCAAACACCAATGGTAGGTGTAAGGGAAAGGTTTAGCTCACTGAAAGAAAATTCCCTGTATCTGGAGGCAGCAAAGAATGGAGTAATCCTCTGCGGTACCAAAGATAGGGTAAATGAAATGAATGAGTTTGGATGAGGGATCTCTTGAGCTATCTAAGGTAAAAGGAAATTAAACTGGTGACCTTAGCAAAGGTGGCTTCGCTTGAGTGAAGGAACCTAAAGCTGAATTTGAGGGGATCCAGAAAGAGTTGAAAGGAAGTATTACCTGGTGTGAAAAAGGTCCACAGGAGAATGCAAAAAAAATGTTGTGCTCATGTTTTTTGGGGGTGGGTGGGTGGCTGTGTGAGTGTCCGAGAGACAGATGAAGACCAAGAGTTGAGAAACCAGAGAATCAACAGGCATGAAGGAGCTAGAAAATGAGTTAAGAGATGTTTTTGACTTGCAGACTGGGGCAAAGATCAAGAAAGTGTGTGGGGAGGTAGGATAGAAGAGAAGGAAAAATACTGTAGCTTGTGTTGTCTCCTTAACTAAATGGTGATGGGAGAAGAGAAGGTTTAAGAATAGAAAAGGTAGGAGAAAGGCTGTTAACATGAGGGTGATGTGTATCAGGTTCACAAATGGATCCTGTAATTCTGTTAGCTGCTGGCTGAGCAGGTAGCAAAACATTTTGTCTGCAACTTAAAAGACTAATTCCGTGTAGCATTTTCCAAATCTTTTTGAGATTATATTCTGTTTTCAGGTTCGTTCTTCTGGTGAGATTGTTAAAGTGAAGGTATTGGGTGTTTTAGCTCTGGTTGATGAAGGAGAGACAGATTGGAAGATAATTGCCATCGGTGTGGATGACCCGGAAGCCCAGAATATCCACAGTAAGTATAGTTTTACCTATCTTATAGCAAGTTGTGTCAGCAACTTCAACAATTGTACCTGAATTTGGGCCACGCAGGAAAAGAAGAGGTAGATAGGCAAGAGGCAAAAACTTTTTCTTTTTTCATTGTTTAAATTCAGATGTTTCCTTGAAAAAGGGCATGTGTGTTTTCATTCTAAAGGTTCACTGGGATTTTCAAGAGGGTGTGTCAGGCAAAAAGTCTTTTGACTTCATAAACACAATTCCCTTAGAAAGTGACCTCTTAAAATGAGCCTTACTTCCTTTGTAGTAGTACATATTTACTCACTCAGATGATGTAGCACACTGTTTTCCTTGCTGAAAGTGTTTTTTTCCTTTTGTATTTGTGGGCGTTGTATTGCATTCTGAGAAGGGCTGTACATTTCCAACATTTTGTCATTTGTAACTGGGTTACTTCCAGGGATTGTTGCCTAATAAGAGCAATTAGGTTTCACCTTTTAGCTTGGAAATCTGCAGCGTAAGCTGCTGAAGCAGATCACCCTAGTATCGGCCCTGGTGATGACTGGCTTTTCAGGGTGAAATATCCTGTGCAGTCCTCCCTGTGACCTTGCTTCTGGTATCCAGACTGAATTCAAGAAGTAAAATGCTAATAAGCAGTAGTGTGAATAGAGTGTGAGGTATATTCCTTGTGGGTTTTTTGTTTTTATTTTTTTTTTAAAGAAAAAGATATAATTATGTTAAACCTAGAGGGAGTTAGGTTTTTACAGCACAGGTAAAATGCAACTCTTCTCTGGATAAACAGAGGTTCACTTTCTCAAATACAGTCATACTGGGAATCACGATAATGAAGTGAGCTTTGCCTGAAAGTTAATGATTGTTATGAGGCCAAAAATCTCATATGTAGCATTAGGTATATATGGTCAGAGCATGTTCTTTGTTGGCAGGTGTCTCCAAGGCACGGCCTTTCCCTAGGAGTGGGGGTATCCTGTAGTTTTTTGAGGCATTATGTTTCTCAGCCATTGGAACTTTTTCCTGGTGTCTGAATGTAAAGCGTACCACTGGGCTGGCCCTTCATTCGGTTTTTGTGCAGCTTGCTTTGACATGGGGAATACTGGAGTTGGGGGGAAAGAAGGGGAGAAGAGGCAGTGAGGAAAAGGAAACTCTTGGGTTGATGCTAATTAAAATAGTGGGGTAAATGAATTATTAAATAACTTTTAGGATTCTTTAATTTGGCAGAAATTAGTAAGTTCTGCTTAAGGAAATAGTAAGTAATAGTTTGCTGTTAATGTTTGTTTCAATTTATATCTCTATCATGTGGTATAAGCATTAGTGGTTTAAAGATAAGCAGTTAGCATCCTATTTCTATGTGATGTTCTGCTTACTCTTACCAATTTTTCCTTAATAATTTGTGAGAGTTTCATCAGAAAACTGGATTAGAGAATTTAAAAGGAAAAGGAGTCCAGTAAGTAGAAGTAAAACTGAGACAGTTTCTATCACTGGGTTAAGTAACTTCATTTGAAAGCCCTGGTTCGTGTGTTGTTTTTGGTTTGTTTTCTTAAGGTAATGACTGATTTGTGTTAGCTATGATACAGCTTTGATTGGTTCTTTGGTTTGTTTGGGAAGGGAGTCTTGATATTTTTTTTTTTTTAATGCAAATCCTTGCCTGTGGTTGTTGTGTGCATCCTTTCTTATCAGAGAATAGATGCAAAACCTGAAGAAAAGAGCTGCACACGGGAGAAATATTTATCCAGTTTAAAACATTTTTTTTTAAATAACCCCTTCAGGGTTGGAGTTGAAGAAAAAAAAAAGAGAGAGAGAGAGAGAGAGAGAGAGAAGCCCCCCTCCTCTGCTCTCCCAAAACATGACTAGCTTAGTGTTTAACAGCAGTCCTTCTTTGCTCTGAAAACAAACAAATCTGTTGAAGTAGGCAGTACAATATGTCCCTTTATACATGTTTTTTCCCTCTTCCCAAAGATGTTAATTATTTTAGCAAGAAGGGACAGCAGCTACGGATAAAACCAATACCTCCATCAGTAATTGATGTGCTGCTATGTTACAGTAGTGGCCTCCTAGGGAAAGATGAGGCTAAGTGTTGCCTTGTGTCTGTCCAGTTGTTTTTATATCACTTGCTAAACATTTTGAATTGGACTGAGAATCGTCACATTTGCTTTCAGCTCAGTATGTGCACAGCCCCCAGTGAACATTTGGAAAAGATAATTTCGAGGCATCAGAGTGGTGATTACTTGCAAACCCCATCCTGAGCCCGCGCAGTGTGTTAACTCCTCTTGCTGCTTTAAGCACACCCCAGGTACTCTGTATATTCTCCTTCTGGGATTGTGATCGTTCTCGTAAGTGCAATTGATTTTTCTGAGACTTCACAGAACTTAAAACTGAGCAGTCCCAACTTCTGAGCAGCCCTCATTGTTTATTCATCACGCTCCGCCGTACTGTGTCCTGCAGGCATTTATTGATAAATGCTGTTTTAAATTGGAAACCCTGCCTAGAACTCCCTCTTTCATGCAGAGCAATGAAAAACTCTGCTTTATAGTGACAACCCGGAGGAATAAGCAGTGCTCAGCACCTCCTCGAGTGGGAAAGGTGTCATCGGTGGGAATAGCAGAGACTTAGTGTCTTTGGGCCGACTTTTGGAAATTAACCTGTTTTTTGTTAGAGCACTTAATGTGGCTGGGTGCTGGGACAATCTCCAGATACAAGCTGCACATGAGGTGCAGGTGTCTGGATGAGAAACCTCCTTTTAGACTGATGCCTGGCTATGTTCAGATTCATCTGTTTCAATAAGATTTGCCTTTGTATCTGCCTGAAAACCACTGTGCTGTCTTTCTGCTCGGGCAGTTGCTAGCCAGGTGGCCAGCAAAGGAACTTCACATCAGGGTCTAGGAGAGGGCCTAAAACCTCCCAGCATACTTAAACACTAAATCTTGGCAGTGTAATAGGCCTGGCTTTTTTTTTTTTTTTTAATGTAGCATACTGGCCGAGAGAAGAAACAGATTCTTGGACTGGAAAGGCTGCCTGTCTGCTTATCTCATAATTTGGATTGAATTTAAGGCATTGAAATTCACAAACATCTCTGCGCTTTGCAAGATTGGGCTCAGGAAGGGTGAGCAATATTCTGGTGCTGTAATTTGGTCTAAATGAGTGCAGCATCTTCGTGTTGGACATGGTTCTGCAAGTGACCCGCAGTTAAAGCAGAAAGACTGAAGACTGGAAGGTCTGACTCTCGAAAGGGCATTTCACCTTCCTGAGGTGAATCGGGCAAATCCTAAATGCTGGATGGCATTTCCGAGGTGATTTACCTGCCTGGGATTTTAGCAACCATTTTATGCCACTGCTCACTGGGAAGAACCCTGAATATGTTCAACAGCAGTTGGCGATTTCTGCCAGCTCTGCTGGCAGTGCTATAGTAAACTGTGCTCCGTTACTATGCTTCCTTGCCAGTGTACAACTCCAGATTGGCTTTTTGAGTTTACGTGATCAAATCCTCAATGGCCAAAAAGTCTCTTGCACGCTTTATCCTGTATATTGTTATATACTCTTGCATATTAGTGTATTTATATGCAGAGCAGCAGCAGAGGCCCTGAAAACCTTTGTTGTGGATTTGTGTAAGCATTAAATATAAAGGAATTAATTATCTGTACTGGGGCTCCCCTCCTACTCCCTCACACCATGCTGCACAAAATACACCAAATGCCTTTATATGGAATGTAGCTGCTGCTTCCTGTAAATGTTTATAAGATGTTATTAAAAACATATGTCCTCCCTTCCCACAGACCTTGTTTAGAAAGCTTGCTGCAAGCATGTTGTTTTAGCTTTGCTTGCAAGAAGCAGCATCTGTTGTACTAAAAATGGTAGTTCTGTACAAATGCTTTTGTCGCTCCCTTTTGTAAAGCCTGATAGAATTGGGAGCCGCGTTTGCATTGGCTCGCTCCCTTGACAGAGAGCTAGCAGCAGTTGTTTGTGCCAGCCTCTTGAGATTTTCCTTATTGAGACTCAACTGCAACCCTTCAAGTGATTAGCCAATTCTTTTTAACCCTTGTTGCTTAACTTTGGTGCCCAGAAAAATGGGATCTGTGGTCGTACGTAGACAATATAAAGAAATCTCCACACAGAGCTAGCGGCTACACGTTGAAAATGGACCTGCAGGAGCCTGACATTGCTGGTCTCTGCCACTCTGAGGGCTTGCCAGCAGAAATGAAGCCATACTAGACTAGGTATGTGCTTGCTGCTTCCATGTATGCGTAGCCTCCTTTGTATCAGCGGGAGCACACAGCTCTGAGGAAGGGCAAGCAGTCAGGGTCACTGTCTGCTGTGGAGAGGACATCTAACTCCTACTTGTTTCTTCTTTCTCATAACACACAACTGGCTTCTTTCTATAGGTAGGCGTGTGGTATATTACTATACTGCTTTTCATTATATTTCCATTTACCTTTCTTTGCTTGTTTTTCAAATATCTGAAGATATTTTTCTCTTCTTCCACTTGATGCCCCTAAGATGCCTTTTGGATTTCAAAGGAAGTGTCTTTCAAGCTGTCTTCTAAGCTTTTCTATGGTGCCTTTTACTAAACTGAAGAGGTAGCTGTTGAATGATGGCAGAGCTGCTGTTTTCCTTGTATTTTGTTCTGTGTGCTGACTCCACAGCAACAGGATTGATTTTTTTTTTTTGGTTGCGCTTTTTCCTGCTGCTTGCCCACCAGCTCCCATTATAGTGCAGTTTCCTTTTTTCTTTTTTTTTTTTTTTTTGTCAGCAGCTTAAGCTTCATTTGGTGTCTTGTAGCTGGCCATCATAATAAGGAAAAGTGAAGTGAAGCATGGCGGGTGAAGGAGAATAGGTTGCAAGGAACCGGGGAAACATAAGCAACCACTGTCCCTCTTCTTAAACCCTCAGAATATACAGCAGGCAGTAGTTTAGGGTCCGTATAATGCTACGGCACAATACCTGGCTTAGGTTAGCTGAATCAGACCTATATTTTCAGTAGTGAGAACGTGAAATTCACAGAGATCGTTCTGTCCATGGAGGTGATTGTCCCTGTCTTAAGGTGGTAATGAAAGCCTGTCCCGAAGCCTATTCTGTTAGTTGGGTCCTTTTAACCAAGCTAAACAAAGCCTATGCATAAGGAATGCCAGATGGGGACAGGCTCAAATGTCACTTAGAAGACAGTCAAGCACTTTTGATGCACAATTTTTATGGGAATGGGAGGCAAATAGCCAAGTAAAAGGAATGGAGAAGCGGAGTTAGGTGAGAGGTTTATTGGAACAGGAACCAGAAAAAAAGAGCAGCACTCTGAGAAAGTATGCTTGAATTTAAGCAGTGACCGGAGACAGAAACCTGGAGTTCATCCACCACTGGGAGTCAAGGAAATTGCTGCGGCAGCCTGGTTTGCTTTACAGACTTGAGGAGATACTGTCTCTTCAGCAAGTACTTGAAATCGTGAGTTCAAACCTCCCAAGAGGAGGAAGGAGATCATGAGGGCTCAACATAGGAGGAGGGATGTTCCCCTGCTTGGAGAGAACAGGGTGATACACTGGAGCCCTGCAACTGATTGGAGCTGGAGCTGTAGTTTCGTTAGGGTCCAAAAGAATCTTCCTGCCTCCGACCACGACCACCCTTTTCAAAGTGATTCCTTCTTTGTTGGTCTCCTCTACCGACCTCTGTGAAAGGCTTCTTGTACTCTTAAATCTGCATTCCAGCTAAAAGACCTGCCTCCAGCACAGCCTTACGTGCCCTTGCTTTTTTTTTTTTTTTTTTTTTTTCTTTCTGGGATTCTGCCAGTGAAACTCTCTAATCTTCTACAGGCAGATGGCCAGCAGCCAAGTTCAAACTGTGTTTTACTCCGAGTCCATAAACACGTAGCTCTATTAAGTGTGTGCAGAAGCAAAAATGTACGTAGGGTTCTTCAAGGTTTTATGCTTTATTCTGTGGGTAATGTATGAGCCAGTGGAATTCGGGAGTGGCACCTACAAGATGTGTGAGTGTGCTCAGCCTATCTTCTCATGAACGTTTGGTCTCACAGTTAAGTCCACAAGTTATCTCCCTCAGCAGCCTCTACAGAGTTGAGCGGTGTATAGTAAGAGAAGCTAAAAAGTCTTGTGCTGCTCTCTAGAAATACTTGAATGTCCTTGTTTGGGCTCAGATGAGATTTTAAGGAGGCATTTAGGCACTTGAAGATGGAAAGGGCACAGGTAGGTGTTAATCCCACAGACTAAGGACCTTTGGAAAATCTCTAGCAATGAGGGGAGATGGGTAGACAGAAGACCATCCATCATCAGTCACGCTGGCAAGCAGGAGCTGTCAGTGAGCAAGGTATGTCTGCTGGAGAATAGGGTGAAACAGGCGAGCAATGTGGTAAGAGACAAGGTGAGATGCTAGGAAAACAGGAAGGGAGAAATGAGCAAGTCACTTGCAAAACACTAGAGAAGGAGAAGAGCACTATAGAAGGTGGCCTGGGCAGTGAGATTATAAAATAAATGGAAGACCGCATACAAAGCACAGCAATAAAAAGTCAGCTCCCCTTTCTGTCAGAAATGACTGTTGGAGGGAAATAAATGCAGAGAGAAGGGTTATGCCAACTGCAAAAAGTACTTGGCTTCTAGAAGGGACAAAATGCTTTATTGTATCAGAATCAGGTAAGATTGCACTCAGGGCTTTTCCACGTAAACATAATGCCAGGTTAATTTGCCGGGGGCTGGTACTCAGACAGTTGAGGACCACCTTACTGCAGGTGACAGGAGTGGTGGTAGCCTCCTCACAGGATGACCACGTGCCATCGGATACGCACAGCAGAAGGAAACGTTTGAGATCACAAAGTGCATCTTTGCCTCAGAAGAACAGCCCTTGAGCAGTGTTACTGTGAGCTTTTCATCTCCTTGCACCCACTGTGGCAATGGGCAGCGCTGCCTCCCAGGGGTGCCCCCCACATGGCATGAGTTCCTCTCTGTCTCCCGTTCCATCTTTGCACAGGAGGACTGCAGAGGCAAAGGCAGAACTCACTTATCACTGTGCACGGATGCAGGTATCACGGGGTTATCAGCAAAGTTAGTGCTTAATGCTCTTGGCACTTAACTTTTGTGTATCTAATGGGCTGAATTTGGAATTAAAGAGCAGAGGTGTGCCTTTAATACAACTTTTGAAAAGTCGAACCTGTATTAGTTTTGAGATACTGGTTTAAAATCCGTGTGTTGAAATTGTTTTTCCCTGCTATTCTCCCGTTATCAAAAAATGCCTGTAGACCCTACAGTAGCTGGGGGAAAAAAATCTTACGGAATAATCTAAGTATTGCAAGAGGTAGCTATTGAGATGAAAGCCTATAAATATGGAACTTTCTTCTTTTTCCTGCCATAACTATGGCCCTTTTATTCATTGTCCCTTTGGGTTTTAATTAATGAACAGAAGGAGGCAACTGGTTTACCTGCTTAGTGTGGTGGTGAAATCATAAAATATCAGCTATGGGCATTAATGTAATAAAGTGAAGTTCCCCAATGACTTTGAAAGTACTCAATGAAACCAAATTGCTTGCAAATCCTTTATGAGACTTTGAAAAATTAATGTTACAGAAATTGTGAGTAAAAATGACCTTTTTTGTTGTTGTTTTGTTTTTCCAAACCTGCAGATATTGATGATGTCAGGAAGCACAAGCCGGGTTACCTTGAGGCTACGATCGAGTGGTTCCGGTTATATAAAGTTCCTGATGGTAAACCAGAAAATCGGTTTGCTTTTAATGGAGAATTTAAAGGCAAGGTGAAGATAATTCAAAATTAAAGACGCGTCTTTGTCCTATGGCCTCTTTGACATATTGTAGAGTTCTTAGATTTGGAAAGGAGGAGAACCTTGAACAAAAAGAATTTTTAAATGAAGCATCTTTTAATACGGTGTGTTAGGATAGGAATAAATAATGTGTGCTATCTTTCACTTTATCAGGGAAAATACATATGGTATTAAACATTCAGTCCCAGTCCTGACAAGACTTCCATGTGCATCTGTAGGTTTGTAGTGCTTGTCACAGCATTTTCCTTCTCCCTGTCAGAGGAACGAACAGATAGTCTTTTCAGATACTTTTTTTTGAGTCTTGACTGATAAATTTTCTGGACGTTTTTCAAGGCAATGCAGTTCAAGATAGACAATAGCCTGCAGATCTTTTCATAGTTGGTATTTGTTCAAGGTATAGTTTTTCCTGGTAATTTTGTTTAAGACCATTTGAGCTGTTTATGGCATGAAGGCTAAAAAATATTTTTACCCTTTTTTACCTTTTTAAACATCCTACAGGAAAAATGGCCAGTGTTTGAAAGTGGGCCTGGGGATAGACCTTGCCGAGGAAAATGTCAGGATTTTTCCAGAGGAAGTTGTGTGTGATCTGTGTCAAAACGCTTTGCAAATCATGTCTTGTACACTGTAGGCTTTTTTTTTTTTGGCGAAGAATCACAGGTTCCTAATGAATGATGTTCATGTGTCAGCTAGTTCAGCTTGCAGTGCGCTATCAAAGTTGTAAAATGCCTCCTAACCAGCACAGACAACTTTGCATGTTTTGTCTGGTTAAAGAGATGCCCCGACTCCCCTCTGCACTAAAGCTGTCTTTTAAATCAATCAAATGCAAAGCTCTAAGGATGGATAACCTGATCTCTCCCTTGTTCTCTCAGGAACTACTCTTTCAAATTTTCCTGTTCTGTAATTCTGCTGTAGTGACAGTTTTAACAGGGTATATCCCATTCAGGCTCGAGGCACTAAATGCCCCAACATTGCTGGTTGGGAGCACTTGAATAATTCTCAAGCGTTTTGGGAGACCCAGGATGTGGTGAAGCGGCTGTGGCTGTGCTCCAGCAGCTCTGGTGAAGTTCACAATGTTCCAGGGGTGCTTTGCCAAGTCACTCCTTGTTAGGAAATGTGAGTGTTCTGCTGGCAGCTTTTTGCAAGCCAGCCTAGATATCATCTGCACACTGCGGGCTCTTTTGTATTTTTATTTTTTAAAGGTTTTTTGTCGTCATCCCCCCATTACTGTTGTTTTTAAGCAAACAAAAGCTATTAAGCAGCTTTCATGTTACGTTGTTGCAAATGCTTAAGTATATGATTGGGCAATTAACGAAGTAAATGCAGATTTTGCCACTAGAGGGGAAACCTTAACTCTGACCCTGATGTGCACATGTAACAGAAGAGCACGGCTCACACACTTTGTCCCGTTTCAGACATGGTACAGTTTTCTACAGCTGTAGGTGTCTGTTTAGCATCTAGTGCTGGCTTTGTTTTTTCATGCAGGCTTCCTGTTTTCTGGCTGCATACTGAGGAAAGTCCTGAATGTGTTGCCAGTGTATTTGACAGATAGTGAAGTCCGTTTCTTTTCACAAAAAAATGGTGTTAGATTTTCCAGAAATTTAATGAGGCCTCGAAGGAGGCCCCTTAAAGTAACACATGAAACGGCATGTCTTAATAAACTAGGTCTGTCTTTTTTTCTGTTCAATAACCTTTAAAATCATATTTTTTTCCTTGATGTAAACTAGGATTTTGCTGTTGAAATTATTAAATCCACTCATGAATACTGGAAGGCTTTGCTTCATAAAAAAACTGATGGAGGTACTATTAAATGGTAAGTATCCAGACACATCTTTCCTCTTTGTACTGTGCTAGATGGTTGGTATTCAACACGTGGCAGCTGTGCATGAACTGCTGAGGTTTTACTTTGAGGTAACAGGAATACTCACGAGTTTAATTGATAATTAATAATTGAATGTCGTTGAGTAATTACACCTTGTATGGTGATGGTATACTGGTAAGCAGTTCAAAAAATACATTGGTTATGTAATAGTGACACAGATTACTTATTCTGGGGCCATTACTAGGAAGTTTGATACCATTTGGGGAGTCTCTCAGAATGCCATGCAAACAGTGTCACTGTTATTTAGTTGTTTTCGGGAACGCCACATCGTTGCTCATTACCAGCTTTTGGCCTCGTCTAAATGAAAGTGGGCTCCATGAAGCTCTCTGGAGGGGCTTGCATAAGCATTTCTGGCACCAGAGGCCCTGAAGAGCGGGCAGGTGTCTGCATGGTGCTTTCCAAGGGGTGTGGATTGCCATCGACTAAACCAGAGGGCAACGGCTGTGGGGCAGGTTGTGTTCAGATAGTCACTTTCCTCTTCTACCGTGCTGGAAAAATATGACTTGCAAGTGTTTGAACACCTTAACAGTTGCAGAGGTTGGTAGTTCTGCTGTAGCACTGCAAGAATACTGCAGGGTAGTACTCAAACGTGGGTCCTGATTGTTTCGGGGGTATGTTGATGCAATTTAAAAATAATTAAAAACTGAGTCTTGCTTTGAGAAACTGAACTTCGTGCCATTTATTGTGTAGAACCCTAAAAGCTCATGACCAAACTCAGTTTTGGTGTGAAAGGATACATACCCATAGTCTGTAGGGAAACTTACCTGCAAGTATTTAGTCCTGGAGTTCCCTCCGCGTGTGTGTGTGTGTGTGTTTATTTTTCTTGCTAAATGCTGCAGGGGGGTTACTGTAACACAAGGGTGGCTGGCTGTAGAATCTAGCCATCCTTTAAAGCACAAGAGACAAGGGGATATTTGTGCCATCCCTGCTAGCCATCTAGGTGGTGTTCAACTCCTACAGATGTTAATTTCACTGTTGACTTTTTGAGGGGATTGAGTTTATTAACTGTGGTCCTCTGAATTGTACCCAAGTGAGCTGCCAGAAGTAACTGTGAGTGCTGCTTACATTAGCATAGAATTTATAGCCTAAAAAAAACCCAAACCCAAAGAAACAAAGAACAGCACTGCAAACACTCATTCCCTTCCAGCATTACTTGTTACTTTATGTTTTTAACTTCCTTGTTTCACGACAGAGATACATATCTGAGCTCTGTATGTGAAGGTGTTTTTTTCCATAGGCACTAATTGTGTGCTGCTGCTTTCCACTGGTGGATAAAATGTTTTTTAATTTTATTTTTCAGCACGAATGTTCTGGTGAGTGGCAGCCCGTTTTGTTGCAGTGAGGAGGATGCCCGATCAATTGTGCAGTCGGTAAGGATAATATCTACTTTTTTTTCCACCCCTTTTCAAAAGTGATAAAAAGGAAGGAAGACTTAGAGCTCCACAACTGAAATGCTCTTTAATTAAGTAAAAATTTAAGCTATAAAGTAAAAGAAAAAGCACAAAGGTTGTGAGGGATGTGTGAGCATTATAATATAAACCTTCTATTGCAGTGGTCCAATTGTATTTTCTGGCAGGTTCGTTACCGTTCTGGTGTGGTTTTTTTTTTTTTCTCTGCAGCACTGTTTCTTCTGATCCTGAATAGCAAGATGGACTGCTATTTGTATCTAGCCTGCTGTCTTCTCTGTCTCCCCTGTTGCCATGAGTTACCACCCAGTGTTAGAACTCATTGACTAGCTGACTGTAGTCCCTAATCACTAAAGGGATCCTTTGTTTGTCTACTTGCATAATTAAATGCATTGCTGTAAAAGGGGGGGGGGGGGGGAAGGGCTTTTTTTTTGAAGGCTTCTTAAAGAATGTCTGTCATATTTTGCAAATTAACATAAAATTAAAACATACAGGTTTTCTGTTCAGGCGAGAAAAATGTCCTGCAGATCTGATGCCTTCATGTGCAAATGCTAGTGGAGAAGAATTTCTTTGACTTTAAAATTTGCTGTTTTGGATGATGGAATTTTAAAAAAGTTACCAGAAATTACATGGAGAAAAGTACCCCCACATACCACTTCTTACTTTTTTTTTTTGTTTTTTAACATATGCTGTGATTCTGCCTGTGCTCATGACCCTGTCAGCATGGCAAGTATTTTGCACGTGGGCATATCAGCCTGGGTAGCTAACTGATGAGGGCTGTACTCAGTCAGTATTTTGCCTTAGTAATCACACTGATAGTGGAAGTTCAGGTGTTAAAGGAGACAGCATCATTCTGTGCAGGTAACGTTCCAACAAAACTTCGAGTAAGAATGTTGTCCTGAGTGGTGTTCTGCCACAAATAAGACTGTCAGCTGCAGAAAAGTCAGTTTGAGTCATAAAGAAGTGTCAGACCTAACTTTTTTGCTCAAATCACTTGCTTTCAGCATTTCTTTAAAAGTACATTTATGTACGTGCGCTTGTAAATGTGTTTGGACTCATGTTGAATAACGGGACTGTAAGCTTTCAGTGAAAGAAAAATTGATTTTTGAATTCAAAAATGTTTTAGACATGTCTGTCACAGCTGTAAGCAAATACTTGCCTCTTGTATCAAAATTCACTGCAATGTTTCATGCGTGTTTGAAATGCAACTGAAATTTCAAGTGCAAATGTATATTAAGTTTGGATGGTGACAGATCTTCACAGAAATCAAACAAAAATAGTCCTTTGCTGTTTGTACTTCTGAAGCATGTAGGTAAATATCTGTTCAAATTAGCAGTATCCTTTATTTTGTCTCTTAATTACAAATAAATCTTTTTCCTTTCTGGGACGGATGGGGTTAGCAAAACCAGTTTATAAAATAAGTACTATATATCAAACTTTAATGTCTTACTTATTTTGAATGCATGACTTTTTATCAAATGTTATCGCTTCCTGGCTTTTTGTGCCTCAACATTGTTTTTCTTTAAGAGATACTGGTTTTTGAAGTTACCACATACTCCTTTTCATCATTCCATTTTAGTTTCTTCTAAGTATTTTTTTTCTTTTTAGGCTCCTGTCTCTGTACTTTTCAGACAGGGGAAAAAAGATGCAATGCTGGTTTAAATACTGGTGTTACTACGTGCAGCTTCCAATCACTGCTAACTAAGAAAAGTAAAATGCTCTTGAAACAAGAATGGTGGACAGTCAAGCTCTAAATACAAGCGGGGAAGTTGACTTGCACATTTTAAGCAGATACTCTTTTGTCTGGTGCGCTGCTCTGCCCACTTTGGTTGTCAGGCACTCATGTCTTTCAAACACAAGTGAAAGTACGTGAGTGTTGGCTGCAGAATTTTAATGGCTGTGGTAATTTTAAATGAAAGCTGCCTGTGTCTGGTTTTAGTTGTTTTGTTTTGTTTTGTGTTTTTTTTTGCTTGTTGTTGTTTGTTTTGTTTTTAAACTAAAAGCAGATACATTTTCCTCCTAATTTATGTCCATTTATTAACTTCAGGATGAAAGCAGAGGTAGAGATTTTGTATGCAATTACAGCGAGAAAGGTATTTTGCCTACTGCAAAAAAGGTATTAACAAAAAGGTATTTTGCCTACTTGTGCAGTGAGGGCAGGTTCCCTACGCTTGTTTCCTGGGTCATACTATCATTACATTTTTATGTAGGTGATAATTGCCCCAAATCAGGTATATTGAATTTTAAAACAACAAAAAAAGGAGAAAGTGTTGTTGCAAGCCACTTTTTATGGTGAGCGAGAGAACTCTAACTCAGAACCAAATAGAAAACAAGCCCTTACCAAGTGCTTACCATGGTAAGGATTAGTGCTCTATTCAGAATTTCAGATATTTTTGATTGGGCAGTTTCCAAGGTAGCCCTGTTCAAACCAATAGGGTTTATTTTGCTGTTATTTGACCTTTCATTATTTTTACAGGTGTGGGACTAGAATGGTTTGGCTTTGGGGAATTTCCACTCCACCAACTCAGTTTCCAGACAGGGGGCATGTGTGCTGTCATCTGTATTGGTGGCAAACTAGGAATAAGTCTCCAGCTGCTGAAGTTGCCGTGTCTAGTCAATCCCAGAGAGATCAGAAGATGATCCGTGCATGTGGGAACACATTCAGAACATTTGAGCCAGCCAAAATTATACCAGCCCCCTGTAACTACAAACCCATTGAGTAGTAACACTTCAGGTGATGAAAATTTCTGGTGTTTCCTTGCATCTGAAAATTGTTTCATCTTTCTCGGCTTTGCTTTTAGTACGTGTTGAAAACTCAACCCAGGAGGAACAGAGCTTTGTAGCTGCATGTGTTAGTGCTAAGATGTGCTGTTTATTTCAGGCTTTTAAGTGTTGCCATCTGTAAAACTGACCAGGACAGCCAAATCTTTGTTTAACATTAATCTGAGAACTGCTTGCTCACTTGCTCTGTGAAGAAGCCGCTGAGGACTCTTTAAATTGGAAAATCTCCAAGACAATCTATATATAGTTAGTAGCGCAGTGTTTCTCAGACTTATCTCATAATTCTTCCCTTATAGTACTGGAAAGAAAATGAACTGGAAAGCTTTGCTAGATGAGGTCTCTCTTGATAAAATGCAGAAAAATGTCTTGCAAGGGAAAATATTTGGCTTTTCTTGGTAATTTAAAAAATCTCCAGCAGAATTTGAACATGTGTGTTTACTAGTGTGTTTAGAATAATTCAGATCTAAGCAGGAAAGTCTGTTAACTGCCTTTCTCTCTACATTTTTTTTTTGTCCTTTGAGGGCTTTTCCATTTGGGATTTAGTAGAAGCAGAATTTTCTGTTCAGTGCCAACTTGTGAAACAGATGACGGGGGGTGGGGGGGGTCGTTAAGCAGTGTCCCAGCTGGAAGCGTTCTGTCATGAAGAGGCTTCTGGTTCAATTGGGTGAAGCTTTGAGCTGTTCTTGGTTGCAGGTGCTGAGTCCTTATCTTAAACTTTCTGAGCAGTTGTCCCAGAAGCGGCAAGCTCCTGCTTGCACACAGTGACCACTGGTTCTCCTGAGATAAAGCTTTGGTTTTTGCTGGGAAGAGGTGGGGTGGTCTGGTGGTACGGCCTGGAAGTCCTGGGTTACATTTGGCCACATCCTGTCCGACCAGGCGCTATAACCCATCTGTGCACGTAATTGCCCTGAGTAAAGGCAGAAAAAGAACACTGTAGGTTCCCTTTCCTCCTCAGAGGATTTGTCTTTCTGCTCAGCACAGTGGGCCCTGCGCCTGCTTGGAGGCAGCCTGGCCTGCGAGACAACTTCACCTCAGCGCAGCGCAGTTTGAATGCTAAACTGTGCACGGCTCATGGGTCCTCCAAAATCCTGCAAAGTGCTCCCAAACGCCTTCTGGTGCTCTTAGTCAAGGCAGGAATTTCTGCTTTCAGCGGAGAAGGTGTGTTGGCTTTGCAGCTTTGTTCTCCTGAAGCTTCACGCGTGCTGCTGTGGCTCTCGTTGATGCGTGGCTCACCCAAGTGAGCCAAGTCCAGGGGTTGTGTGCTTGGGTAAGCCGAATTTGGGTGGGTTTGTCATGGAAAAAGCCGACATCCTCCTGGTTTTTCATTTCATTTGTGTGCGTGAGTGTTGTGGTATTCCTGGTGCCCAGATGCTCTCTTTCTTCTCCATCAGTGAGTCAGTTGGAGAATTTGCCTGTTTGTGAGGAGCTGAGGGATGGACAGCGGGGGACGGTTACTCTAAGAGTAGCTACAGCCTTGTTGTGTGGAACATGCTTCCAGCTGGTGTTAAAACTGGCTTTAATCTCATCCTATAGGTGGTGTGACAGGACATGCTGTGTAATACTGTTACTGAGTGGTGTGTCCAGCTTTAAAATGGACCTGCAGTGAGAGTGACAGACTTATGTTTTAAAACAGTTTGTTGCTCTCCACAGAACTGACTCTTCCTCTGTTATAATGTAGTTGTAAAAGAGCATAACTATTGATTTTAAAATGTTTGCATGCATGTGATGTAAATTCTTTGTGTGTATATTCTCTTATGTGTACCTTATAATGAAACATGGAGTAACATAATTGGAAAGGCATTTTTTACTGTTTAGTATGTAAACAGAAAATCCTATTATCGTCACAGACAATGCAGCAGGACTAGCCCCTTTATGTTAGATAAGGTATTAATCTGTCGGTCATTATTATTGTATCTGATCTCCAGTTATGAGCAACAAATAAATGTAGACAGTAACTATTAAAAAAAATAGTTTGTAATGTAGAAAGTTTTCCTATGAGGGCAACAGAAAAAGATCTGTTTTTATTGGTACCTCTTAGCTTCAGCAGGAAAATACCTTTGGGTTTGGGTGCTACCAGTGAAACAAAACACTGATAATGTTTGTTGTGTTTGTTTTGTAGGCACCAGTGCCTGTGAATGGAGATCCTATTTCCCCAGAAGGTATATTCTTTGTCCCCCAAATGCCATATGATTCCTCTAATCATTTGCTATAGAAATTAACATAGAAACCGTTCTGTTGAAAAGAGTGTTTTTATGCACATAAGCATGATGATGGTGGTTTGTCACTATGATGCCTGTCCTCTGTTAAATAGAATGTGGACAGAAATTCCTGGGTTGTTTGTGGGAGGAGGTTGATTTTAAGGATAAATGAAAGTGTAGCTCATATAAAAAGATGAGAAGACTAAATATGTTTTTCATTACTTTGATCATGGAAGGTAGATGTGTGACGTTTATTCTCTCTAAAGGAGAAAGGTTGCTTTGTCTCACTTTTGTCGCTCTTCACACTAGCGAGCTAATCAGGTAAACAGCCCTTTTTCCTACAAGTGACATAACCACAGCTCTCAAGTGTGATTTTTAAAGACAAAGTTCTTTTTACTTTTATGACTGGTTTTCATTTTAATAGAACATGTGTTTTTACTCAAGAAATAAGAATGCATCCTTAGAATTTCATTTTTGTTAACTACTTTAAAAAAAAGAGAGATTTCTCCACTGGCAGGAATTGTAGAGAAGACATATGCACTTTTTGAGATGGAAGGAGTTATAGAAACACTAAGAGAAACTTAGTCATGAGTCGAGTTCCAAATAGTTTGCAAAGTAACATCTGTGTAGTCCATGTCATGGGAAAGCAAGTTGCATTCCATTTACCCTTATATGGCGTGTCAATAAATAGCATTTATTTACTGAAGTATTGCATCTCAGACCTTTGACAAACAACTGAACAAATCTTTGATTTTTGTCCAGGGATGGTTCAGTCAGTGTTGAAACTTGTTGCAAAGTTGTTTTAGCAGACTCTTAAAGTTACGGTGAGGACCTGCTTTCCATAGGCTGGGGAGAGAGCTCACCCATAAGTATTGTTAGGAGGGGAGATGGTTGAAAGGGCAGCATGTTGCTTGTTGAAGAGCTTGTGACTGGCTGGCTGTACAGAATTAATGTCATCTCGATGTGTATTTTTCGTTTTAGTTGATTCCTGGTACTTTTTCCCCAAGTGATCATTGAAGTGTTCTGAAGCCGCATCTCCAAATCTTAAGTCATCCTGTTTTTGAAGACAGGCAGATGCACTAATTGTTGGTTGAGACAACTTTCCAAATTGTGTAAACCTTTCTCATGTAAATAAACATTGACATTTTAAATTAATGTTTCCTTTCTATGTCTGTCTTTATGTAGGGTGGAGCAAGGGGAAGAGGAGGGTTTGCTTGCTTGTTTGTTTCTGAATCTCAGACCTCCAGGATTGCTCTGATCCACTCACAGAGTGTAGTATCAAAGGAGATGGGAGATAAGGTGTCTTCAACCTTGCTTTCCAGGTTTTGGAATAATCCAGTCATCAGGTGCATAAAAGACTGTGTTAAATGGTATCTCGGGGCTTGTCTGGCCACCCTGACTGTAATCCTTTTCAAGTAGACAATAATCTTTATGTAATAGGCTTAGCGGTTAACCGTGTTCTTTAATATGCAGCTGTGCACAATTTCCTGAGTTGTATTCGTTTTTGTGACCAGTTGTCTCTGCTTGCTTCACACAGTTATGGACAAAGCATATTTGCTTTGGAAAAACGAAACAAAACAAATACAACTGCACTCCAAAGAGTAATTCAAGTAGGGAGGGCTAATGCTATAACAATTGAAGTGAGGATGCACATGTCCTCCGTGTACTACATCCTGTTTTGATGAGTTGTGTGTTTCATCACAGGAAGGACTTTCCTTATGGAAAGCTTCCATTTTTAGAATTGTGTATGCCTGAAGGCTTTTGATAATTCCTCATTCAGTGGGACAAGATTAATAAATTGTATGGAACTGAGCTTTGTGTTTTCATGTTAAAAATATCTGTCATGTTTTTTACTGCAGGGTTAAATCTGACCAGTCTGTATCCACGGTGTTCTTTAAAAAAAACAACAGCAAAACAACCACAAAAACAAAAAGCCAACTGTTAAGTAGAAAGAAAGGAAATGGTAATATAGACAGACAGCTTTATCCAGCTTGTTACTGAGACCAAAGGTGAGCATTGTCTGACTTGAACAATGACTGAAACAAAACGTTAATGTTGCTTACATGATGAAACTGCAAGATAAAGAACTGACAAAAAAAATAGTCTGTGGCTTACCATAGAGGGCTAACTTTTTTATTTACAAAGAATAAGTTACTAGTAAGGAAGCCTTCACCTTTGGGAATCTCTCTTTTGATTTGTAGGAGATAATTTTTTTGGTTTAGAGAACTTGCTGTAGAATGTTGTCCAGTGTGTAAATGCAATTCACTTGGAAAATATCAGAATCTCAGTTTGTGCCTCAGCATTTGTGCATAGGTGGATTTTTCCCATCCGCATAGAGTTTGGCACTGGTTTAGGTAAAAGCTATGGTATCAAGAAATGCAGCATAAACCTGAGATACTTAGAACTTTTCCTTTTTTACAGTTACATTTACAGTGCTATTTGCTGGACTTTAGAATTCTAAGATACCATACTACATTATACCTACAGATACAGTGTCCTTTTTCCTTTTTTTTTTAATAAAGTAAACATTTCCCTGTCTTATGTTCATGTGCAGCTTCTCAGTGTGAAATGAATCTGGTTTCAGGTAAGCTCTTCTCAGAATGCAGAGCAGCTGCTGTATTTGTGTGTCTGGTGGTACATCTAGGAGGCTTGTTGTTCTGTGAAGTGCTCAGGGACAGCTGGGCATTGAAGGGCACTGTGTAAAATCAAATAAAATTCCCTATACATTGGTCTCTGCTGTACTACTGTATGATTTTTGAAATGAAGAATGAAAAGCTGTACATGTGCAAAATGGGTATTTACTACAGACACACCCATGCTGAACTATCAAAAGTAGATCACAAGTTACTTCATTTTTTACTTCCAATAATCTTAGTAGTATTTTTAATTCATAATTGTATTGATGGCATATGGTTAGGAATGAAGCAGAACTAAGCGTCAAGATCAGATTAGACTTTGTGCAAGAAAATAGCAATACAGAGTACTTGGGAAAGATAATTGAAATGTTCAGTACTACGATAAATTGCAAAACGTCAAAATATTTCTTTCACGGAGAGCATATAAACAGATGACCATCTTGTCTTCACACTGCTTTCAACATCTGCTTATGTACATTTTCTGAAGATTTTTCCCAAGTGGAATAAAAGTTGTGCACTTACGTGTAACCTTGCTGCTAAAATGTACTGAATGTTACTGACTTGGATTTCAGAAATGAGGTGTAATTAAATAGCAGAGAAAATGCCTGCTAATAAGGGGATTTGGGGCTGGGACAGAGAAACTCAAGTGTATTTTTCAGATCTCTTTAGGAAAAAAAAGTATATGC
Source organism: Heteronetta atricapilla (assembly GCA_011075105.1). Lineage (NCBI taxonomy): Eukaryota > Metazoa > Chordata > Aves > Anseriformes > Anatidae > Heteronetta > Heteronetta atricapilla. The sequence continues at coordinate 29,449,977 of CM021734.1, read as the reverse complement.
ATTAACTCTTGTACTTGCTTTTTTAACAGACTAGGTCTTCTGTTTGTTCGTATTTATATGCCTATATTTTGTATTTAAAACTAGTTTCATTGCAGTGGGAAGTTTAGCATAGCAGTGTCCAATTCTCACTAGTTTTATGAAAATAACTTGTTCATATCTGATATATCTGGTACTAGCATCTCCTGGAAAGATGCCTTGAAGAGAAACTTTTCCCCCAGGAAATAAATACAGCCTAATTGGATTTTCTGTGCTGAATGTGTAATACACATGTATATAACTCTTCCAAGGACAACTTTGCATCTCAATTTCCTCTTCTTTCAGATTTGGAGAGAAATAAGTGGTCACTTTTTTCTCTTTTTTCTCACTGCCATGAAGGTTCTTCTTACATAGGTAAATCATTCACTGCGACTCGAAGTAGTATCTTCTACTGACGTGGAGCCCACACTTCAGTACCCCAGTCAAGAATGGGGCTTGAGTTTTACCTATGTGGAAGCAGTGGACATGACTCTTTAAAGTGGGAAAATAATAGGATTGTGAAAACAGTATGCTGTTGGCACTGTTGATGTTATTTTCATGCTGTTAGGAACAACAGCCAGCTTCTGAAAATCCACAAAAGAACAGAAAAATTCCACAGTGCATTTAGGAGAGCTGTTCATAGAGGCTGTGTGAGGGCACTGCCTTACCGTAACTTGTCTGCGGTTGCTATTTGTATTAACGCTTGAGTTAGGTGTGAAGCTTTCCTAAACTGATCAAAGCATTATTTTGTGCTTCCATTTCCTTTTGCTGCAAATGAATCTTTTTAACGGGTTGTATTTCCAATTTTAGTTGAGTTCCATGGCAAAACCAATAAAGTTTGCCATAAATTTTAAGGTGATTTCTTACCAGATTTGATAACTTGGGTCCTACCCCCTGAGGATATGAGGTCAGGGATTTAGAGAACAAAGAGGTGAAAAATTAGCTGGAGGAGAACAGAAGTGAAAGCCGGACCTAGAAGGCTCAGGCAAATGCAAGTAGCGACTAAATCACTAAAGATGAGTGACTGAAATGAAATGCTCTAAAACAATTATGCCTAAATATTGCAGCAGTTTTTAACAATGCTGATTTCATGTGACTGGAGGGGTCAGTAGGATGTGTATGCCAAGGAAAAAGGACATTTACCTCCAGCATAGAAGTTGGAATTGCTTCCCTGAAGCACCCGGAAGTAGGAATTTAATCTTCGCTTCCCTGGGTGAGGCAAAACAATAGAAGGCAACAATTGCAATTATTGTTGAATTGACTTTCTTTTCGGTCTCGCAGAGACGACCTGGGTGCTTAGTGAAGGTTGACTGACTAATCCACACATGGTCTTCAGTTCCTCACAGCTGACTTTTCTGTGCAGCAGGGTGCTGGGTGTATGCAGTCCTCTTCCTGAATCTCTAGGTGGCATCTGGAGGGTAGACCATAAAAAGCCACCGTCACTGCAGTGGATCGCCACTTCATGATTACCTGTTTTCTTTTTTGGCTAAGTAATTCAAGGGTAATTCTTGTTGCAAAAGCTTTTAGGCGTTCTAGCGCTGGAGGCTGAACTGAGACGGTGCTGCATGTTTTCACTCGTTCTTGATATAATATGTTATAACTGGATCAGTCTTAGCAGTGATCCATTATGCCAAGACAGAAGGAAGATTTTTGGTAATTTTGTCTATTTCATGGGTCAAAGGGGGAGGTTCTTTTTGTAAGGGGAAAATGTAGAAGCCAAAAAGGATTGTGCTACTTTGTGCATGAAGAATACGCCTTGTGTGCCAGAATACAGCCTGAATAAAGCCTGTTAGCTTTTTCCCCCAGAACATCCTCATAAGACTTGCAGATTCTTTACAGATGTCACCAAATGTAATAGTAACTTTTTTGTTTATTGTCTCTGGAAGAATATGTACTTGTGCACTACCCAGCTATTGCAGCACATACACAAATTTGCATGTTCAGTTGCATTCCTTCTAGTCGTTTGCTTCTGTATTTTTATTATGTTTGCCTGGAAATAATTCTTTTTTTTCTGTCCAGAGATGAAAATATGTTCACACCTGAGAATCTTAGGTTCGTGTGCAATGTTCAGTGCTCATAGATTACTGGGTGGTCTCTCCAACTTCTCTTTCAGGGTGAAGAGAGTAAGTGCAGTCATTGAAATGGCTGCATTCTATAACTTAGCAGCTTTATGTTCATTTTTGATGCATATATTAGAACCAGGGATACTAGAATGCTATGAAACTGATTTGTCTGCTCTGTGTGTCTGATTGCTACCTGCTGCTATCTGCAGTTTTGTGAGTGTATGTGTTCTTTTCAAAGCATTTTCTATTTCAAATGTTAAATATGTTGGAGAGTAAACATCTGTACGTTGTCAGAAGCCTGGCTTGGAATACTGCTTTTCTTCAGTGTTTCTTGTGGGCTTGCACACAAGTTCTGCTTTTCTTTAGTGTATCTTGTGGGCTTGGGCAGACCGCATAATTTTTATGCTATCCCTGAAACAGAAAAGTTTCTGGTCTTGTTTTTTACCAAACACGGACCTGACACGTCTCCAATATTGAGAAGAATTCTTACCAATGCCTAGGAGACTGTAGGGCACGTTCAGCTTTGTTTACTGCAGAAAGATTAGCTAAGCTGACTCACTTTCTGAAGGACCTGACTGAAAATGTGTTTTTTGCTAGTCAGGCTGATCTGCCCGAGGGCTGTCTGATGGCGTAATTATCTTAAGAGTGAAGGGAGCATTGATGGTGGTGAAAGTTCAAGGTGTAAATTGGCATCTTGGTCCTGCAAATTCTGTAGGAGACGAGATGCAATTCTTAAGCTGGTCTTTAAGTCCCCTAATGGTCTGTGCACAGTGTGTCTGGAGTGCAGAAAAACCAATTTGGAAGTGTAACGCATGACCACCTGGGAGTTCTGGGCATTTGAACTCTGAATCATAGGAGGCCTCGGAGCCAAGCTGGTTTAGGAGTCAAAGTGAAAATATCCTGCTAGTGCTCACTGTTTGTAAGTCCCGCTGTGCGGTGAGGAGTCGTGTCTAGCAGAGTGGCATTTGGCAGCCTGCAGTCCCTGGAGAGCTGAGGTGAGAAGGAAGGTACAGCCAGGTTAGGACAGAGTTCCAGTGGCAGAGCTGTCCATTGAAACTTAACTTCTTGCCTCTCATTACTGCTTTCCTTTAACTGGATTTGTTCCTTGTATGTGATAATTTGGGAACCAAGAATTTAGGTATTGCTCGCGCTTGGACAATTTTGTGGCTCAGACAAATCACATAAACCTATCTTTCTCTCCCGTGTTTACAAATGGGATGGTGTCCATTTATGTTACAGTAATGTTGTGGGCATTGGTTGCATGAAAACTTTAAACATTAAGGAAGGCTTATTACTAACAGATGTCTCTCTGACCCCATAGGTTGGCAGCATAAAGCCTCTAAGCTTGCAGATGAGGAGTCCTGGAATCGCGTCAAAGCAAGTTTCTGTAGCTGAGTGTGTGTGGAAGGGAAGTCCTACAGGAGAAAAGGAGTCAGGGTAAGAGCAGGGCAGCTGAGCAAGGTTCGTTGTGAAGTGCACATGAAAAGCAAGCAGTAGCTGGTAGGGAAGCTGGAAGAACGAGGACAGCATGAGGGGACCCAAATTGGGGAAAGGAAATGTCACCTATTGTAATACTAGAAAAGCTTTGAGCTTCACGTTTTTGTGGAACCCAAGTGTCATCTGAACATCTTGGTCTGTTACCTACAAATTGTTTTGGTTACCTACAGTTGTTTCTCCTCAGGTATGATACTCTGCTTTATAAAAGTAGCTTTCTGATTCACTTAGCTCTCTGTGTTGAGCTGGAATAGTTTGTGGGACCTCTAACTGAAATGCAAATGAGCCTTAGATGTCTCTCTTCGATTCACACTTCTTGGAAGAAGTGACACAATTCTTGAAAATACCATAATGATGTTTCTGTGACATGCGAGCTCTTTATTATATGTGTCGTATAGCTAATCTGAATCATACCAATATGCACATGGTCTGCCTGAAAGTGTAATGTATGCAAGTTGCATCGCATGTGATATTTGTCACTGAACGATCTTGTGATCTCATGTAAAAACAAAAGTGGGTTTTTGAGACAAGGGAGGAAAGTGAAGGGGAGGGGAAGGGGGGAAGTGCTCTTTACCAGGAAGGAACCAAGCTAAATGCAGCAGTTAATGGGTATGTGCATACCAGCGATTAAAGCTTACGTTTTTTTTTTTAACTTAAAAGCCTAATCCATTTCTAAATATAGATTTATTAAAAACAAGTCCAGCAAAATTGTTTCTGATGATTAGTTATGAACAGAAGTAGCTGACTCATTTTCAGTTTTCTTCAATAGAATTGGTTATTACTCTCTGAATTTTCCATGTAATTTTCAAATTGTAACTTTTCCTATTTAAAAATTTGCATTTTAAAAATTTTCATTCTGAATCAGTGTTGCACTGCAGTCTTCTCATCCATCAAAAGAGAGAGAGTACCCAGAAAAATTCCCTGTAACAACTAGGAAGCTATTTTTCCTGATTTTTAAAGACATCGTTTTTCAGAATGTGAATAACAACAACAACAAAATAATTTTGCAGCCGTAGCCATCTTCTGTATCTATTAGGACTTCTAATCATCATCAGAGACCATTGTAGTAGGCACTTCATATACACACAGCCCCTCAAGGAGAAAATACTCTTGAGCGGAGGCTACAGACAAAGGGTGGGAGAAGAACTAAATGCTATTCCTGCTCTACTCTTGAGGGAACTTGAGGAGCACTCAGCTTGAGTGGGTTACCCCGGGACAGCGAGGGCGGTGAACCTTACTGAGACTTAGCCTGACTCCTCAGCCTCTGTTGTGCAATAGCGTGGAGTTATTGTTTGGCTGTTTGCAACACGAGACAGTTATTTAAGGACTAAAATTGATGAATTTAGCATACCTTAAATACTGCAAATGTAGGATATTGGGACTTTACAGCCATGCTGCTGTGTATTAACATCTCACTCGTCTAAGCACCACGTGTTGCTGAGGCCCAGAAAATGAAGCCTTGTATTCACAAAGGAGATAAAAGTACATGAAGTGTGACTCACCTTGAGGAAGGACTTTTCCCTGGACTGAAAATTACCCATTGTGTCCTTCTGCCAGCTGAATCCTAGAGCTTCCATGAACGAGACCAGCCAAGATATATTTCTCTAATGTGCAGCCAAGCTGGGAAGAGTTCCTGCCTTCTGTGATTTAAGCTAGTATCCCTTCATTGTTTTTGCAAATTTGAGCTGGCATTTGGAGATTACTGACCTACCCCACGCTGCTGTAAAACACTTTCACACTGTTGGCGGAGAGCTGTCACCTTACACCTGGTGCTGTGAGTAGGAGGTGAAAGGCCTTTGTTACATGAAGGAACTTGCGCGTGTAACGCAGACCTATCGCGGCTGGTCTTTTGTTTGCTTCCAGTCCTGCCGTTTCAGTTGAGCTCTCCGTACAGTCACAGTAACTAGCCACGTTTGTTAGTAGCTTCCCATTTATTAGGGATTCTGGTGTATATGCTGCTGCCTCTGCATTTGGCTTTTCATTTAAGCTGATGGTGTTTGTTTCAGTAAAAGTGTGGTGTTGCGACCATATGCTCAAATGTTAACACGTTTAATGTCAGCAGCAGCAGAATATTTACATTAAAAGATGTGAAGCCAAGTTAAACTTGATTGAAACTTTATTAACTGGATTACAGTATTATCAGCAAAAAGCAGCTGCGATAATCAATTGAATGATCTCTTGCTTTTTTTTCCTCTTTTTTCCAAACAAACTCAGGCAGATCTGCCCTTGTTGGATGTTGTGCTCTAATTATTGTCCTAGGTCCTCGTGCAGCAGGGTAGAGGGGGTTCCAAGAGGCATTCCAGCTGGACCCAAAACCCTCGAAAGGGAGGGACAGGAAGATAAGCACATCCAGGGTTTCATTCCATACTCCTTCCCTTGTGCCAGGGGAGTAAGGAAATGTTCCATGTTTTCTTTCAACGGGGCACTATTTAGCTGGGTTAAATTAAGCAGCAGTTCTGGAAGAGAGATGTTACAGGTGAGGCTGAGACACTTGAGTGGACTGTCCCCAGAAGGTGCCGTGCCTGCCTATAGCAAATGCCTCGTGAGGTTTCTACCTCTCAGGTCAGGCTTCTGAAGATTTGATATTTTGATTGCGTAAGTGAACCAAGGACGCTCTGATAGAAATGGCTACCGGACAGATAAGCAGGCGTTTCAAGTCAGCAAGTTTGAGGAAGTGGTCACAGCGAGGCGGGGTGTGAATGGTTAGTGGTGGACATCTCTCCTGCGGTGCTGCAGCCAGGGGAAATGGCCTGTTTCCAGTCAGCGTCAGAACTGGGGCTGTAAAGCAGGGCTAAAATCTCTCTGCTTTCTGTTAAACTACGGTGAGCAGGTGGGTGCCTCTCCAGTGAGTCACAACTAACTGGTGCCAGGATCTGACCATGAAGCTCAGGCTCTGCGTAAGCATTCAGCCTTCGAAAAAATAAATGCCCTCACAACAATCTCAAACCCTGGATCTTCATCTAAAAAGTCTTTGATGCCAGTTTGGAAAGAGGATGAGAACAGTCTGCCTTTTTATAGTTCCCCTTTCCATCTGCAAAAGAGAACCATCTGAGGAGCACAGAAAGGAGAAGTTCAACCAACTCTGTTACAGTTTGCTGGCAACCACTTGGCCGTTTTTCTTCCTCCCCACCCTTCATCCCTTCCAAACTTGTTAATTCTAGTTAGGCCCGCTCTAGATGATCTCGGAGAGGAGTGGCAGGGAGTTAACATCGTGGTATTATCCAAATACAAGTGATTTCTACAGAAGATGGAGCTTCTGCATCCCATATGCATTTTGTACTCAATATGGCTTGCCCTCAGGGGAGTTGTGCCTCTGTTGAGACAGGAAGGCGATGGATGGGGCATGTAATTAGGAGTGAAAAGCTGAGGAACTTGCAGAGAGGAAAGATGAATCTGCCACATGGCATGAGGCAGAAATAGAGACTGCAGACAGCTTTGTCTTTGCTGAGCTGATGTTTCTGCGGCTGGGGATGGTGACCGTTCAGACAACGCGAGGACTCGCACACTCATTTCTGGAGTGCACAGATTTGTCGGAGGGGGTGTTGGGGCTGGACTCGTCTGAGTACACAGAGTGAGAGGAGGTGGAACGTGCTGCAGTTCCTCAGCTCCCACCGTTACTGTAGGCACCAGCCACTTCTGAAAAGAGAACAAGCTTAGGGGGAACAGTTGATTGATTTACTTTTTAAGCCATTGAGCTCTCAAATCATATTGCCTTATTTTCCTAGTTAGCGTCTTCTCAAGAAAAGATCCTGTCTGCTGCAGGGGCTGACCTAAGGAGAACAGTAGTCGGAAATGTCAGGAGGAACGGAAGGAGTACTTCCACATTTGTAGGAATTTTAACATTTGGTAATGCATTTACCATGGTTTTCTGATTTTCTTTTTTCCTTTTGGCCTGTATTTAGTGACTCGGTCCAATTTCTTGTAAAGAGTTAGAACAGACAATGTTTTCTTCATTAAGGTGATTACATCTGAAAGTCTTCTGGAAAGCATGGCTCAGTGATGCAGGCAAATGAAAACAAGTTAAAACCTTAAAATATGTCTCCCTCTCCCCCCCAAACATAAATATTAAGTTAAAATGAAAGTGTTATCCAAAGCAAACAGTGGGCTTAAGTCTAAGTTGGTTTTTTTTCCTCTTGAAGTAGTTGGAAGATTGTCTCTTGCATTGCAAATTCCAAGTTGGAAGTGCAGCCGTGCTTTATGAAACTCTATTCCCAAGACTTATTACAGATGTTGATTTCTATACGTGATTCAGTGGTTATGGCAAGTGACAGATTTACAATATGAGGACTTTCAACTTTTATTGCAGACTGAGTCATTTAGTGACCTTTGGGTGACTCTTGGTTAAACACCTACATAAGAAGCTTGATCTGCAGTGAGAAACTGCCACGGCTTCCCAGCGCTGCACTGCGTGGCCAAGACCCACGCAGAGGGGCCAAGACAGCCACCCCACGCTGTCGTCTGCCATCAGCAGGGGCAGCTAAGCAGCTGTCTTCTCTGGCAGCCCTTCTCCTTCTCTTTCTTCTTGCCTTGCAAAAGAGCAACCGCAGAGCTTCTCGCTACATGCACGGAGACAGGGACGGGAAAGGGGAAGTGGGGCAGTGGGGCAGCGCAGAGGGCTGCCCCTGGAAGCATGCTGCTTCCTAAGGATGTGTGTGTGCACATGGCAGTTACGGCCTTGCCTTTCTTTCCATGATGCAGGACACTTGGTTGAATGTTCTAAGTTTGTTTTCTTAACTTTGACATGAGTTTGTGGCAAATGTTTCAATACTCTGAGTGGAAATAAGCTGTTTGGGTCTCCAGGAGACTCACAGGAGGTGAGGGAAGAGAAGAAGGGAGTAAGATGCAGAGAACTCACAGCTTCATCCAGGTCAGCTTCCTAGTTAGCGCTATGTGGCAGTCAGATGACTGCGTGCAGCTGCACGGTCGCAGTATCCACATCCCCACCGACTCAGTGCTTTGTTGGACTCCAGCACAGCCAGCCGGGGAAGGCAAGGGCAGGGGCTTCTGGGACCCACTGCCAGGTCTCTGCTGCTGCTTCTGGTGCTGAGACGTTGGAAACAGTGAAATCCCTTCACATGCCACAAACCACCCTCCCTGAAAACCCAGACTTACAGGGCAAAGCATGAAGAAGTCTTGTGCAAACGAGTAAATGCTCAAAGGTTGCTAGTTTCCACCTTCAGCATTCTCTTTCTTATACAAGAGGACGTGGTGGCAGGTGTAGGGCTGCTGGCAGTCACAGGAAGAGCCGTTCAGCTGCATGGGCAGTATTTACTGTCTCCATTTCCTCCAGAGAAACAACTGTAGGCGGGCCTGGTTTTATCACCTAGCGCTTTGAACTCGCTTTGCACCTCACGTAAGGCGTGCATACCACGGTTTGGGAAGTCCTGACCTAGATGAAGGGACTGCTCTCAAGCCTGTTTGAAACTACTGTGCCAGAAGTGAATGTTACTTCCAAAAGGAGCCATTACTGGTGGCAAACAGCAAATCGACGGTGGTGTTACTTATCTGATATCCAGTAGCACTTCCGAACTAGACCCAATATTTTGCTTTCTCAAAACTTAATCCAACACAATGGAAAAAACAGGCAGAGGAGGAAGAAGCAGATGGGGAGGTGACTGATTGAGTTCTGCTGCTGTAATGCTTTGGCTTCTCTGAACATATCAGAGAGGGATGGGAGAGGTGCTCGTGGCTGGATGTGGCGAAGCAATTCTTGGAGAAAGTGTGAATCTGAAAGCCAGGAGCCGTCTGGGACACAAGCCTTGTTTCACTTGATAACGGAGAAGGAGGAAACTGGAGTATAAGAAGTTAGACCCCAGCTAAAGTCAAGTCCGTCTTCTATCAGGCAAAGGGTATCCTAAAGGGCTGGCGAGGCGGGGCTGGCACCCCACCACTTCAGGGGTGGCCTTGGCTGCTGCTGTGGAAGGACAGGAGAAAAAGAAGCTCTTCTTCACTGCTGGCTACAGTATTTCTCTGCTGCTCTGCAAGTGCTTCAAGGCTCAAGTACCTTGTGTTTAATATACTTAAACCAGCTTTGATGATGTCTTGGGGCTGTTACAACATGCCTACTCTACTGTTTTCACAGAATGCTATGTTTTAGTAGAAGAGGAGTGGGATTATATGCATCTGAGAGATCCTGGGCAAGTTGGTTGCGAGCTTTGCAGCTTTTTTCTTCTTAAAACAAAAACAAATGCTGCTTTTCCATTGGGGAATTTTGAAATGTTCATACTAAGCAGCTGGGTTTTCAGCTGTTGCAGGTATTAGACAACAGCAAGAAAATCCTCCATCATGACCTGTCACAGCCTTTCTCGAACACGTTGAACAGCTGGGTTCATTGCTTGTCCTGCAACGGTAATCCTCAACTTTACCACTTGTTACCTGCACACTGGCTCATCAAAGCCGTAAGCTAATAATATCAAAAACTGAAGTAATGAAATTGCAGAAGTCTAAGTGCATCCTTGACTTTCACAAATTATGGGAGCTACAGTAAGTTGCTGTTGGGAATGAATGGGTGTTTGGAAGTGACCTATTTGGAAGATATTTTTCCTTTTTAAAAAATGCTAAATACTTTTTTTTCCCCATTGCAATGCAAGTGACTGCTTAATAACACCACTTTAAATTGTAGTGGGTTTTTTTTGTGACGAGTAACACTGAAAAATATTTACTGAAGTATGCAAATAAAATTCTTACTTGCTGACCTTCTCCACTCTGACCCGTGACCTTTTTCCCCGTGTTACCTGACCTTCTCTGACCTATGACGATGTCTTTTGTCTTGTCTGGCCTCTTCTTTTTTTAAATCTCACCTTCTCTTACATCCTCTTCTGACCATCTGTGACCATCTCTTCTCTGACCTTGTAGGACCTTCTCTTGTTGGACCTTCTTTGAGGTTAGAAAGAATGGCTGGGAAGACGAAGAGAAGGTCAGGGTGTGCCAGAAAACGTCGGAGAGGATCAGAGATGCTCACAGAAGGCCAGAGAGTGTCAAAGAAGCTCAGACAGGGTCAAAGAAGATTGCAACTTACTCTTTAATAAACAGGGCGGGGGAAATGCAGTGGTGCATTGGGGGAAGTGGGAGCAGATACATTTTGGGTCCTCTGTTTAACTGTCACTTTAAGAAGCCCAAAAGACATGGCCTGTATAAGTGTTAGGACTTCTTCAGAAACCCTGGTTATAGTTGCTATGGTTTAGTTTGTTTTTGCTGTGGTCAATAAAGGGGCTGTTTGCAGTATCCGTGGAACCAATCCTGAAAAATTTGACTCTCAGAATATCCTGTAGGTTGCCTTTACTTGGAGGTTAATACATCTATTTCTGGCGTGAATCTGCGTACTGGTTAGATTAAAATCTGCTTTGCATGGTCAGCATAATTGCAAGCCTTCTGACTCCAACATTATCAACGCAAAAGTAACTTTAATCACAAATAAAAAGGCAGGAAATAACATGCATTACTTGAAAAAGAACACTCAGCTTTTGTGTTCAGGTTTTTAAGGCTAACAGTTACTTACCCTTCTCCTGCTTTCAAATCAAAACCCTAGCTCTGCTTGTACCTTGGTTTTTGGTGCCTTTCAAACCTCCCCAAAAGCTGAGAAGCAGGCAGCTGTGACCTGTAATTGCTGGGATAAATAAAAGTGGACTTCTGCTGTGTCTAGCCAAGAATCATATCTGAGATTGGAACCGTGAGTGAATTGTTGCTGCATTACAGAAATACACGCACGGGGACGGTGCGAAGTGGAGCTGCCAGATCTAGCCAGACCAGGGACCTGGAGCACTGCAAACGTGTTCGAATTCTGTGTGCAACAACAGCAAGTAATTCCTGGGCGGGGTCTCTACTCTCACAGGTACAGCAGCCAAGGCAATTCAGCTGGCTGATCGCCTGGGATGGGCGTCTGGAAGATGACAGGAGAAGTGGAGACAGCAGAGTCGGGACCAAGGGATTTGGAAGGAGAGCACTGCCTTGCACCCAACTTGCTTACATTGAGAGTAGTAAGATAGCCATAGCCAAAAGAGATGTGTTTAAAAAGAGATTGGATTTTCTGTCATGCTTGTCCCTCCCCTTTACGCTCCTTCTGGCGCTGTAAGTTTTTATAAAGAACATTGTGATGTAAGGGTGAGACACCTTAAAGAATTAGTAGGCGAGTACCAGCCCTCTGAAGACAAGTACAGTCTGTCTCGGAGGACTGGTTGATTATCCAACAGCAATTTGATCTCATGCTCTGTTGGTTCAGTGATCTGACACACAGTGTTGGCATTGTTATTTAGGGTGTTTCATGTAAACCAGCATGAGCTGGTTTATCCTGTTTAGAGTGTAAGCTAGTTCTCCCTCTTCCCACAACTGAATCTAACAATTTCATTACAGTGAATGCTTCCCTTATTTGTCTCTGAGCTCTTAACTGTGGTCATGAACAAAACAGCCATGACCTCTGTCTTTGACGTGAGGTTGTCAGGCTTTCCTTCATATAAGACAAGGGCTACTGCCTTGTCTTGCTCTGGGATAGCTGCTCCTCATTAGCTTTGGAAATGAAATCTTTTATAAAGGGTGGCAGTGTCTGAAGAACCTTTGTAACATTGGTGTTTCTCAGGCTACGGTCCTGGATTGCTGCTCGGCCATAAAACATGGAATGGTGTCCCAGGGAGGCTGGAAAACCCTCGCCTGGAGCACAGGCTGCTCTCCCTGTGCTCTTCTTACGTGCTGCCTCCAGAGGTTAGAGTAGTCAGACCTAGTTCTGTGGAAACTCAGCCCCTGTGAAGCTGAACAGGTGGATCCGAGTCCCAGCAAGTAGGCAGGGAGCAATGCTGAATTCCCACATCCTGAATGAATGAGTGCTCTAACTGCTGAGGACGGGCACAGAAACTGCTTCTTCCTCTGGGCCACGCTGTGCAGCAGAGATGTTGCCCTCCCTCGGTTTCATCAGAGCGAAGGGGCAGGCAGGGCAGAGCCTAACATGCTGAACTGCAAACAGAAGGAAGGGCCTGCTGCTGCCCTGCATAAAGAGCATAAACCCCAGAAGAGGCGGCTTTGAGGAGCTTCTCCTTCCTCAGTCCTCCCTGGTGCTGTGCTAACCAGCTCATAACCATGGGCCGTTTGGTGAGGATCTTGCTCTGAAGCACCAAGCTTTTCCTGTGCTTTGCGCAGGGAACCTGCTTACTTAAATCCCAACTGTTGCTTCTTGCTGCAAAACCTAGAGGTTAAAATCGTTAAGTGCTTTTGTGCAGCCCCGCTGTGCAGAAATCCTGTGTCCGCAGGTAGGTTAATAGCTTGTTCCTTAGGGGGCATTGACGCCACAGTGCTCTCACGGGTAGGAAGCGCTCACAGGGAAAACGTAACATTTGGTACCGCTTCCTTTCCAGGCCTTCCCCGCAGCAGCACGTACACCAAATGCACACAGCCCCACCCTGCACGCTGGCTGCACAGTTGTGACAGTTGAGCAGAGCTGAAGGAGCCAACGTAACGCCCAGCCCCGCGTCCCACCTGCGCTGCCGGCTGCTCTCAGCGCCTGCTGGTCGTGAGATTTGCATCTGCATGAGGGTTTCTCCCCTAAAAAAAAGGCGAAGCAAAGAGTAGGCAGCCTTCCAGCCAGCCACCCTGATAAAGCTTATCAGTCACAGCGGCAGCGAAAGCCGGGTGAGGATAGCTTGTAACACTTGCAGCACTTTGAGAGTCGGTTCCTTCCATTTTGGGGCAATTCTGCTGCTAGCGGGGCATCCTCCAGCAGTTAGATCAAAATGCAGCTGTAGCACGTACAAAGCCCACGCTGATGTTTCCATGGGCCTAACATTCAATTTCTCAGTGTCTACTTGCATATAAAGCAATTTAGGGAAATATTGGTACAGGAAAAAACAGCCCAGTTTGTCTAGAGTGCTCTGAGGTGCCAGGGGTGGGCTGTCACCTGGAGCCCTGGTGCCCTACGCTTCACTGTTATTCCAGAACAGATGGCACCTTTCTCTCAAATAAGCGGCATGCTTAGCAATAGAAATAAGGGGAGAGCACCTCTCCAGGGGCTGTGATAATACGGTGGCATCTTATTAGGTGGCTCTGGACTTGCAGCACCTGCTGAACAACTGGCAGCGCCGAACTCAGAAGTTTCAGTGCATATTTAGCATTCCCTGCTCTGGATGGACGCCTCCTTTCTTTTAAGCTAAGACCAAGCACTGAGGCAATTTAGTTTCAAGATAATAATGCCTTTAGTTAAATAAGCCCAAGACTCTACCATTTTTTTCAATGTATCTCTAACCCATTTACCACAAATGATGGCTTTCCATGTTTGCACGGCTGTGGCTGTGCTGGTTCCTGATGTGGGCTCATTAATAGATTATTTCCTTGTTAGCTGCAGGTAGAGCTTTGACCTAGAGCTGATTAGGGAAAAGAACTTCTGTATCTATTACCTTTTCTCTCTCATAATTACTATAATTATGCTTCTGTGTCCCAGACAGAAATCTCAGCCAGCCTGCTGTGGAGCCACAGAAACAGTCTGGACTGCAGAAATGGGAGATTGCTGCTGGGCAAGGGATGGATGGGTTCTGTAGTGTCAGAGAAAATCGGAATTACGGCAGTACAAAGAAAGCAGCCAAACCAGCGGAGAGAGTTCCCTTCCTCCCCGCCCAGTTAAATCTAATTAACCGGGAGGAATGCAAAAGCAGGTTCTGTCATTTCCACTTTTTTAAGATAAATTGGCATGCCTGCAAGAGAATTTTTTTTAAGGGGACAGCATTTCGAATTTGGAGGTTGAAAATACCGGCTGGGGAGGAGAGCACCCCAATGAAAGCGCTGTGGTTTTGACCCGGTGGCGCAGCTTTGCAGTAACGTGCTGGCACCGAGGCCTGCTCTCTGCAGACTGGTGCCGGCCGGGAGCGCTCACAGCTGAGCACGGTGGGCGGCTCTGGCACTGCCTCTGGCACCGGCTCTGGCTTCGGGGCCTGGTTGCTTCCCTGCTTTCCACAGGGGTAGGGGCTTCCCTTCCCAGGGTGCAGCAGCGGAGGCCAGCTGCCTCTGATGTCAGGGTACAAAACAAAGACAAGAGGGGAGAGGGCTCTTTTGAAGGTAGATCTTAGCAGCCTGTAGGGAGGAACCAGTTAAATGAGGTGAGTTTGGTTTTGTATCGGGCTTTTACGAAGCTTCAACGTTTTTGGATGCAACACTGAGTTCCTAAAGATCTCAGCTGAGGGGAAGTTTAAAGCTTGCTTTAAAAAGGGGGAGGCTAAGCTATGAGCATGCCTGGAAAGCGTTAAGAGGCTTAACAGGCAAGAAATCTCAACGTGCAGGAGTTTAAGTGTACATTTGAGGAGACTAGCAGCAGTCTTTGTTGTCTCTTGCCCTTCCCACGTGTTTGCAACACAGAGTGTGTGTGCTGCTTTGGCTTGTAGTGCAACTGGGCAGGCAGGATTCAGCAGGACTGTAGTTTAGTTCTTCGTGGCCTTCTCACAGACTGTTGCTGTGGTACTCTGCAAGTGTGATTCCTCTCGTGAAAGGACAGCCATACCTATACGGTTCCCAGCAGGACCGAAATACAAGGTTTAACAGGAGAAAGGGGATTGTGGTACAAGGTAACAGTGAGGGTGCAGCAACTCCAAGTTCTTCTTTGGGCTCAGGGCTTGAATTCTCCACCTCATGCCTTGCGAAGGACTTGCCTAGGGAGGTGGAAAGGGTTTCAGTCCATCCCACTGGGTTGATCTTGCAGCCTGGGAGAGTTGTAGTCCCAGTACCTGTATCTGAAGTGGAAAGCAAGGCTGTAGGCTTTCATGCTCTTGCCCACATCGTGATAAATGCATGAGCAGCCCTTGGAAGAGGAGCTCAGGCTCTGGGATGCTGTTAGCTCAAACCTTAGGATGCTTTATTGGTATCTAAGAATGATACATTTGGATTGACTCCAGAAAGGAAGGAGATTTTTAAGGTCTGTTCTGCCGCCTTCCAGCTCAATGCCTCGCTATTTGTGGTCTGAAGGAAGCAACTCCTGCTCTAAGAGTAGGACTGTGGGTGCTTGTTCTTAGCCTGAGGATGTGCTTCGTTAACCAGTGCTTAATAAGCTCCTGAAGTCCCAGGACAAGCTGTAGGAGCTCTCTGCCAGGAGCCCTGGGTTGTGTCACTTGTCCCCGCACCTCTTCTTGAGGTACCTGGTTGTCTCTGGGCTTTGTGTGAGCTTCGTGATTGCATTAACACGGTCCCAGGTCGTGCTCCAAGCCTGGTGATCATGTCGGATTGTGCAGTGGTACCTGTGGAGCTGCTGAGTCCCTGGTTGGGCTGAGCTGCTGGCTGGTAGCATCAGCTTTGCCAGGAAATACACCACAAACCTGTGTGAGTACGTGGTGTACTGGAGTACCTGTCAGCTGGCAGGGGGCGGGGGGATTTCCCCGTTTGTTTTTACTATGTGATTTCAAAATAAATCCTTAAATGAAAAAATAACCCAGTTAAAAATGGAAAAAGCGCTCGGGGTTGTGTTGCTGCATCCCGTGGTGTAAATACCCATTTTCTCCCTGTGCCCCACGAGTGGTAAAATAACCTGGGAGAGAGTGGGGTGTCTGTAATCCCATGTCCCCGGCTCCCAGCCTGCAGGTGCTCCACAAGCAGAACCGGAGATGAGACGAGATGTGGGGTGTGCAGTGCTTTTATGTGGCAGGGGGATGAGTGTAAGGCTGCGAGCAGGGTTCTTGGGATGTGCTGTGAGAAAGTAAAAGGCTCGCGTGGTGTTAGAGGAACCACAAAAGAGGAGCCTTGTTGCTTGGAAGAGTCCGTTCCTGCACGGCGCGGTTTTCAGGCTATGAGTAAAGGTTCTTGAAGCTAGTGATCGTCTGAATTTTTAATACGTCATTGATAGGACCGTACTGTTAGTGTAATAATTAACGTGTTTTGGAGGTAATTAAGCACTAATTAATGTATGTCTAAACTAGGATAGTGGCTCAAGGCCCAAGGAAATGGGTAAAATTTCTTGTTGAGAGGAATGATCCTGCTCAGTCCTGGGTTACCAGAAATTTGAGATTTAAGCAAAGGAGAAACTGTCTGCATCTGGAAACACTTCAAGCTTCAGCTAGATTTTACGAATTTTAAGAGACAGGGTTCCAGCTAGGAAGTGTGAATTGGTTTATTAGCTGGCTGTTGGTGACCTTTCTCTCTGTTGGTTTATGTTGCTAATGCTTTCTGTGCATTAAAGCAAGAAATCACAGCTCTCGTTTTTTTTTTTTTCCTGTGGAGCTTGCAAGCTTTACTTTGCTGTGCGAAACCTCTCCCTGTAGCTGATACGGAGCGAGCTGTGTTAGAGGTGTAGCTCTTCCAAGTAAGACAGGGCTCCCAAGGTAAGCTGGCATGGGTGGAGGCTTGGGAGCGCCCACTGGCAGAGGCTGCCAGGGTCCACGTTTTGGTGGGGACAAGCCCCACCAGCAAGGCTGGCGCAGCACAGGAGGAGGAACTAGGTGATCCTAACCTGTTCAGACAACTTGCTGACTGTCTACCATCCGAATAGATAAACCTTCTGACTGTATCCAGACCGAGCCAGGTCATTTTACAAGATGTCTGTTTTGGTTACACAGGTGCATGTGTTTTCTTAGGGAGAAAGACAACGAAGAGGAGTGAGACCGGCTGACTCGTAGAGTGTGTGAATGTTCTCACGTTTGCTCCTGGCCTTTCCTTACCTCCCGTTCTCTCCTCTCCTTGAAGTGTAGTATTTTTTTTTTCCTAGACTTTCTGACTGTAATTTGTTTTTATTAGTGATCCAGTCATCGTGCCACCTTCCAGCCTAAGGGAATTAGTCATCCCCAGCTCCTTTCTTCCTTTCTAATTTCCAGGGTGCCTTGAAATCAGATGGGAAGCCCTGCAGTTTGGGTGTGGCTCCCCTGGGTGAGTACTTGCAGGTGGTGTGGCTGGCTGTTGCTCACTGACTTTCCTTTGCAAGTACCAGAAGTGAAGGTCCTTGATGTTCCTTTTTTAATGCTGCTTTTAAAATCAAGCAGACAAAAGGCTCGTTCCAATTCCCAGCCGCTTTGTGAAAAAGCCTTTCTGTTAGTGCCTTTACAGGTTAGAAATAATTTTAAAATAACTTTAAAATTTTTTCTTTGAACAGAAATAACAGCGATAAGTGGAAGTCTCCTAAAAATTCTAGTGGTACCTTTCCTTTTTTCCCCAAAGATTTCTTTGCCAGCTGATGGCTTTGAGTCAGCTGGGGTGGTGAGCCTGTTGGAAGAGTGGAGAGCTTGAAAAGGGCACGATGGCTACTGGAAAGCTGCAGTCAGCACATGCTGGGGTTTGAAGTGCTCAGATTGCTGAGGGATGATTTCACAGTAGAAAGAAGAGTCTGGGCATCCCAAACAGGTAACACCCTGGGTAGTGGTGCTCACTGAAGACCCCAGGTACCTTTTGTGTTAGGGTGATTCTGTTTCTGACACGTTGTTAGATCCCTTCAGCACCTAAAAATGGATGTGGAGATGCCAATCTCCAGATCCTTGCAGGAATTTGGAAACTGCAGCAACTAGCGTGGCCCCAAAGAGGCCCTTCAGGGTTGTTATTGACCTCTTTGTGGTGCCAGCTCTGAAAACTGCATTTGGGCTGCCCCAGCTTGGTTTCTCTGCCATTCCTGGGGGTTCACTTTACCCCCAGCTCTTCATGCTCTGTTCCTGGGCGCGTTCTGTCGGTAGCATTGTCTGCATAGGGTTTGCGTTCAGGTCCCTGCTTATGGAGCCTATCAGCTGGAGGCCTCTGTTACAGTGAGAAACCTGGCACTGAGCACCCTACCTTCACTTCTTAAATGATCCCCTTTGGCTTGGCCTGACTTCCTGCAGCATTGCAACAGGCGGCTGTAAAATCACATCCACAGCAACAAAGTGTCGCAATCTCTCTCCTCAAAGTCCTTCGCCTCCTTCCCCTTTCTGTATCATGCCAGGATTGTGCTGATTTTCACTATTTTTTTTTCTTTTAAGGAGGAAATGGAGTGAGACAAAGCTTGCTACCCTCTCACTCTCAAGCCAGTCTTTTCTCCGTCACGTGTGACACGTTCAGAACTTCCCAGTCCGTGTCTTCCTTCAGTTGGTAGCAGTTACAAGCTGGCGCCTCCTGTTCAATGTCACGTGTGTGCCTCTTGGAGTAAAAAGTGTATTTGGCCTGGCTGGAGGTCAGCAAAAATTGCTTGATGGCTGCATTGCTCCTAAACAAATAGGCAAGAGTGAATGCAGTTCGGTCAGTCTGGGGTCGTTCCTTGTACCTTCACAGCTTTTCTGTGCTCTGCAGAATGCCCGTGTTGTCTTGAGCTTTCCCACAAGCCAGCGTCCCGCATGCATTGTAATCTTAGTGCTCTAAAACTTTATAAATTGCCTTTGGGGAAGGACCTTTGAAGAAGCGAGCTGTTGTGAGGCTTTCTGGCATCTTAAAAGGGTGAGAGGCTCGGCACAGCACTGTTCTCAATAGCTCTGGCAGGCTGAGCTCAGCCCTGTAAGCAAGGCCCTGTTGATAGGGAAAGCCGTGCATTTCCCAAACTGTCTCCCTGCATCCATACTGCTTATATCCCAGGTTTTGCCATGCGCCAGAGACTACTTCAGGAGCATCCAAAAACTGTATAAACAAGATCTGCCTTTTGTAAATCTGTAATTACAGGAGGAAAAAATAAAAAAGGTATTTTAATAAGTATTGAAATAAGTGTTTATGCAGTGTGATCTACAGTTGGTCTGCACTCAGAAGTTTCAAAGTGACTAGCTGAGCGTTGGATGGTTAATGGGAGACATTAAAAAGCTGAAGTACCTGCCTATATCCTCACAATCAGGTGGCTTTAAAAGGTTTCAAGCTGTGCACTCTGAAAAACTTAGAAGGCTCCAAGAGCCTGGAGCATATTTGGCCATGTACTTTCTATAGGCTTCAAGATGTTGCTTCATTCTTTCCCTTAGACCCTAGTAATGGGGGGGGATGTTTGCTTTCCACACGTATGGAGTTAAACAAAAGGAAGAGAGCTGGAGTATCTTTGCTTCAAATTACCTCACCCCTAGAGAGTGCGTTGGAGTAGCAAATACTCCTTGCCCTAGTGCCATTTGGGATTCCCAGCAGCCCGGTAGAGCTCCGTGCGGGTTAGCCAGGATGCTGCCCTTCTGCAACACAGCACGAAGATGTGCCTGAAGCTTTACAGACGGGCAGCTCGCTGAAGAAGGCTCAGGCCAGGTTTGTACAGCGAGCTGTTTTGTTCAGCACCGTGTGGTTATTTCCAAGCAGGGCAATACAGCGTGGCCGTGATGCTGAACGCCGGTCCTTTTACATCACTCCGAGACATCCAGAAGCATCCTAGTGAACTGTGCAGCACTTCGGTAGCTGAAAGTTGATTCTGTCCTCTGTTTTTCCTCTTTTCTTTTTCTCTTCTCAGCTAGCCAGTTCTTGATGTGGTGTGATTAGAATCAGGAAAGAAATCATTTTGTATGGATTTCTACTGGTAAAAAAAAAAAAATAGTCAGCAGATCTGCATCTCTGGGGATTTTGTTTTTTAAAAATCTTTTTCCAGACATGACAGCATCCTTCCTGTCTCTTGATGATGCAAATAGGATTTTATGGGTCATAATGAAGTATTTTATCGATCATATTATGAAAAATCTATGGAAAAAGTTGCCCTGGCTGTCAATTCCGTGCTGCCTACGATATATGCAGTGACAGGTTTGACTGCTCACCATTGTGGCTGAGAAGAGAATACCTCGGGGTGCCCAATTATAGCAGCAGTGAGAGGAAATTCAGAGGAGTAATTTTGGCTTCCTTCATTGCCTTTATGTTGGCCTCTGAATGAGTGGCCGTTCCACTCCTTTCAGATTTCACAGCAGCGAGAGGACTAATGGCAACTCAGTGCAATTTTGACTTCTCATGTCCACAAGATTGAATCAATGCTTTTCCTTCCACATTTAGTAAAAACAATTTTCCACGCACGCTGAGCAGCTATTCTTGTCTATACCTGCTTTGAGATGGGATAGATGAACTGGAAGATTTTATAGAAAACTGTCCCTTCTTTCTTTCTCTTCTGCTCCTGCCACCCCCCCTTCCCCCTTTTTATTTTTATTTTTTTTATAAGCTGCAGATTGACAATGGAGCAATTCTCTAAAGGAGGTAGTCTTTAAGGGAAAGAAGTGGAAAAGCCAAGTGTTTTAACAGGGCTCATCTCGTAAAGGGTGGAAGTTTAAAGCAGGAGAGGAGAATGTTAACAGAACCAGAAAGCAGCAGCTGAGCGCTCTCAGCTGAAGGAAGGCACTCACTTCAGGCCCTGGTACTGTAGCATCTGAACACCTGAACTGGTCATGTGCTTATTGCTATAATGCTCCTGCGTCCCTTGGAGCAGAATCTTTTGCAAGGGAACTGTGACCTAGAAACCCAGTAACAACATTAAGTACCTAAAGGTGGTTCTGAGCAGGGTTTAGGTGCTGAAATCCATTCCTGCAGTCACTAAGTTCCCTGTTCAGCTACTTCTGGAGGTGCTGCATATATGGACAACTGGATTTTGCTTTCGTATTGCCCAGGACTGCTCAGAATCGGGGTCCCACTACGTAGCTCCTAAAGAAGCATGCCCTGAGCCCAGAACGAAGCATTCCTCTGCTCAAGTTCTGACTAAAACATGCTCGTTGTTCAGCTCAGCTTCTGATGAGCATCGGGTCTCTGTTTTGGCCAATTTTAAAGCATAGCTGGAGAAGGAGAGGGCCGGGTGGGGAAGGTGCTTCTTGGTGAAGACAAAGGCTGGGGTCAAGCGCTGTTGCTGAGCGCTGTCTCTTGGTGTGCTGTTTAAGCTGAAGATCACGTCCATGTGCAGAAATGAGAACAGGCAGCAGAGCTCTCGGTTCCCACACCACAAAGTCATGCTTCACCTTAGGCGTAGCTCTCTCCCTCTGGTCCAGCAAATAGGTTATTATAATACAGGCTGAGTGTCAGGAGCAACTAATTCCTCAAGGATAGGGACATCTTGGGCTCTCTTGCTCCCTCTGTACCCCCTGTACCAAAGGCCTGAACCTCTTATGGCAGTAGTTTAAAAATGGTGACCGTGCTGCTTAAGAGGAACCTGGGGAAAACTTCGGCATGTTTGGTGGGCAAGAGATCTCTTTCCAGCTTCTGTGGCAAGAGGTCATGTGTAACTGAAAATCTCTCTTCTTCACCACAATTGATTGATCAGAGTTAACTGAACAAGCAGGGACTTCTTTGCCCTTCACCAGGAGCCGTCTGGGAACAGCCACGAGCAGGAAGACCCTCCAGGATCAGCCGGTGTCTGGGCACTGCTTAGCCTGTGCTCCAGCAGCACGGAGGCAGGCATCAAATAGGCAGCAAGTTTCTTTGGTTTGTTTTCATCAGCACGAGGTGTAACGTGTAAGTCATTCTAAAAGAGGGCGGTGGTTTTCCTAGCGTGATGATACGCTGCCTAATATCATAAGAGTGTGATAGTGTACGTTTTTTCCTAGTGTAAATTACACTGCGGAGATCTACCTGCAGAGAAATCTAACAGCAACACACAGCTGGTGAATATCACCTGGCAGTGAACTCCTCTCTGGAAGAAAACAGCTCCAATGTTCCCAACTACTAAGACCGGCTATCCCTGGTTGTATGGGTACTTAGTTATGTATTTGTTATGTATTTGTTATGTATTTGTTATGTATTTGTGGAGCTCCGCAGCGTTGTACTATAAATGCGGGGATAGAGAGCACATACAAATACTTGTTGGGCACATAAACTTCTCAGGTCTCCTTTAGACTTTTCTAACGCAGTTCTCCAGCAAGGTTCCGTAAGGTTTTCTTTTTTTGGGTGGGGTGGGGGGGGGTGCCTAAGTACACCTCTCTCTACTTGCCTGCGTCCCCCAAGGAAGCAGCTGCTGCCGTGCAGGACGTGGTGGAGGAGGCACTGCTTTCTCCGTGTAGCAGCTGCAGGAGCTCTGAAACCTCATGGCTACACTTGACCTGGTTTCCTCGACAAAAGTACATCTGGTTTTCAGTTCGATTTAACCTGGAAACCACGTCTCTGTGCCAGGATTCCTGAACTGCACACGCTTCTTTACAACTCTGGTGTGTCGCTGCTGGGCAAATTACCAAGATGGCAAACCGGCGATGTTCCCCGTGTGCGCTGTCCCAGCAGTCCTGCGGGAGAGGCCCACCTCCTCACAGCGGTTCCTGTTGACACAGGTGAGTTCCTGCTGCACTCCCGCTAGTTCCGCTGGTTTTTGGTGGCTGGGGTTTTAGCCAGAAGAGCCCAGGGTGCCCTCCGCGAGGCTGGCGTGTGGTGGCCTCAGTTCCCATCTTCCCTGGAGCAGCTCAGCTGAGGAACTAATGCGGCGTACCCAAGGGTGCTGCAGGAACCTGGGTGAAGGTGGGAGTAGGCTGCTCTTGTTTGTGCCCCGTGCTGGTGACATCTGAGCGCTCTGGCACGAAGGAGCGGTCATCTTCACCTTCAATAAGAGCTGGGAGGGTAAGTGCCTGCAAACTGCAGCCCTCTGGCAAAGTGGTGTGGCGAGCGTTAACGGCAGAGCAACACACTGAGGGGAGACTTGCCGGGGTTACTGATTACAGGACACTGAAATTCTTGAAGAGCAGGCAAGCTTGAGGCTTTCAAATTCTGCCTTACACGGTCCCTTCCACTCTCCTGTCCCTCTGCCTCGGGGCTGTGTGGGTGCCGCAAAGGTCCAAATGCAGCCGTAAGACGGAGCTTGGATGTTTTCAGCGAGGGCCCGGACTGAAGGGCTGCCGTGCAAAACAAATGTGCTGGGGGTGGTTGGTGGTGGAGGGAACAGCTAATAGATGTTTTCCCCTTTGCTGGACATCTGGCACCTGCCCCCACGCCAACCCTCCCTCTGTTCCTAGCAAAGCATTTGCTGCCGTTAACGAGGGCTGGATTCCTGCTGTCCAACCAGCTTTACACCCGTCCAAATGTCAGCAGACCTCAGGCCGTGCAGGTGGGGAGAAGGGCTAGTTGCAGGAGATCTGGTGCCTGTCTTGGGGGAGGAAGAGATGGGAAAATGCCCCCTCCCCCCCATCTAAATCAGGCCCGTTTGCTGTGACAGTAATTGGAATGCAGCCTGGGAGCCCCAGGATGCCACTTTACCCATCCCTTTTGAGAGCAGACTGCACTTTAAGCCATCCCCTCCAGTTAAATCTCTTTACCAAAGTGGTCTCTGTGAAGGCTTACATACAGGAAGATAATGGTGCTGTCATTTCTACAAATAATCACAACAGGAGCAGAAAAATAAGAGGAAGATGATTATGCCTGAAAATCCAGCGAGGTTCCACTCGCTAATGCGGTGGAAGCTAAAAGAAAGCTGAACCACACCGGCGAGCTGCTCCTGCCAGGCACCAGACAAGCTTTTGTGCGGCGACTTAGGAGCGTACAGCTGTGTTTCCGTGACACTGGGAGGAAGTGCGCTTACCCCGGGATGGTTTTCCTCGTGTAAAGTACTAGGAAGACAAAGCGGTTAATGTGCTAGTTGAAGCAAATCCTGAGCGGGAGGAACAGGTTAACCTTGATTAGCTTGGCTGCCTTGGGAAGGAAGAAACTCTGAACCCTCTCATGGCCTCCTCCAGCAGCGACACCGTTTGTATGTTGAGGATTAAACCCCATCTGAAAATGAAGTGGAGCAGCAGGCTCTCCCTCCCTCCGCTCTGCCATGTAATGATTTGAAGGGTTTTGTGGCGTGGAAGAGCTTTGGGAGGATGGGAGCGATGTGCCTGCACTTAGAGCCAGAATATTTTAAGGCGTTTGCATCCTGGATGCTCTGAATCGGCTCGGGGAGGACCTGGATATCAAAGTGCTCAAACCGCTGGCCTAATGGAAAAACGGTTTGGGGGGAAAGTGGTACCACAGGGCTCCTTCCTACCTCTGAAAAGGACAGACCCCAAAGCTGGAAGGAAGGCAGCCATGTGCAGTGAAAAATCAGGCAACGTCTGAACTTAAAGGTGTGAGGTGTGTGTCTACACCACACAGCAGCAAGTGTGTGACTCCTCTCCTGATGGCTGGTGTCTGGGCACCCCTCCTGTGCTCACGGGCTCGTGCGTGGATTGGGGCCGCTGGCACCCCACTGATAACGGGGTGGCTGAACTGAGCGTGCTGTTGGAGGCTCGAGTGCTTTGGGGCTCAGTATCAGAGTCAAGCACGCAGCATCAAGCCCCAGTTTCCTCTGTTGATCAGAAAGGCTGGCAGGGCTGTGATAGGCATCTCCCTGTTTGTTACTTCCTTACTCCAATGCAATTTTTTTCCTCTCCCTGTAACAGGAGGATTTTTAATCAGCAGCACTTTCTGTACTAACTTCATACATAGCAGTTACCCCCTTTGCAGGTCAGAGGTGAGGCAAGTCGAACAGGGAGCTGACTGACTGCTCCGTGAGTTCTTCAAGAATTGCCCCTAGTACAGTATTTGCCCTAATTCAACCAACTTAGGGAATCATTTACAGGCTGAAGTAAGGGGACCCACTTAATACATAAACTCAGCTGGAAAGCAGAATGTCTGGTGCAGCGATGGAGGGAGAACAGTTGCTGTAGTTCATGGGAGGAGCTAAAGCTGTCGCTCCTCAGACAAAATGGTCACTTGCTGAATGCCTTAAAATTGTTAGTTACATCCACACCAGGTAAGTGTAGCTGGGTGTAACAGAAATCTGACAGATGCATGTTCTTCAGGAAAAAACGGTACTGCGCCAGTTAAACAGCAGACCGAGTTCCTGCTGAGAAGTGGTGGGAGCACCGCGATGAAAATTGGCGGGTGCCGGACGGTCAGCCAGCTTCAGGGAGGTTGGCGTGACACTCGTCACGTGAGTGTGACAGTCACCACGATCCCTGCCTTGCAACTTCGTGGGCAGGCACGTTGCTGTACTCTTCTGAGCAGAGAGATACCCAACCAGCTGTGTGTTTCTAAAAGCTCTGCTGTGTGGCTAGGTGTCAGGCACAGGGTTTGTGCCTTTAAATCCAAGGTCCTGTTTCCGTGCTTTGAGACCTACGTCTCAAAAGAATGAGAGATTTGGCTTTTTAAAATGTCATAATTAGTATTTTAAAGTACTGGTGAAAAAGTGCATGCAGAGAAACTCCTTCTTAATCCATGCCTTCTCTTGTGAGAGGATTTATTTAGGAGAGGTAAAACCTTCCGTTTGTGTGTTTCTTCCCCGCTCCTCCGTGCTGGCTACCTTCCTGTGTCTTTGAGCAAACCAAGTGTTGCTCTTAAATTTGCCTGGGGTTTGTTCATGCCTGGCTTGGCTTTTGTCATAGCCACTTGGGTCATTCCCATAAAATATATATCATCTTCTGAGTCTCTGAGGTGTCAAGGCAGGAGGCAGCCAGACAGAAGACTAAGAGGAGGAAAAGCGAGGCAGGAGCTACCTGTGGGATCTGGATGCCCAGCTGCGTGCCCCCAGGTGCAGCTCGTTTCTGAGGGCTAGTCGCTGCCGTCTGGGGACTGACGGAGGTGGTCGCTTGGCCGCGGCCGCCTGAGACACGAGCAGGCTGCCCTTTGCTGGGGAGAGCGCGTCTGCGGGAGCAGCGCGGTTAAGCAGGTCCCGTTTGACTTTGGCCTTGACCAGGGAGGGTTACACACTGTTAGCAGCGCCTCTGAAGCGAGATCTGTCAAGAGCTGCACTGAAGAGAGCTGCTTATGTGAAAAGGCAGCTGGTGGGAACGTTCATTAATGGCAGGACTTTTTCCTGGGAAGGCTAAAGGGGTGATAGACCTTTTGTTAAAGCTAGTGCATCCGCCAGTTCCAGCTGCCTAATGCATTAAAGTGCACCTGCACACAGAAAAAAGCAGCACTTGGCCGCTGCACTAGGTTCGCCTGCCTCGAGATGCTCCCATCTGGGAATATGCCGAGAGCCAGGGGTGAACATTACAGCTTTTCTGAGTCTTAAATCACTGATTCCCCAAGACACTTAGCCATATGAACGTACGGAGCACAGAGGCTTTCCCAGGGTGCACGGCATTGATGGATGGGGTAACCGGGGTTGACAACAGACCTTCGGTCTTTAAAAAAGCAACCTTGAAAAGCATGAAAGTGCTGATTGTCACAGCACTGTTTGCAGCCACAGAGAGAGCAATTTCTGCCTCTTCTCACAGGAGAGAATATTGCAGGTTTCTGTCCTGATATCCCTTGAAGTTAAAAGGAGGGACTGTGAAAATACGCTTTTGTCTAGTGCCTGCAAGTGCAAGAACATGTGTCCTGGTATTCATTTAGACATAGCTTCTTACTGCCTTTTTTTTTTTTGTCCCTAGATTGTTTGATTGTAATTATACATGAGATTTTATCATTTTATTGTTTCTTAATACTATCCACTGGAGCATCCTGACATTTGGAGTAATTAGAAGCCAACTGAAAAATGCATAAATGGGTAGAGATAAACACCCAAAAAAAACCATCCAAACCCCGGACTCCCCCTTGTCCTGCCTCTCCCCCCTGCCAGGTGTGTATCCGTGGCTGGTACTTGAGCAGTAAGCAAATTCCAGCAGTGAGTGTGCCACATGCAACTGTGTCCACAGACACGAGGAAGCAGCCAGCAATGATGCTCTACGGCCTCTTTGGGTCCCTAAAAATGCCTCCCTCCATCACTTCAGACACGGATTTTATTTAGCAGTAGCCTGTGCTGAGTAGTGCTCAAAATCTTTAAAGGCTGAAGTCAAAGCAGACCTAGGAGTAAGCATGGTGTCTGGGTCTCCTGGTTTGGAGTCTCTGATGATGTGTTTCATTTAAGCTTTTCAGTCGAGTAAGATAGAGGGGGGCTGAAACAGCGTGGTGTGCGTGGATGCTTTGCTGAGAAGTTTGGGCCTGCCTCTTTCCTGCTGCTTCTGAAGCTCAGAAAAGGCTTTATCCCTATATGCCAGTCAGTGCGCTCAATTCCTGGGCTGCTGAAGTATGCAGCTTCCTCTGTTTCTCCTAACAGCTTTAATTTCTCCAGCTAGCAGCTTCCCCAGCCCTGTAATGATCATCTGGTCCCTGCAGGGCTCCTGGCCCGTGGTTGGCACCAGGGGTCCGGGTTCGGCACACCGCAGTGCTTGCTAACTGGTAAAAGGTACAGGGAATGACAAGGTTCTCCAAGACAGACTTAGAGTGCATTAAATAAATATAAATTTTATTAAAAACACCCACATCTCAGCGTTATCAGGAATGATATAATAATAAACAGCTTTCAAATAACCTGCATTACATTACAATACTTACAGTATTTATAACCATCCTCAGATTCTTTTTATAGACATACCAAACATTTCATGAAAATGAATGAAACTAAAGTAAAAAAAAAAAAAAAAAAGTAGAACATAAGCATAGAAAATGCACACAGAAGTTCATTACCTTAGTGTCAAACTGCTAAAGTTTCCTACACAAGTTAACCACTAGCTTTAGAAGTGAACTTTATACCACTGTGCGTCAATCAAGATGAAAAATTCATTCAAGTAAAGTTGACACCACTCAGAAGCATCTTCAAGTATGGCTATAGTCAACCTGATAATCCTATACAAGCAATTTTACGTCTGCTTTGTCATTCGATCCAACTGAGGCAGGGTTCTGTACACCAAAAATTACAGCTCGGGTATTTACAATACATAACTGATTCACCACCTAAGCTTCCTGCTCTTGCTGCCAGCAGTTTGGCAAATGACAGTGCACGGCATGTTAACCAAACGTCTACTGGGGACCAGATGCGTAACATAGGACTTAAACCATAATCACCAAAAGATGAGGATTAGCAATGATTTAATTAACCTGATACAAAACCAGCATTAAATTTTTTCTTTAAAAAGGCGAAACTTTTGTTTCGATGCAGTGGGTAAAGTCACAGACTGAGAATTATAAAAACAAAATCGCCATAATAAATATTTGACCATTAAACCCAAAGGCCTCCTTTGATTTACTTGAGTTAGGTTGTGATTCTGTTAGATAAAATTTCTTTTGACCGAACTTAATCTTACAGTATATTGCACAAGATATATCTGGGACATGGAGGTTTGCATGTTTAGGGAAGCCCTTGTACAGACTGTACCTTTTTATACTTTATTTTATTTCTTACAGTATCCAAGAAGCCTTGTTTAGAGAGTGACTTGACAAACTCTAGCAAACAGTCACTTGCCAAACCCCTGCCTTACATTTTTCCCTTTAATCAGCTCAGTGCATTCTACTTTCTTTTGTTTATTCGTTTGAAACAGGCAAAACATTCTAAATCTTAAACACTTTCATTACAATAAAAAGAGCTAACGAATTTACAAAATTAGTTTTAGTTACATCAATACATGTACAAGAAAAATGAGAGAAGGGATTCAAAAGAAAAGCATGAAATCCCTGAAGAAAAAAAAAAGAAAAGAAAAAAAAAAAAAAGAATAATATATTTAACCTACAACAGCTTTACATACACACAGGTGACACGTTGGCATAGGAGAACATGAGCTGAAATATCCCTGAATTTTTAGAACCAAAAAAAAAAAAAAGTTGAAGTTCAAGTTATACTTGCTAAAATGTCAAGTATTGAGAGAGTTTTTTTTTTTTTTTCAAAGGCTATTGGGGGAAAAAAGATGGTATACAATATATAAACTTTCACACTCAGTTCAATATCCTATTGCCAAACTAGTGTTGAGGTATATGACAAGTAGGAACATCACTCAAACCTTTTAATGTATTTTTAGCTCACATTATGATATATTTGTAGCAGGCTGAGTAGCACCATGATGTGAATTCAGCTCAAAACCCAAATATATATAGATTTAATATTTTTACAGTACTAAAATACTAAAGCATTGCGTTAAAAAAAGTTTTGTTTACAATTTAATTTACTATACAACTCTCCTGCTTTTTTTTAATAGAAATTAATGTTTTAAAACCACCACAGCAAGCCAGCTGCCTATTTTTTTTTTCTATTTAATCAACGGAATCACACAGAACTAACCCTGTTTCATTCATCTTGTGTAGGCATCGGTCTGCTCAATCTTCCTGGAAAAGAGGACACTTGCACCGAGAAATGACTTACACCACAATGTACATAATTATCAACACAAAAGCAGTCTGCCATTCAATAGTTGAAGAGCATACAGATCTTTAAAAACAGCAGAAGCCCAAGCTAACTAGTTGTAGTCTGTCGCATGCTGCTAATTATTACCTGTGGTTAATATAAAATTCTTTCCTTAAAACTGTACATATTTGAGCAATGAACTTGTCATAATTGTAGAAAACAGTTTACAGTATAGCTGTGTGAGATGAGCACCAGAAAAACATGTGTTTTGTGTACTAAAGTATTCCCTTATATCCAGTAAGCCCCATTTTTACCATAACTGACTGTATTAAAAATGGATATGTAGCCCACTAGCAGATGCACGGCTAAAACAAAAGTATTTAAAAGCTTTTTTTTTTATTTTAAAAAAATTATCTTTGCATTTTAAAATCAAAGTAAACTCTTTCTTTTTTCTTTTAATGTCTTAGTACCTTAGCATTGTTCAAGTTGCCAAGCTTAGGTAGACAAAGTGCTTTTGAAACACTATTTTAAAAAAAAATATCTCTCTCTATATTTTATTGTCCTTTTCTAGGACTTGACTGGATGAGCAAAATCCAGAGGTCTTTGTAATTCCCATATGTTAAAAAGTAAGCTTATTTTAACACCAGGTAAATTCAATACATACATGAATGAAAAGGTCCTCCCTGTTGTCGAAGAACATTTGAATACATCATTGACATTTCAATCGTTATAAAGGCATTAACTGCTTGACTGTTAAAATAAAGACACCGTTCTCTTAGATAGCACCATGTTTTTAGAATATCCAAACAAATTCAGTGTTTTGCTGTCTACTTATTATGTTTTATATGTATCTACTTTGTTAAATAAAATCAAGAGACTAATAAGATTACAGTAAAAACTGCATGTTAAAAAGCCATAATTCCAGTATTTCAGTACATCGTAGATTCAGCACCAGATGTTATTTTAAGATTCCTGCAGTTGTAATACTACAGTATTATTTTTTAGGATTTTTTTTGCTCCTGTTCCATGACTATGCAAACTCAATGACATTAAAAGTGGTCACAGATGTGCAAAACTGTAAGAAAAAAAAAAAATCCATTTGCAGATTCTCTCTTTCAGTAATGGAGCCAGTGTTTTCAAATGTAAATTGTGAAACACTTTTTGTTTTGTTTTTGTTTTTGCATAGGATGCTTTGGTCTTGTTTCCTACGTGCCATCTGTGACCACTTAAAAACCAGTGGAAAAGAAGTGCGCTAGTGAGATTACCTCTTTTTGCTGGTGTGCCGAGGCTTTTTCCACCGATGAGTTTAACAAAAACACTGTTTTCTCCTCCACCCTTGCTTTTCCCAAAACCTAAACGAGAACTACCCTACTGATGAGTTGTTTTTTTTTCAAATGAGGTAACCAACGAAGGTGTGAAGTTAGATATATCTGTTGTAAGGCCCTGTAACCCGTGTAAAGGCATATGGAGATGTTGTTACTGTGGAGTCTGTGGTGACCGACAGCGTCCGTTGTGCAAGAGACTTGATGAAGCGCACGTACGTTGGCTCCGAGGGTTCGTGTGGCTCAGCAGGCTCCCGCTTTGCTTTTTTGCCGTAAGATTTCTGAGGCACGTAGTCTGGACCGTATTTTTCACACTCCTCTTCTTTCTCTCTTGCCTTCTCAGCCATCTTGGCCTCCCACAGAGCCAGACCGTGTTTTGGCTCATTCATACTCTTGTGCTGGTAAAAGACCAGGGATATTCTGGTGGGATGGTTCCTGTTGGGATTTTTTAGGGGGGTTGTTGCATGGAGCTCGCGCTTTGCACACTCTATGAGAATTGACCCATGAGATGGAGCAACTGCCACTCCTCCAATTTCTGGATCCAGGAAGCTCTGCTCACTATCTGACCAGACTTCGTCAGGATCCTCTGCTTTTTCAGGATTCAGCACGTCAGTTTTATCTAAACCACCTTGGGGAGTAGTCCTATCATGGTTTTGACCTGGAAGCATGCTAGACAAACCATTAACTGCATGTGAAATCATTTCGCTATCCTTATTTTGGAGGTGCAACGAATTAGGAGGACCACTAAACATATTTGGAGCAGGATGGTAGTCATGTGCTAAATGTGGAGGGGGTTGCACGTGGTGATGTTCAGTGTTTTTATTCATGGAGGCGTAGTCCATGCTTGGATTACTCAGATTAGATTTTAACCTCGAGGCTACCTCCATAAAATGACCATCAGCCTCGTGGGTGGAGTAAGAGGAAAAAGACCCTATGTGGTGTACATTTGGTCTAATGGTGCAATTACTGAAAGAGTCTACCTGCATATTTTGGTTTCCATAATTCAAGTATTTGGGACCAAAACTCTGGTTATTCCCAAACCTGTGCTGGTATAATGTTTGAATGGGTGGCAGGCTTAGTTTAGACATAGGGTCTTGGCTCTGACAGCTATACAAGTCCACGTGCTGATGCTGGGAGGGGTAGGAGCCCAAGTAAGAGGGGCAGTTGTCCATCGGCATGTTTCCATTGCATGGGTAGGGTGGGTACTGGTTATTTTGACTTAACGATCCTGAATAAGGGTTCATGGGACTGGAAGAATTCAAATAAGACCCCGCAGGCTGTGATGAGGTGGTGTAAAGGTTCATGGGACCGGACCCTCCATAGGGATCTGAAGTGTATGAAGAGCTTGGGTAACCACCGGCTGGATTAGGCAACCTTACATACAGATTTGCAGAACCTGAACCCGAGTAAGAGTTAATAGGATTTGACTGAGAGCTGTTAGGGAGAGTGCGCTGGGGATGTTGCTGCTGTTGTTGTGAGGCTGGTCCTGAAAGGCGTAAAAGATCTGTAGGCATGAAAAGAAAAGAACAAGCAAGCTTTTTCTTCTTTTTTTCTTTTCTTAAACGCATACTTTATAGATTCCTCGTGATAAATATCTACGAGTTTTCTAAGAAAAGTCTATCATATGATACATTAACAGAGGTTCCCTTTCTCATATCTCAAATGCCATGCTTTAAGAAGCTGAATAAATACTAAGGCTACTCTTCCTTTTTGGCGTGCATCCAGGGAGATCAGATGCTAGCAGCAACGGGGAAGAGAGGACAGTGCAATCTGTTCAGAGTCACATGTACAAAGTCCAAAGAGTTGAATCATCATTTAAGTAGTCCATGAAATGGAGCATCAAAGCGCTCCCAAGAAGCCACGCACAAGGTGACCTTCTTTTCCCCGAGAATAAATAAATTCTGCTACATCTGTATTTATAGAACTGCCTCAAAAAATGGCCCTGGCTTTATGTTAAAAAAATAAATAACAAAGGTGACATTCACTGATAGAACATTTCAGTACCAAGTGAGATTAATTGAAGACATGAGGGAAAAGCCATCGTTCATTCAAGTGCAATGGCATAGTTTAATGGCTAGAGCCCCAGCCTGGGTCACAGGACAGCTGACTTCTATTCATAGGTATCTCGGTGACCTTTTGGGCAGCCTTGGAGGTAAGGCTTTATTCCCGCCTGTGGAAGCTGCTGTAACAATAACACAGTCATGGGGGAGGAACTCCTTTGCCCAGGATTCTAAATCTACTGGTGAGAACTGCCAGGGATTGTTAAATGGATTTTTAAACTCTTACTCCACTATGGAAAAAACCTCTGCTCTGCTTTTGGTCTTGAAGCAGAGTATTTGTATGTGTAGTGGTGAAGTGGCTAGGCTAGAATCCACTCAGATTACGATGTTCTCTGCAACAGTGGCAGACAGTGAGTGATGTGCAAGTCACTTTTTCTTTAGCAGCATCACACACTTCTCTTCATGCTCCTACTGTCAGTAGTCTTTTAAAGGTACTTTGCAATACACTGAATTTGTAGAGGCACCTGCCTTCTACAGGTGTTAGCTATCCAGTCATGGATCTCTCATGTCTTTTTTTTTTTTTTTTTTTGCTTCTCCAGAGTTGACCACAATTTGGCATTCTAGTATTTATAAACATACAATATTGATATTTACATTCAAGAATTCTCTTTGCTTTTTGTTTAAAACATTCTTGTGCTGTGAAAAATGGTTTTCTTGAGACTCACTGTAAATGGCCTCAGTTTCTAGGAAGCTTACCGCTTGATAAAGATCCTGATCAGATTCACGTGTTTACCTGCTAGCTGCTTTGCGTGACCTGCCGCTTCAGCGTTGCCTTGCTTGTTGCGTGCTGCAGCAGACTTGTCTCTTTCAGCTTTGCTAGACCCATTCTCCAAGGAGGAAAGCTTTTCTGCAGCTGCCTTCTTTGCTTCTAGCTTCCTTTGCCGGCACGTCTTAACGGGCTCTGCTAACATCCTCACTTTCCGACGGAAGGAGGTAAGGACCTGGATGCTGCCATTCCTCTTCTTCTCCTCCTGGCCTTCAGCGCTTCCAAACTCATCCACATCAGAGACTTTGTATAACGGGAGCACGTGGAGCTGCTCATCTTCAGGTGTTTGGCCAATTTCACGATTGTCTTCTCTAGTTAGTGTGCAAACCTGTCAGAAAGGTGAGTTAGAGTAACTCTCACAAACCAGTCTGAGAAGAAGTTGCCTGAAATACTAGCTTGCGTGTTTTACCTGGCCCTGACACTGTCAGCACCTGGAAAGTTGCTGGGAAACTTTGAGTTTCTGCTCAATTTAAGCATTATCACAAGAAGTCTGCAATTTCATTTCTTCCATTGCTCTGTTGGACAGTGTAAAGAGAAACACCAAGTACATATATCTGTGTTTCTCGTACCTGTACTGAAAGGAGCAGTATAGTTGGGTATTACCTACAGTGAAATAAACCGTGTGGTCCCTAGCACCGCGTGGGCAGGGAGCTAAAACAGTGAGAACTGGGACTTGGTACCCAACTGAAGATTTTGCTACGACAGATTATTAGCCAGGTATCTATTTGAAGTAGGGAGGAATATAACATACTGCCACGTGTATTTCACACCCCCTGACAATGGCAGGTTCCAGCACTTTGCAAAGGAGCAAGTCACGTTAACGTGCATGAAGATTTCAGGAGGGTCCTGTTGTGTCTCGTAGCATGCTCACTGTGTTAGCTCCGGCTAACACAGGCACTGGGAGTATCTCAGTGGAGAAAAAGATGCTGATACAGACACACTCTGTGGCAGAGTCATTGGATCGGCCAATCTGAGGAAGAAAGCTCAGCTAGGAATATGTATTTGGTTGGTGGTGGTTGCCTTTTCAACTAAGACTCTGGAAACAGGGCAAATTTTAGTTTTTAGTGGATTGTCACAGAGAGAATAAGCAGGGAACAGAAATAATCCAATACAAAAAAGGCTACTTTTTCTGATCCCTTGTACAGAAGTGTTGCTGCAAATGCAGTGCTCAGAAGAGTTCAGAATGGAAAAGTGTCAAGTGGGCACGTACATTACTAAGGGTGGCAAGGCTTGCAGACTTTCTTCTTCCAAGCAGGATTTTGTTCCTGCTTGGGACGAGCAGGATTTCTAAACTTTCTAAACTCTCCTCTGAATAAAGTTATGGAAAGAAGTCGTCTGTTTCTGGTTTTATTTTAATTGGAAGATATATAATCCAAAGTAGTTATAAAAAAATATTTCAAGACGACAAATATAAATAATTTTGTCCCAGGAATGCTGAAACAGGCATTTCAGCCCTGCTGGAACCTTCCTTCCATTGTCTCCATGGTTTCTCTTTTCCCAGTTCTATATTAAGCCTTTCTTTAATACATCATAAGTCTCATTCAGTTGAATGAAAAATTGTGTAGGGGGTAATAAGTTAGCTCAATTACAGCTTAACGTTTCTTTTTTTAGCAATCTACGTTACGCAATTATAAATTCAAACAGACTGAAGATAATGAATTAACTACATGCAATTAGCGCTGGAATATCAGGAGGCTCTGTGCATCTCTGACTTACCAGCGTGCTCCCGTTCTGCATATTGTGTAAGTCTCTGTGAGCATGAGCACAGAAATCCAGGCAGGCAGTGACCCCAGAGAATGGGCGACCTTCTTTTAACCCCAGGCGACACTCGGGTGCTCTGTGTTCGTACTCGATCTGCAGTCAGACAACAGGTATCAGTGCAACACGTGGGCTTAGCGCTGAACAACAGGCAGCTCTCCTAACATCTTCGGGGTGGTAACATACGGCAAATAAAGGCAAATAAAATCAAGCAGTTTTGTGGCAGTTTTATATGCCTACTTCACTCCTGGCCGCCTTCTTCCTGTTACCTTCTGTCTCTGCTGTGATTGTGAAACTGGCCAGTAATACTTTTCGGTGCATATTACTTCTGGTTCCCTGCCAGCAGTTTGTGTTTTTAGATGACAAACACAGTGCGTGGTTTCAGTGTCTGGCACTGTAAGAGTGATGTGTTTGTATAGTCTGGGAATATACCAAGCTATTAAGGGAAAATGACTTTAGAAAACTGACTTCAGAATGACTTCATGAAAAATAATAATTTGCTTTTTGATTTGTAATATTTTGGCACGCTAAAAGCCTATTTCATTAGCTTTAGTGCAGCAATAACCCTGACCAAAATGATAACTCAGTCAAGGCAGTATTTTCTATACATGTGCTCATTATTAAGGAGCTTTGCAAAGAGTTTATAGTGCAACAATAAACCTTACACAAAAAGAAGGATTTTGTAATGAAAGGTCAAGCCTCACACAAATGGCAGTTTCATGTTATATTTAGAAAATCCAAAATGAAGCCCCATTTGTAAAATGCTTTGCTGAAATTCCCGTTCTAGCTTAATGGGAAATTAGAAATTTTTCTAAGTCTTGATCCTGGATCACTAAAAAGATGTCTAGTATGCTCACAGTAATTTTGCTTTTAATATTTGGAATATTTACTTCACTGGAATCTAAAAACAAAAAATCAGAAGAAAACTTGAAACATGGAGACTCCCTTGGAATCCAATGAGGGTGGTTTGAAATGTTCTCCACCTTACAATTTGGTTAGATTTAAAGGGTGTGTTTAAAATGTATCGCTGCAAAGGTTCTGTGCAATGTTCTGCTGGGCCCAGTGGGATAAGCAGACGCTTTCCAATTCGAGATGTTAATGCCGCTGCAGTCCCGACGTGGATTAGAACAGATCTTGGAATTTGGAATCTCTTCTCAGGATTGGCAGCTTGGGATATTCTGTGATTCAAAGGGGGACTGGCTTTGGTTAGGGCTTTGGCTTTTTATAACCTGTTACTGCGGCCATACAAATTAGGCCTAGCTCATCTCCCTTTGAAGACACTGACAGTAGCTTGATCTCTGTTTCCCCACAAATGCAAGGTTTATGTGGAACTCCTGAAATAGGCCAGGCTGTACACATTGCTTACTATCTAAGATAGAAGTTGAAAGTTGAAACTTGTAAAAGCGTATATTTTCAGCTAGTGTCAGCCTTATGGTTTATATGAAGAACTTTTATGAGAAAAGGAAAGCAACCCAAACAAAGAACCATTTTATTTTTCACCACCCCCTCATTTTTAATTCTTCCTCTTCCTTTCTTCTCTTGCAGAATGTCTCTACGATATTTGGAGAGATAACCACAGCTAGTGGGCACGTAGCCACAGTTTCCTCCGTAATGAGTCTCCAGGCATTATCTGATCAGGTAAGTGAAATCGGATCGGGCTGTACTAAGCCTGCTTACCCTTCCTAGTTGCTAGTAAATATGCAGTAAGGGAGTGAATTTAACTGCAAATAGAAATGGACAGTTTCATGTTAGCTTACTGTTCGCAATACAGTGGAAAATCTGTGCTGATTGCTACGGCAAGTGAGTGTTCTGACTGGACTTAATGTTGTCAACAGGAAAGAAAGAAGATGGCATAGTTTGTGATGGTGCTGGTAGTCAGGAGGCTGTAAGTTCTGTGAGCGTTTGGAATGGTAGCAAGCCTGAACAACAAAAGTGAAGGCCAATAGTTAACACATTTCAAAGGGTACGGCGTCAAATTTTGGTGCAAATATCTGAAAGGTGTTTGGTGAAGGAATAGAGGTGAGAGGTAGCCACACCTGGGAGCCTCACACAGCTTTGAATGTGCTGGCACCTGTGAATACTGACCAACAGAAAGCTGCACGCACCACCTCCTCGTGCAAGAAGGCCGGTGCAGGCAGTTGTGTGCATACGCGGGGCTGAGGGTGTTCAAATACGAAGCTTTGTTTTAAAAGCACGTCTGTAATGGCCACTTTGGTGAAAACTGTCACTTGAGAGAGCAGAACTGAAACTGTAGTTTCAAGACTCAAGTGCAATATAATTCACTGCCTAATGACACTGTTACCGGTCTTGAACCATTTCTGTGGCTCTTTTGCTAGTTTGGCTGGTGAATCACTCTAAATCCAGAAGCCTTGTGTTGTAAAACTGGAGTACTGCTCAAGTGTGAAGTAATGTTGTGTTTATGTGGGTGAAAAGATTAGCTTTATTTAGCAGATAAAATTCTGCTAGTTTTACTTTTGAAAGCATTTTAAGTGGCTTTGAGGATTTCCATTTGTCTTTAGCCTGATGTCAAAGGAACGCTGGTACAAAATGCACGTGAATGGTATGGCTCAAAAGTGAAACACTGGGGAAAGTGTGGTAAAAATCAGATGGTGGGACTGTTCCAGTTCCCTTTCCCCCCACCATACCTGGTTGTTGTATGCATCAGGTGCAAGCTTCTTGTAGGTGGGCGCCATCAGGGTTGACAGATTCTGCAAATTGGATTCTAGTTTTTCTTCCTGTTAGCAGATGAAATAGAGTTCAGTGACATTTCCATACTGTATGTGAGGACCTAAAAAGTTACGGGCTGTTAAATGCAGTGATAGGAATGTAAAGGCCTAGATCGTGATTCTGGGTTAGACAATAACTATTGTGAATCTCCTTTTAATCACATTGTTTCACAGCCTTGAAAGTGATGTAATAGTAGAGTAGTGTGATCCTTGTGAGAGGGTATCACAGACTATAACCTTAATTTGGTTTATATTAAGAAGAATTTATAATTTTTCAATATGAAGATGTTTTAGGTCCAAGCATGATGACCCTCGTTACTTTCTCTACTGGAGTTTTGGGAAAATAATACTCTTTAGAAAGCTTGAGAGAAATAATATCTGAATGCTCCATCAAGTTAATCTGGTTAATGTAAGGGTTTTACACCCTGTGATAACAGCACTTCAGCACATTTAAATTGTCTTTTCATGCAGCAACTTAAAATTATTGTAATACATCAGACTTCAGAAAGCTCCCCAGTCCTTAAGGAATCAAGAATTGTGGACGTGCCTAGGAGCTGGTGCTATGCAGGCAGGAGTGACCACATTTCTTTTTCTGTAAGGAGATGTACATGCTCTCAAAATGAAGGGCTCTTTAAAAATGAAGTACTCCAGTAACACACTCCAGTGTTGCTCCCCATCCTCTCAGGAAGAGAATTCCAAAATCAAGACCTTGCTTATGCGAGGCCCTTATTTTTCATTTCAAATCCACAGAGAACCGTGACATCATGGAGCGGTGTACTTGCTTTTAGGAGTTTGTGTATTTCATGAAGGTGTGAAAAACCTCTGGTTTGACAGAGAGACGTTTGGTACATTAAAGTTTTGTATCTCCTCCTAAAACTGAAATTTGGGACTCCAAAATGACACTGAAATTGTCAGAGAACATCTTGCTGTGACCTTTTGTATGGCCTGTAGGTTACCATTTGTAAGCATAACCTGGAGCATTTATTGGTGAGGATCCTATCTGCGTTGTCTGGATCACCTCTGAAACAAGTCTCTGCTACGAGACCCTTGTCTGGATGTGTGCCCCTGCCTTCGGGAACAGGACTGGAGGGTAAAACCATCCTCTCTGCCCAGCTCTGCCTTGCATGGAAGCAAATCCAGGAATGCAAGTTGGAAGAGTGCCCTGGTGAGCTCTGGCCAGGTATCCAGCTTAGAAAATTTAGGGGGTTTAGGATTGCAGCTATGATAAAGAAGGCTTTGTGCCACAATATGATTGAAGGAGTGCTGTTTTGTAATTCTGGGGGCCACAGAGGAGCTGCAGGGAGGAAAAACTATATGGTAATTATGATGATATTCTAAATAAAGTGTGCTATTTTCAGCACAGGCCATAGCATGCAGACATGCCTGACTCTCTGATTATGTACAAGAAATGTTTGGGTTTGTGTAAGATCCCAGAATATAGTGAAAGCTCTGGACCTATGCATCAGTATATGAGCAGCAGACTAGGGACTAGATTTGCACGTGCATGCCAAAAACCAAGCTAGGCCATTAGAGCCTCCCAGATACACAAATAACTGGAGGTGTTCAGGACTTGCTGCAATCACACCTTCAGAGACGTCCTGTGTCCAACCTAAGGTCAGTGCTGTTTGACTCTGACTAATTTTAAATGGTTGCCAGTTTGCTGTAACACAGAGCCCGGTCTGGAAGCTATCAGTGGGGCAAGACTATGTAGAACGAGGCTTCCTATCCTCTTATTCCTATTGTACTCTCAGAGTTTTGCCACATTAGTCTCCGTGCAGTCTGCTCTGGTTGCCAGTTGCAACGTTACACGCCTTCAGCTGGTAAACCTTCCGCTCTGCCACTGGGGAATGCCCGATTGCAGGCCTAATATGGGCACAATTATTCAGGCCGTGCCCTTTCTTCTAATTGTGAAAGCCTGCAAATATGGTTTCAGGTCTCACGGCTTGTACCAGCTGTCAGAATCTGGACAGTCAGTTCAGCTGGCTCGGTGACTGGAATCAATCAGCTCTGACTGGCAGTTATTTAATGGCCCTATATGCGTGCAATTCAATCAGGGCTCTGCCCCCTTGCGCTCTTGCACTGGATCTCTTATTTGCAGAATGACAGAAAACATTTCCTTGCAAATGAGGCACATTTTCTTTTTAGAAACGGACACCAACCTCTTTCGGATCATCCCCCATCAGCTTAAACTTTCTTGGAATCTTGCTTCTGGCAAACTTACAACCATTGTAGTACATGCTCCAGGAGCAACCAAAGGAAAATGAAGCACCACAAGTTTCAGGGTCCAGCCCTTGACATGCACAGGTCCGTCTAAAGAAGAAGAGAACACGGCTGTTAGCAGCAGACGGGTCACCCCGGGGTGCTCCCAGAGCAAGTGTCGGTGTTCTGCCAGGGATGCAGGGAACCACCAGTGCTGGATCATCTCCCACCAGTAAATAATGAGGAAATGGAAGAGGGAGTCATAGCACTGTCACAGGAATTTATCGCAACGAGTAGTTGTGTGGTTGGAAAGCGAGTTTCCTATATTTATCTGAGAAACCTGGGTTAGCTCAAAAGAGCTGTCTGCAAGGAGCCTTCACAGGTAGTTCACTAGGGGTACCTGGAAGGGCGTACGCTGCTGCCACTGTGGGACTGTGGAGCTCTCTGACAGGCATTTGGCAAAGATTCCCGAAATACGACTGTACCCACGAAGCCAAAGCATGTAAAATGCAGTGATAGCTAAGTTATTTTGATCAAAATGTTCTTTGCTGTCAGAAAGACATGGAAAAAAAGAGTGTAATTTATTTAGATTCAGGCTAGCTTCCGTAGGCATACGGTATGACTTAGTGCACCTAGTTTTCATTTCAAGTTGTCTGCTTTCCTGGGCCCAGCTGCGATCTTTTTTTAAATCATCTTCCCTTAAATACGCAGCAAGGCTTAACAACTCTGCAAAGTTGTTTTTTCCCTACTTTTTAAAAACATTTGCTTTGCTCTCCTCAAAAGGTTTGTGGGTTTTCCGACTGTCTGAAACGGTTTGGAAGGTCCGTGTGTTCACGGGAAAAGAGCGAGTGGAGACGCCAGGTCCCCAGCCGAAGCAAACCCTTTGTGTCACTCACTCTTCGTTCAGGGCACAGCGCCGGTTCGTGAGCGTGCCGTACTTTCTCAGGGTGTCGGTGAGTTCAGAATACAGCTTGTCAGCCAGGCTGGTCGGGATTCCCTCCCAGACCAGGATGAGGATCACGATCACTGCCGTCTCGCACGTGTGGCCCGCTCGCTCGCGCACCAAGCAGAGTAGCTTTTCTTCCTGACTGCTTCTGCGGACTACCTGCATGCACAGCAACACACACCCCCGGAGCCCCAACACAAGCAAGGCATTTCTTAATGCGAACAGTAAGAGAATAGGAAACCTCAGTACTAGCGTGCGTGCGGGGAGGTTACTTCTATTTCCCTCTTG
This sequence comes from Heteronetta atricapilla, assembly GCA_011075105.1. NCBI lineage: Eukaryota > Metazoa > Chordata > Aves > Anseriformes > Anatidae > Heteronetta > Heteronetta atricapilla. Next base: position 29,408,470 of record CM021734.1, on the reverse strand, counting down.
CTCTTTGTTTCTGGCAACTCGCACCGTTCTTCCCCTCTACTGATAGGGGCCAGGGCATGAACCTCTTCCCTTTAATGAAGCTCTAATGTCTTGACTGATGGCATGGTGGTGGAAACCAGCTTTGCACGGTATCCCCCACGCTCTGATTGAGCAGAAATATTCTCCTGAGTCTGCACTATGGTACAAGTGACCCAGCTGGGTTAGGAGGCAAAAGGAAGGGAGCAGTGAGGTGCCTACCTGGCAGAGCTGGCTGCTGGACACCTTCACTTTATGCAGGAGCCATGTGGGGAATGGAAGGCAGCTGAGGAGGAGACTCAACAGCTTGACAAGGGAGCTCTCTCACTTTTCCTACCATGCTTAAACAGCTAAACTTGACACCAGCCACTCTGTTTTGTGGCCTTGCCTGCCCTGACTCACAGAAACGTTATGGCAACAAGAGGAAAGCAGTAAATGGCTCAAGTAAGAGTGTCCCTGTTTCTCAGTGCTTGTGCTACTGTGGGTATTTCTGTACAAAGGTGCTGTCTGGCATGCGTAAACACTTATAATCATGTACCAGTTTTTCCTCATCCCGTCTTTCCCCAGCCTACCCAAACCACTCAGTACTTTGTGCCAAAGTAAGGCAGTGTTTGCTAAGAGGGTGTACTAATTCCTCTCTCCAACTGGGAGTGCATTTTAAAAACATCACCATGGTGTACTTACTGCACTTATTTGTAGGTAAAATTAAACAGCAGAGAGAACGGCTGGAGTCATGGATCTTAAATCTAAGTTTAACTGCCTTCCTTTTCAGGTTTTCATACCTTTAGGCCAAATTTTGTTCTTGCTGTTTTCCATGCAGCTCAAGTAAATGGAGTGTGAGAGACAGCAGTGAGAGCGGGCTGCGGGCGTCCTGTGGTGAGCTATTTTAAGTTCCCCAGTGTCAACTAACAGAAGGACGTCACTGCTTGCTGCGTACAGGAACCATCACACTGACCTAGATTAGCATTAACGTTTGTGGACATCACTTACCCATTTAGCAATAGGACATCCTTGAGAACTTTTGCCTTCTTTCCCAGTGTAGACAACCCTCTCAATCCTTATAGCTTTACCCTTCTGTCCGAATCTTAAACAAACAAAAACACGTACAATAAGCAGATTCATTTGGTTCTGCACGAACACTTAAAAGACGGAGTACATTCACCGGTCTTATCTTAAAAAATAAATACTATGAGTTACAGGGAAGGGTGTGCAATGCAGTTTATCTAGTTGATTTTATTACGGTGGTGAATTAATATGTTAAAAGAGGCAAATGGCTTTAATGCATCACAGCAGAGTGAAAATTATCCATAACACATTAATATCCCCAAACTGTTTCTCTAGAGAAGTTGTTATGGATGGCATTTTGAAAAGTGGACTCGAAGTCTCTGTTTTGGGAAGGAAACCTACATTTTTCTTTAATTTCTGGCTTAAATTTTAAGTTGTCACTCTGAAATTTATATAATGAAGTTGTCATGGAACAGCTGGCATGCAGTAGTCACTCTATTAATTTTCTGTGCTTGTTTCTGGGCTAGATACAGTGTGAATCAGTTAAGCCATGATTAATTTCCCTCATATCTATTTCCTTTACTTTATCATCCGGTCATAAATTGTTACTTATTTACTTCTGCCAGACTTCTATACTGAATTAGGATCACGAGGCGCCCTCAAATGATGTTTTGTGTGTGTCTTTTTGGGATAAAGGCAGGCAAGCTCGACTTCTGCTGTAGCGTTCAGTCCAGGTGACAATGCAGTAAGGGCAGAACTGAGCCCCAAAGCTGTTCAGAACAAATGTGATCCACTTCCTACATCCTCTGACGGACCAGGTAGAAATAAACGGCAAATGCTAAGTGAAGCAAGTCGGAATTAACAGCAAGCATCAGCCCTGTTGAGCTTTTTCTGAGCTTATTCTCGCCCCAGGGCTGCTGCAGCTGGGGGTGCCCACCTGCTGAGCCAAGAGCATGCCAGGGCTGAGGTGAGGCTGCTGCTCAAAGCCTGTGTGTTGGAGACCTCAGTGCCTGCAAAGTTGCAGATCCAGCTTTGGTGCTGACTTGGCTGCATTTCAGGGACTGGGCAAATTCCACCTCCAGGTGCCTTTCTTGAATCTGCTGCTCTCAGGGGTGTTGCTTTTTTTTTGTATATATAACCAAGCATGGGGACTAAGTCACAAAGTTCCTGCTTTTTGCCTGTTACCTACGGAGCAATCAAGATAGTTCCTTCGTGTTACACAGCCATTTAAAGCTGCTTTGAGAACTTTTGACCTTTCATCCCTCTTGTTTTTGCACTAAAATCTTGGTGACATATTTAAGAGCGAATTACTTGTATTTAAAACTTCTGTCGTGTACAGGAAATGAAAAATACTTATTTTTAGATGTGATCTCATTGTGAAATTTCAGTGTCACAGGAAATTATACAAATAAAATCAGGTCATACTACACATGTTCTGCAGGCAACTGTTAGATCACTTTTTCCTACTTAGTCTTGGATGTTAGTATACATTTTTTTCTTTAATTAGCCACATAAACATTTTTCAATCTTAACGTTTTCGATCAGTCTGCTGATCTGGATTGCAGGACAACTGTGTGCATGCCACTATCGACCTATCTTGAGCACTGCAAATGAAATGGGCTTTGTCTCACATCTCTTCAACTGTCACAGAAGAATTTGTGCCTGATGTTTGTCATGCTTGCTTTCGCTCCAGAGCTCATTGGCTTAAAATGGGAGCAAAATTCACTGAGCATGAAGCAGGGACTGGGAGAAGGAAGAGGTAAAAAATATGTATCCACCATGGGTTCTGCAAGAAACTAGTATAGCTAAAATACCAACTATCGGTATCAATTCAAATCCTGGTTTGTTTGGCAGTGCTAATACCTTAAAAGTCAATTCATGTTCATGGGAAGATAGTTTAAAAGTGCTTAGGTTGTGAATAATGTACCAACTGTACACATGTGCTTGAGAATTTCTTTAGAGTGTTTTTTTTTTTTTTCTTAAGGATACAAAATTAGCTAACAAGAAGGAGCTCTGGACTTCTTCTGTCCTGGGATCACACAGTTCGTGCAGTAGGAACAGTTGTAAGCTTGCCATTGTTCAAGCAGTTTCTGTTAGACTCTGCTGGACCTGGCTGCCTACATGTATTTTATCTGTAATCTCTCAGGATTTCCTTCTGCCAACATGAAATGAAATTAATGGGACGGGAAAAGGAAAAAAAAAGACAAGGTCGGTATTAAGGATGGAAAATCACATTCCCAAGTCAAGAAATGAAAAAAGCTTCATGTCTAATAATTGACATGATGACACGAATGTCTTTCCTGTCTTATGTACTATTTGTGAATATTAAAGAATTAAACAGGCAATTAGAGCCTTGGAGGTAAATCGTAAGAAGCTTCTCAGGAGGGTCAGCGTTCACTCCCCCTTCCAAAGAAGCAGCTGATTTGTGCAGCTTACATGCATTTGAGCTGCTCACAAAGCTGCAAACAAGTAGTAGGGCAAGTCCTGCCCAGGAGTTACAGGGAAGGAGGTGCTAAGAGAAAGGACCTTAGGACTAATCACTTAGAGATAATCCTAAGGGTTTAACGTGTCATTAATGGTCCACGGCCGTGCAGTGATGAGCACATGCGAGCAGACCCTGCTGAGAAACCCTTCTCCTGAGCTCAAGACAAGCGCTGCACAGACACCTATTTGCTTTTGGTGTTCAGAGTTTTAAGGTATTAACAAATCAAATTCCCATCTGTCTCTGACTTACTGGGGAGCTTTTGTTTGCTTGTTTGTTCAGAAGGGAACTGAATTCCCAGATACCACTAAAAACCTGGCCGTTACTGTCTGTGCTTTCCAAAACCCACAGGCAATGCAGAATCCACAGTGCCAAAGTCACTGAAGAGTGAAGAGTTTTTAATTTACATCTTAGAAATGCTGGTGGATTTTGCACTTTTACCTTTTTCTAAATAGTGTAGATCACACAATCCATTCTGTACCATTCAGCATCCCTTGCTGGGTTTGACTTTGGGTAACATATACATTACAGGGTGCAACGCAATGCAGGAATATCCACAGCTGAGATAAGGCTGGTTTTGTGCAACACTCCGAGGGAGAGGGATGTTTTGTCACAAACCTACTTCTTGATTCTTGGGCTGAAATCCTATCTAGTAACCTTGTTCCACACCTGTGGAAGTGACCGAGCTAGGTTTAGTCCTTCAGGGTTGCACTGTGTACTTAATAATTGGCGGGTGGGGAGGAGAGAGATAATTTTGGAGTCTGGTATTCTGCCCTCTGTCCTCCTCCCACCTTGGCATCCTCGCAGGAAGAGGGAACACCAGGTCCATGCCTGCTCTGAGAGCCATTGCCAGCCGCCTTGCCTCGCTTGGCAGCCTGGTGAATACTTGTTCCTGCTCGGGTTTGCTGGCGTCGGTCTCAAAGCGCGCAGCCCGTGCCAGCCAGCCGACTATTAGCCCTGTCAAATATTGTGACTCTCTGGTGAATAGCACAGCGCGTCATGTTGGCAACACGGGGGGAGCTAAGCCTACGAGTAATTACTTGATTTGCAATTGTTTATTTCTTTATGTGCAAAAGCTGGAAAAATTCTGACATCCACAAAAGGATAAACGTTAATCTGCCCTGTGCCTTCGTACTAATTACCTTTCTTCCATGATTTCTCTAATAGCTGCCACATTAGGACCGGCTCCTAGATGGGTATAGAATGGACCTTCATCTTTTTCAATAATTTGCTCTGTTTAAAACAAAATAAAAGTTATTACTTCAAACCTTAATTCTTTAACGTAAACAAGTCACATTGCAAAACTTAGATCTAGCTGCTTAGAATACTGCTGTTGGGTCTCAGGTCAGCTTTCAAACACTTATGTCTTAAAGTACGCCCATGAAATTTGTACAAAACGTGCAAAGCACGTGGCTAATTCTGCAAATAGCCATGATACGGACTGTGTGCTTTTTGCTAGCACAAACAGTTGTTTCACATCTCGGGCTTTACACTGAAATTCAAAAGGCATTTTCCTGTTATCACGGAACGATTGTTTCTCTTTCTCCCACTTCCTCCTCTCCCAATATCTAGAAAGGAGGAGAAATGGGATACCAGTGGTAAATATTGACATTAGTGAGCTGTACAGTACTTGTTTTGCAGCAGACATGTTACATAGGAACCTACAGCTTGAGAAAGCGGCCTTAAGGCTGCACAGAGAATTTCTGCCACCCACAAAAAGTCTCTGTGAAATGAAAAAAAGCAAGTTTGCTGAAATAAATCCTGCGCGAGGGCTGGCTCTCAGGGATGCTAACTCCAGAGGCTGAGTGAGGCGATGCTACTCTCGACGTACAGCCTCTGGAAGCGTGATGAAGGCATGCTATAAACCTGAACATGTCCATGAAGAAATGGTTTGACTTGCATCTCCTTAAAAAGTAATACTGATAGGAAAGAACAATAAGCTCTATCAACGACTGAGCGGCAACGGGGCCTTCAAAGAGGACAGGATCTGGGTTTCATGCTCCTTTATTTCCTAAAGGGTCTGCTAAGACTGAAGAGTTAAAATGTGAGTGGAAAATAAGCTCTTCTTGCTTAGTTAGCAGCTGCAGAACTGGCTACAAAAAAAAAAAAAGAAGAACAAAATTATTGCCTGAAAAAAGTTTTGCCAACTGCATTGGAGAATGGTCTTAAACCAAAGCAAAACAATTCCAGGGTTAAAAAAAAACCCTCTACATGTTATAGGTTATTTCTTATAAAAGAAAAAGGAACAGCAAGGAACGGGCTGCTAGTTTCCTTCCTGGGAGCTTTGAAAATCCGTTACTTTCTCTTTTTGCTCCCATGGAGCATCTCTGAGACGCAGCCCCAGGCATCTGAAAGGACAAAAAGGTCCATTTGGCAGTTCTGGAGGAGCACTGATTCAACTTTCCTTTTTTAGTTGGTGTGAAATCCCAGGCTGCTAGGGCCAGTAAGTGAAACTTACAACAAAGCTTTTACTTTTCTCTTGGTTGGTGCTGAAGCGCTTGTACCTTTTGCTTCAGTCTGAATAATTTATCCCGTGGTAGAGCCTGAAAATGCCTGGCCACGTGTGGTGCCGGTGCATGAAAGCTTGGGGTACAGGGCCTTGCCTGATGCTGTGCTTTTCTTCCCTCTGCTCAATTCTTCTGCTTCTGGGGACTGGGTGTGCTGTGAAGAAATACCAAGGGTCCCCCTTGCTGCTTGGATGGCTTCTCTAAGAAAGCCTTGCAGTAGACAAGTGAGTCAACAGGGCAATAAACTCTTGCAGCAAGCGGGGAATAATCTAGCATTCCTTCTTTGCTTAGGTTTTACTGAGGCAAACTTCAACAATCTCACTGCTAGGGCAAAAAATGGAGTAAGGATTGCAAGTTTGAGACCCAATGCATGTTTTACAAACACTATATCTAGCCTTGACAAATACATCAGACTATAAAGTTGTGACCTTCTTTTTATCGGCGTGTTGTTAATACATGTCTGCTGCTTAAGGAGAATGGGAGTGAGAGGCTCTGTTACCGTCCCCAGGCTTTCTGACTGTAAAAGCAGGTAGGTAACGTTATGAAACACTGAGCAAGGGCCTGCGTGTAGGGTTGCCTAAGGGGAGCAGGCGTAAGCATAGAAAAATTCCTGCAAGTCTTTACTAATTGCTGTTCTGAAAAGTAAAAAGCCCGACCTCCAACAAAACCCCCCGACTAAGCCCTGCGATCTGAACTCGAAGGCCAGTTGCCCCGCTGTGAACCTGTGTGCTTTTAGTGCACCTCTCAGCACTCACCAACACAGCTGCAAGATGGGAAGTCGTACTGGGTTTTGGCAGGTGTGTCCAATAAATTTTTAACAGGAGTATCCAGTAACTTGGAAGGTGAGTCTAAAAAATTATTGAGAACAGTTCCAGCTGTTCTTTTGGTCGGGGTTTTCTCAGCAGACGAGTTTGCTTGCTGTTCCGAGATGGGGGTCTGAGTGTCAAATTCTGCAGCACAGGTGTTTCTCGACAGGATGGTAATAGGGCCTGCTGTTTCAACCTTCACATGTTTAGGTGATTTGACAGTAAAAGTCTTGTGATCAAACAGTGATTTGACCTGTATCTGTTTTAGCTGCTGTTCCATTGTCTCAATGATGCTCTTTTGTTGCATGTTCTCGCAGCTGAAGTGCTGATTCTCTTGTTTAATTGTTTTTTTCCACATTTTGTTTTCCAGCTGTCCAGCTGACGGACGCATGCAGACAGACTTTGTGCCGGCCTCAATTTTGATAGGCTTGCGTGCTGCGCTGGGGCCGAGCTCGGCTTTGGGTTGCTGGTACGCCTGTTGCTCCTGCTTTTGTAAGAGATGCCACCTCAGGGCGGCGTGCTTTTGAAAATCCTTCTGGGTTTGGGTCTGCAGATGACAGCCCCTCTGCTCTGGGGCGTGCGGGGGAGTTTGCTGGCTGTGCGGTAAGTACCGCTGGGGCATCTGCGGGGCTTGCTGGCTGGGGAGCTCTTGACTCAGGCTGCCCCCGTAGCCTTGCGCCTGCTGGAGCGGCAGCTGGATCACTGAAGGTTGTTGTGTCTGTTGCTCTTGTTCTTGAAAACAGTGATTCGCCTCCTGCTTGGGGGGCAAGTTGTTTGAAAAATACTGCACGTGCTGCAAGTCCTGCATTTTCTTGGCCCCGAAGCGTTCGACGTTGGTGGCATTTTCCTTCTCAGAAATCAAGTGCATGTTGTTTGGGCAGGGGTGCTGCAGACCAGCGTTTGGTTTCTGACTGTAGAGGGGAGCCTTGCTGTTGGCGCTCTGCACCTGCTCTAGCCCCAGCTGAGGGCTGTGCAGCCCCAGCTGAGGGAAGGCAGCCGGTTTCATGTACTTATTGCCAGTCTGAAAACACTCATCTGCTTTAAGCTGGCTGAAGGATGCCCTGTCTAGCTGCTGCTCCAGGATGCTTTGGGAACGGGAGATGGCTTGGGGCGGTTCTTTACTTTTCATCTGCAGAGCCTGTTGCTGGCTGGGGGTGAGCTGCGTACTGCGGGGCAGCTGGGTGTGCTGTGCCTGCTTTTGGAGCATCTGGTGCAAAATGTGTGAATGCAGGAATTGCTCGCTTTCCCCTGGCGGGGGATTCAAGTGCTGCTGTTTCAGCGGGGCCCCTAGGGTGGGTTCGGCTGCTTGTTCGGGTCTTTGCTGGAAATGGAGCTGCTGCGCAGGGTGCTGATGCGCCTGGGACTTGAGGGGGGGATCCATCTTGGTGAGCTGGGGCTGCGGCGAGTGTTTTTGGAACAGCAGCTGGGGGTCAGCCGGGGGATGCGGCTGCAGCTGGGAGGTCTCACTTTTGTACAGCGGGGGAATTTGTTCCTGGTGCATTATCTTCTGGCTCTGGGGCTGTCCCGGCAGCCCCTTTAATGCATCAGGACTTCCAGCGTACTGCTTTGTGTAGGCCGTTTCGGGTGTGTTTGCCTGGAACTGAAGAATTGATCGGAGTAACGCTTCACCGGGCTTGTGGGGAGGCTCTCCCTGGCGGAATTGCGTGGAAACCAACTCGATCCAGGCCGGCTTCGAGTAACGCTGAGGCTGTTGCACAGACTCTTTCGCTTGGTCCTTCTCTTTGTCAGGAGGAATCTCGGGTTCTCTCTGTCCTGGGAAATGCTGACAGCGTTGCGGCAACTCACCATCACTTCCGCACACCTGCAGGCTGTGGAGGGGAGGCTCTGGCGGCGGCGGCATTTCTTCTGGGTGCTGCTGAATCGAGGCGGCTGCAGCAGCTCGGGGATTGCTTTCGCTGACATCTTGTTGCGACGTTGGCACCTGCTGCGGAAGTCTTTGCGGAGGGTGAAGTTGCTGCTGGCTGAGGCTGGGACTCTCTGGCACCAGTCCCTGCTGCTGCCCTTGGTTCTCGATCTCTCCAGGAAGAGTTTCCTCGCCACTGTTGTCATAGGAGTGGCGTCCTTCTCGCGCCACACCGGACAGTGCGCTGTTCATTTCTGGAGCAGGAGGAGTGGAGGAATCTTTATGAAACATTGAGTTCTGTTTAAAGAAAGCACCATTATTTTCTGCTTGCTCAGAAAACCTTTCCAGAGCGGCGTTCTGAGCTTGCAGGTTACTGCTGGAACTTAGAGAGAGGTCTTGGTTGGGAACCTGCCCTACACTTCCACGAACAGTACTGTTTCCTACAGATAACTGGTGTGTATCATAGCCTGGAACCTGTTGCTGTAGCTCTAGTTCTGGTTTCTGAAGCGAACAGCTACCTGGCAATACAGGTGGTTTACTGGAGTCTTCTGCATTGTAGACCTCAGTAACCACTACAGCTGGCACTTGAGGCAGCTCAGAGTTTGAGGTCTGTGGGGAAGTGATCTGCCCTGAGGTATGGGATGAATGCGTTGTCTCATAGGACAACTCATTAGTAGCCTGACTGGTAATGGCATTGATATGAGATGTGTTCTTCTGCATTGCTATGGAAACATGTTCTGGATAATATTGAGACAGTGTTTTCTCCAGGAGTTCACCATGCATGCTTTCCATGGAAGAGGCAGAAACTGTAGCACCATTAGGCATTGGCACCGCCTTGTTCTTAAGTAGTAAGACAATGTCCCTGTTGTGGCAATGAACGTTTTCCCGCTCCTGCTCATTCTGAATCAGGAGGTCACGAGGGTTTTCAGAACCACCACTGTTGTATCTTGTAGACGGTATCAACTCTGAGGCTTCGTCTTCTTGTCCTGTAAAGCTCTCGGCTTTCTTCTCACTGTAACAGTTGGAGACGCTTGGTTTTTCATAGTTATCATCTGGCTCAGCTTTTTCTCCGTTCACCTCTTTGTCTTGTTTCACTTTCTTGCTCTGCTGAAGTCCATACAGAGAGGGCTCACTAAAAGTGCGTTTAATCCCACCGTTTTGCATATATTTGGAGCATACTTTCATTTCTTGTAGAAGGTCAGGGCTGACGCGGTGGTTCGGATTTCCCTTCACGTGGGACGCTCCGTAGTTGCTTTTAATGAATAGCCGCTTGTGGTCTCCATTTACTTCGACTTCAGGCCTCTCTGTCGCTGGACTTCCATTCTGTAGCTTCACTGCAGAAGGCTCCGCCTGGCACACGGGAGAAGATTGCGGTATTAGAAATGGACTCAATCTATTGCCGTCAACATGGTTGGTTCTGTCCTGTTCCATCTGGCCTGCTCCGGGGCCATCCACAAGGCTGCCCTCTGAACGTATCTGCGAGAGAGAAGAAACGGGAGAGAGCTAAGTCAGGTCTGGTTTCACTCAACAGACAGCAGATTGCCGATTCCTGCACCCACCGTCCCGACCGCTTGCTACACGCAACAGCGGCTCCCGGGAGCACCTGAGGGGAGGGAGGCTCGCTGCCCTGGTGGGTTTGGCAGCTCCGTGCGTCCCCCTTATTGCAGGTTTATTCTTCGGGATGAAAAGAGTGTGAAAATACAGACCCGTTCCTTACCCCCATTGAACACACAAACAGCTGTTTTGCCAAAAAGAGCTCTCATAATGGTGGAAAAAATACTCTCTGCATTTGAATGATTTGCATAGGCTCCCCTGTCGCTGCTTTTTCTCCTTAGTAAGGCAGAAAGTCATGCAGAAACCCTGGTTCCCAGACTCGGTGCTAATCCTGTTATTTGATTAAGTGTGCCAAACCCCTTTTGTATGACTTGAAGGATTATTGCCACCAAGCTTGCCAATTAGAGGGGAAAACCTCCTTTTTTCAGTCTTCGGCTGTCTGACAAGGTCTTTTAAAACTGGCATTCCAAAAGCCCACGCAAGTGGCACAATCCACACATGAGACAAAGCCTCGCCTGATTGCCATCCGTAGGAATTCTTACACTTCATCAACATCTTGATAATGTTGATAGAAACAAATTAAGAGATTTCAGAAAGGTTTGATGGAAATGGTATTTTTTCAGGTGTTGGCATTCTTTTAAATTTAGACTATAGACATAAGGCATGGCTTAAACTCTGCATTAGGCTTTTGAACTTCAAAGCTCCTTCTTTGGAGATGAAGTCCTGTTTTCTTCTTTAACCTTTGTATTTTATTTATAAAATTATTTTTTTCTTTAGCTAAAAGTACTGACAACGCGCAGGGAACAAACTGCATATAATGACAATCTAATTCTGTTCACATGGATCTTCCCAAAATCCTGGTTAACAGAGATAATTCACAGAAAAATCACAATTCACAGAAAATTCACAATCCTGGTTAACATAAAGCCATTGTTTGACTCTGCTTGTAATTTATTCTTTGTTGCCTTTATGGTTCTCAAACAGTTGCGAATGACAGAAGACAGACTGGCAGAGGGTCTTCCAGATGCGAGATCACACAGAAAATTTGGACTCGTGCACGTCTTTGCCCTGCAGGCTTTATTTTTAGTTTGTGTAAATGTGAATTCGAGGCCTTCCCCGTTACCAGGCTGTGCCTGGCTGGACTGCAGAGTCAGCACCAGCACTGCACGTGGCTGCCGCTGCCACTACACAGGAAAACTACACTGCTACACTGGAAAACTTCTCTCATCACAGTTGCTCTGCTTATGTATGTATCCTACATTAATCTTATAAAAAAAAAAGAAAAAATATACTAAGGAACATCTCATTTCTACAGTTTACAGTGCAGTATTCCCTTACTCAACTCAGCAATATGATTCCAAAATGCTTTTTAAGGTAATAATAATGCCTGAGATTCATTACTTCTGGCAGAAGCGCATCTGCTTACACCTCTAATTTTGGTATCACGACAATTCAAACATAAATTTTGACTGGCAAGCACCTATATGACAACTTGGATTCACTTCATCCTTATCCCAAACTAGGTCTCAGATTTACTTTTGACCTCCTGAAGTTCTTTACTTTCTGCACTTAATTTATCTTTTGTGTGACGGAAGTAGAGGAGTTCTCTCTGCAAATATCAGGACTTAAAAAAAGAGATTTTGAAGTGAAAGCTAAAAATATGGCAATGGAAAAGAACGTCTGTCCATCTTCTCTATGTTCTTGACAAGGTAAGGCAAGCTTCTTCCCTTCTACATACATTTTGGTGTATTTCCCAAGCTAGCTTTAAAGCACCCCAAGAGATGAGCCTTTACTGCTTTCCCAGAGACTGTATTCCACTCTAGAGAGAAAGCAGCATGAGAAGGATTCCTCTGATGTGTCATTCTAGGCTGGGTGGCAGAATTACGCTCCCAGAGTGTCTCGAAAAGTAAGATGTCAGCCTAATTTGAAAACCATTTTTTGCCTTCACACCTTTCATTCCTAGAAACTGCAGCTGAACCACAGCTCAGACATGAGTGTGTAGGCTGCTCTATTTCACAAGTAAGAAATGAAATAAAAGGAACCATAGTAATTAACGCTGTGCTGTCAAACTGCTTCTAAAATATTTATTTCTTCAAAAACAAACAATAAAAATTAGTCTGTGTGGTTGAGCCTTGAGAAACTTCCTTCAGCCCTCGCCGTCTGTCTTGTTTGTCATGTTCTGATGCACCAGATGGGTTACAGCTTAATTCCACCTAAGAGTTCCCAGATGATCTTTCTTTTTGGCTTCGTACAAATAGGTAAAACCACCTTTTTTGTTTAGCAGCGGCGGCTGTCTGACTTGTCTAACGTTAGCGTACCCCTTGAAGGAATGCATCTGGGCTTCAGAACAGAGTCTTAGGCTCACGCTGCCCTTAAAAAGCACAAGGTTATTTTCACTGAGCGGCAAGGATTGTTATTCACAGTATTCTCAAAAACCTCACGGTGTGAGTCAACCGATTCCCCTGAGTTCTGATCAGCGCGGTATAAAAGGCATTGGTCTTAGGCACTGCAGAGGGCAGTCACTCAGTTCTTCAAAATCCTAAGTTAGTTCATTGACTAAAAGTGCCAGATCTACGTTCTTTACGATGCAGCTAGGGTTGTGGTGACTTTACGTGACATTCGGTCTCTTCTGTCTACGCTGTTATTCGCAGTCCTCTTGAGTTGTATCTTAGCACAAACGTAGCTCAAGCAATCACAGTGCTCATTTGTAATTTAAAACCAGCAAAAGGCAAGTGGCAGCCGTGCCTTTATTACTGGTTTTAACTAGGGCACCGTGAAGATATTCTTGATGCTACTACTCAGCAGACCTGGCTGGGCCTGATGAAGTCTCTGCCTTCGTACAAAGTCTTTGCACTTCATCATTGTCGTGGGGTGAGAAGTCTGTCCCTCAAAGTAGATTTGCCTTTCCCTAAGTTAGCAGTTAGGCATTTTTCTCTTTCCCATAACTGTATTTTATTCAGACCATTTAGTAGCTCTACATATTCTTCCTCAGCTATAATTCATTAGAAATTCAAGTCACATCAGCAGCATCTGTGAAACAATTACTGCATCTAGGACTGACTCTGCAGTCTAATCCATCATAATTATGACTGGCCTCTTTGAAGATGCCACGATGCGTGACTTAAATATAGCACATTACTGTGCAAATGGATCAGCATCTCATCCCACCAATATGCATTCAGGTTATAATTCAGTCCACTGCTGTTTGACTTTCGCAAATATAAGCCGTGTACGTACAGCTATTTCTCCACACATATGGGGCACAAATTGGAAACCGAGCACTGAAAGAGACTTGGAGATTTTTTAGGTTTATGGGTGAGTTTGGCAGATTCCTACCACCTCTAACAACACGGGAAAACGGAAAGGCTGTGGAGGGCACTGTTAGGTGTGTGGCAAGCAGTCCTATGGCAACAGAAGCGCTTTTAGCTACGGTTTGTTGTTTGTTGGTTTGCTTTCCCCACGGAAAATCTTCCTTTAATTTAAGCCAGTTCTAGAGATTCATACCTCATTTGGTACAGCACCCCTACCTCGGGACTTTGTGAGTGCAAAGTGGCTCGGATGAAGGACTGGACAAACACCTGCTGCAGGGGAGCACAATCTTTTCAAAGCTGGGCGAGAAACCCCACAGAAAAAGTAGGTAGGGGAATGCCGCGTTCGAGTACTCGTGGCCCTGAAAGGACTGCAAGGTGGGATGTCAGACGGGTGGCTCCCCCTTCTAGGGTTCGCTGGGTTGGAAGTACGCCTCCTCAGAGGCTTTCCTGCCCCACAGAACTGCAACCTCTTCTCTCCTCAGAAGCTCATGCCTTGGCAAAGAGGTCTAAAGCCTGAACCGCTGTCCTTCCTCAGGACGCTCACACACGGCATTGTCAGAAAGCTCCATTTGCAGACCAATACTGCGAGTCTCAATTTTAACTCTGAGGTCTCTCTGAGGAGCAGTCCGTAACGCAGAGCTCTGTACTGACGCCTGCCGAGCAGTGCTGAATCCCTCTGTAGCAGACCAAGTGCAATTCATCAGAGCACAGGCGGTTCACTGTCAGAACTTCAGCACTACAAATTGAAATCTTCTGGACTTAGAAAATACACGTGATGTAGTTTCTGGTTAACTCAGTGTTCTCTTTTTAATTCTGGAAGATGTGTAATCACTTACGATGCTCACCACCAGGGTTTACAGCTGTGTGGTTATCGTGGCATGTCATTTTTCTCTGCTCTATTTTAATAAATTCTGTTTCAGCTGTGCCTTGGGTTAACACCTGTAGGCAAGAAGCTTTCTCCTTTAGTCACTGGGAAAAAAAAAAAAGTCACTACAGAGAAAAGATGTTAACTTGGATCACTAGCCGGTGAAGTAACACATCAAAGCTTATTAGTGAAACATTTTCATTACTGTTGGGATAAAATGTTGCACACATGGAAACCGTTGCATAGTTTAAGCATTTTGCATGTGTTCAGCACTGAAGGTGCTCCCTGCTTTACCCGCTGAGAAACAAAGCAAGCCTCCCCACGGAGACCGGGAGGGGCAAGGCCAGGAATATGCCTGCCCGCACTCAGGGTGGTTTGTCCTTTGAGGACAGCTTCTTCCCAAGCCAGGTTTGCTTGGGAACCAAGCCATGAAACCCCAAATCCCACATTGGCCTGAAAGAAGTTCCCTGTAGTGGAAGTGGAAGGGTACGGCAGCGAGGACGGCAGGCTGCCTCACATGATTGCTTTGCTGAAGGTTCCTGTGGCAGCTACTCCATTGTTCGAAGTAGAGCTATTCTACAAAATAGAGATTGCTTTCGTGCTAAAGGTGAATTGAGGCTCTGAACCCCACAGCATACCTGAAGGATTTGCTCTCTTACCCACCAGCATCACTGCAAGTGTGGTGGTTGAGGAAAATGCAGTGCAACTGCATTGCAGATTTGAAGGAGGGCCCCAGAAAGACAAGGACACTCTGTTGTTAGCTGGGCTCTGGGGCTTACAATGGGGTCCTTCTGTACTGTATTCAGCTGTCTCTTCATTTGGATAGTATATTTATTCAGTGCATTAGAAATGAAAAAAAAAAAAAAAAGAAAAAAAACAAAAACCTGCATAAAGATGCAGTGCGTTCTCTGTCACTTGGAGTCTTTAAGACGACACTTTTTTCATAAAATGAATATGTATCTTGTTTTCTTACTGTGGCTGTAAGTAGCAGTTATGGGGTTAATGCAGAAAGTGCTGGATGAGGCTCTGTGACTGTATTCTGCAGGAGGTCATATTACATGAATGTAATTGTCTTCTCTGGTATTTAGATCTATGAATAATCTGTGTCAAATAGGAGAGGAAATGTGGGATGGTTAAAATTTGTTACCTCATTTATCCTTAATTTACAGGGAAAATGGTGACTAGTGGATATAGATATAAGCAGACGTAAGGGAATGAAGGGCATGGGATTTGTGAAATATGAGGATTAATAATTCATTAAGCGTTATCCAAGCTAGAAGCCTCATAATTCATGCATTTTTAAGCCAACTAGTGCTCGCCCCCCTTCAATTTATTGACAGCGCTGCTTGCATTTCAGTGATGCAATGATCTAATCGCAAAAGCACTTGAATCAGTTGATTTTTGACCTTAAAGCAGAGAGCAAAAGGGTAAAGCTGAACTGGTCTGCCCAGTGGTTTCCCCTTGCTGCATTGTATAACCATCAACAAGACCGGGTCCTGCGGAAAGCCTACACAGGCACGAAAAGCTGCACTGTCTGACAGTTGCATAAAATCAAGGAGAGTGACAATTAAATGCTTCTACAGGATGGGTGGAAAAAAACAATTATGCGAAGGGAATGAATTCAGGAATACGAAACGTGAGTAAATAGGAATTATAATGTCACCTCACAAGCTCGGCAGTTCCTATTTTTTCTCACTTGCACTTACATGACCCAGGCTGTGCACCTAGCTGTACCGTGCAGCACTTGTAAGAGAAGAACCCAACTCTTCCAGGCACTCATCATGCTGCCCCAGTAACACCAAACTGGAAATGCTTCTGGAAACCATCTGCGGAAGCAGGCTGGATTTAAGTGATAAAAGGTCTTCCTGCTGCAATAACCAGAACGTTCCAGACAAGGTTAGCACCTACTCTTGTTCTGGCTGGTTGTGAGCTCGTTTCTGTGGCTGAGAGCTGAAGTTGGTTGGATCCGGGTGGTTTATACCGACAGGCCATCGCACATAGCTGTAATGCTTCCCCGTCACCCTGTTTGGTGTAACCGTGGGTGTTGGCAGGCCGATGTACCCTAAGACCAGTATTGCTCAATTTCTTGAGCACCACTTTGACTGTTTTACATCTTTCTCAAAGCCAGGGCAGCTGACCTAAAAAACCTATTTGCCTTTGCTGTTCGCAAGAGCCACTGCACTTGGTAATTGTAGTAGAGAAAGTGTAGGGGTGGCAGCTGGAGCCCCATAAGCTGGGAATCTGCAATAGGCACGCTCTGAGAGAGGTGTTTCTATGCCTGGGCAAAGCCAGAAATGTTTCTTCTGTATGCCTGCCTGTGAAGTCGATACCAGAAAAATTGTTTCAAATAGCGAGCCGAGCAGGGCATCACTGTGGCAATTCACCAATTGAATCAGTTGTGGATTCAACATCAGGAAAATGTTGGAGGAGACAAGCAAAGCTAAGGCACTGCTTTCCTTCAGTTCAGGCAGCTACGTTAGATTTAGGCGTGTCAAGTAAAGGCTGGCAAGGTGGAGTGGGCGGCGTTACCTGGTGCATAAGTGCCAACTCAATACTCAGACCGGTTTATTCCTTGAAAAATGGTGGAATTCAAGGGGTGATTTCCTCTCGGGTACCTCAGCTAACCCATGTGTCAAATGGTAATGATAAGACTGGTGGCTGATTGAAATCAGCTATCTGAAAGCCATAGCTAGCTGCTAATGTTCTGGCTGAGCTCTGTAGTGCTGCGTGCCTCTTTGGGAGCATGGGAGCTTGCCAGAATAAGCAAGCGTTGGTGGCTGAACCGTTCTTCAAGACACACTTGATGTTATCAACCTGCCATTTAGGGAAGGTTACCAAGAGGTCAGTTCATCATTGTCTTTCCGTTTCTGTGATCTTTGTCCATCTGGCTTCAGACCTGGATATAGCACGGATTTCTTGGGTTGATCGCTTCCTGACACCAGTCAAAGGTCGGTTATCCATGATGATTTCATCACAGCTGCTGGCAGAGTTGAGCAATTCATGATGAAAGAGTGCATCTTCCTTGGGAGCTAGAAGCAACACGTGAGATTCTCTTGCCTCTCTTCAGCCCTTACTATATAGAAGTAAGGGCCCAAAGGAAGAGCCACTGGCAGACTTCAAGACTTGCTCAAAGATTTCAGCATTTCATTGTGTTGGGTCAGTAATGTTAGAAAATGGGGACAAAAGTGGCCCTGTTGGGCATCTGGATGGAAGAAAAGCAACAGAAGAGAATGAAGTGTTGTAGGCAGCAGCGTCCTCAGAAAGTCTGCTTCCACAGCTCTGTTTTCTATTATCCTTGAACTTCAAATAGGAAATCCTGTTGGGTCTCCCAGAACTAGAATTTTGGATGAGGTGCAGTTATCTTAACATTTCTTCTCCAAAAGGCCAAAACAAGAGGAGAGAGGGGCTGGGGAGAACACAATTGTCCCAAGCGCGTCGATTACCGCGAGGATCGCTCTGACCGATGCCCCCAGCTGACAAAGCGTAGCTTCCATCCCCTCTGCTGCCCTCACGGTATTAAACCCCTATACACACTCCTCCTCTGTTTTTTTTTCCATGCCTGCGCCACACCTAGGCCAGGACGCTGTAGTAAAACTTGATTCTCAGCTGCGATTCCTGCCCGTCCAGAAACAACGTGAGTCCCGCGCCAGGCAGCGCGCTGCAGCGTGCCCGAGGGGCAGGTGCCGGGGATCCCCCAGGGGCGGCGAGCCGCGAGGTGCCCACCTGCGAGATGCTGCCTGCCTCCTCCGGGGGATTTTGCTTCCAGGTGGCGAAGATGGAGGAGTTGAGCCAAAACAAGGGTTTGGAAAGAGCTTGCGCTCTTTTAACCATTGCGTGATTTGATTTAAAAAGTTTTCATGCCCGCTTGTGACTTTTTTTCTTTCTTTCTTTCTATTTGTGCCTTGTATGACTTAAAAACCAGTAGCTTGTAAAGAAATGGGGAAAACAGGTTTGTGAGGGGCCTGAGGAGATGACCCAACCTGTTTCCAAAGGTCTCTGTTGCTGAAGGTTGCATGATAACCCACAGTTACAAGCAGTGCTTCATTACCCTGACTTATTAGAAAGTTTCTACCGTTCAAAACAAACCTAGATCACCTCTTCCTGTCTACCACTGACTTGCAGAGCCGTGTTTTCTTCTGTGCCATGTTTTTTTTTTTCCACTGTATAGCTGAAGACTTACGAATGCTCCCCTCTTAGACGGAGTAAACAAGGCAGTCTGTGACATCCGATCTCCTTGCCGGGTGGATCTCTGTCCACACCATTTGTTCCCAGACCAGATGCACCAAGGTCACAAAGCAAATGTGAGGGTCTGCTCCTCAGAGAGCTCATGCATACACCACGTTTTGCTGGATTTTCCCTGGGTTAAGACACCTGATATACAAGCAGCTATGACGTGTGCCTGTAAAATGCTCTAAATCCTGTGTGAATGAACTTTGCTCTCCCCCAGTACTTAAAGTCACAGTTTTATTCCCTCAGTTGGAGAGGGATGGTGTAAATCACATTGAAGTTGACAGAACCAAGTCACTACTTTGAGCAGTTCTTTACAGTGGAGGCTGTTCCCTTAAAGACTTCCCCCGAAGCCTCTGACTTCAATATGTTTAAGTCTGCAAACTACTGGCACAGACATCTCTTCTGACTTCCCCTGTTGCTGAGGCACCACAGAAGATAAGAATCGAATGCATTTTTAGAGATCTATTAGAAGATGCTCCCCGGAGCTACAGTTGCCATTCAGCTTCTTTCTGCGTTTGTGTGTGGTCTTCAGGAGAAGTTTTCATGTGGGTTAGTGCAATCTACATGCAACAATGGCGTGGATTATCGTGCTGAAATCTCCATCTGAGAAAATAGTTACAATTGCCTCTCCAGATGTACACGAGATGAAAGACAAGGTGTTTTTGATGACCAGAGCCAGCTGACAGCCCGAGAGCAGTGGAAGATGTAACCTCGATAAAAGCACAGCTCTGGGAGAGAAACGTGGGAGCTGGCGCTGCCTCGCCATGGCCCTGAGCGAGCAAAGTGCGCGGCACGGACACTGCTGCCGTCCCCTTCGCTTGTAGGCTGGAGGCTTTGGGTTCGCTTTTAGGTTAGATGTGGGGCGAAATTTTCTTCTTGAACACTCGACATACTAGTCTGAAAAGAACTTGGGCATCAACCAATCTTAGATA
The DNA here is from genome assembly GCA_011075105.1 of Heteronetta atricapilla. Classification (NCBI taxonomy): domain Eukaryota; kingdom Metazoa; phylum Chordata; class Aves; order Anseriformes; family Anatidae; genus Heteronetta; species Heteronetta atricapilla. Next base: position 29,388,899 of record CM021734.1, on the reverse strand, counting down.
AAACGGCCCGGGGCCCAAACAAATTGAAAGGCAAGAGACACCCACTTACATCACGGCAGTAGTTATCAAGGAGATAGAGCCCAGCGTCTTAAGGTTGACTCGAAAATCAGATTTTCTGTAGTTACTTTCCTGGCTACGGTAATTCCACCCACACTTCCCCATCCTTCTAATTTTATCTTTTTATTATTTTACAAGAAAACTTAGTTTTTTCTTTACAAGAACACGATTAATCCTGATCTGGGAATCAAACTGCAGGCTGACGTTTGTTCTTCCACAAAACTGAGGCAATTGTAGAGCTCCTTCTCATCCTGTTACATTCTCGCTTCCAAATAACGTGTATTATACCTACAGCTGTTTAACATTCAAAAATAAATGGACAGTGTAGGGGCAACTTTACGTATTTTGTGACAAGGAGCATTTAGTTAGCTAAAACCAGAAACAAGCTGAGATTTCACGAGCAGGATTCCTATTTAAAAATACAGTCCTAACATGAAGGCTTCTCCCTTCTACCACATGACAGGACTGGATAAAAATTTGGGGTTACCGTGCCGAGAAAGGGTTGGAATCCCAGAACGAGCTGAGCTACCGTTCCTAGTTTCCTTTAATTCCCAATAATTCAAAGCACATTCTTCTCCCGTTTAAATTTTCCTCTTTATGGCAAGATGCAACATGAAGAGACAGAGGATTCACTGCCGTCAAGCTGAAAGAGTGGGGAAAAAAAATGGCAGATTGAGTTTTAAGTCTCGTTACGACTTTTAAACACCCGCAGCTGACACTTGGAAGAGTGGTATTTGAACAGTCCTAGAGGGAACTTCAGCGCTCCTCTCTCTGTCATTCCTTTTCAAATATTTTCAAAGCTTTGAAAACAGTCGGTTGTTCTTCGTTCTGGCAACTCGCCACCACCCACCGCCGGCTCAAATCAGTTCACGGTCTCCCGAGGTATCCGGTAGCCCGAGTGGGCTTGAGAGAGTTTGAAACTCTAATGAAAGACCTTTGATATTTGGGGATATTAGGCGACGTAGAGGGACGTGTAAGTTAAAGGAAGCGTTGTCAGTTCCTGCAAAGCCTGCCTCACGTAGCCAGTCACGAGATAGCGCTTCACCAAGCGGTGGCTGTCCGTCCGCAGCGCAGAGCAGCAGCATGCACGGAGCCTGCCGCTGTACAGTACGTGCCCGACTTCATTTAGAGAGCTGGGAAGTACATACAAATCTGAGATATTGGACGACTTTGAATGAAACTCATTAATCATAGCTGGGACGTGTTTCAGCTTAGGTAAGCATCATTACTGCAGCCAGTGACAGTTCTAGGAGCATTTTAACAGCCTCTCCTCGCTCTTCCTTGGAAGGGCAGCGGGTGAGCTCGCCTCCAAAGGGTCAGGTGCCTGGTTTGGGGGTTTAAATACGCACCTCTGGGAGGAGGACCTGACCCCACAAGCTCACACCTGGGAAGATCGTGTTAAGTGCTTGCCAGCCCAGTCCTTCAGCCAGATGTCTAATAAGCACGGTGGTCTTGGGCTGTCAGGAGTTCAGGTGAAGGGAGGAACGCTTTGCAGTGCCCTGGTCAGGTTCCTGTGGGGTTCGCTTGTGCCCTTGCACGTGAAGTGTGATTGCAGCTGACAACAGAAACCTTTGCTCCTTCCCCCACTCCCTCCCCAAAACCTGCAGGGGAGAGGACAGGGCTGGGCGCAAAGCCAGGAAGGTAGAGCTGTGCATTAAGCTCTGCTGAACTCAGCTGGTTTTGTTCAGAAGAAAACGCAACGTGTGTTCGGTGGTAATGCTTCTATACAGCCTTTGGGGGAATAAGCAGCTGCTTTTCCTCTAAAAATCAGAAAGCGGGGCGGGGGAAAGAGCCAGCAGTCGGGATACGAAGAGTCTGATGCAGTTGTCAGAGCTAGCATGCATGCCACTGTCACGCATGTAGGACTTGTAACGTTTGCTTTGACGACCTGAGGGGCAGCCAGGTTGATTATGAGAAAACGAGCGGGTCCTTCTGCTGTGGGAAGGGTGGGGAACGATGATAAATGACAGTGTGTCTGCTCATTACACTCCCCAGCAAACAACCCCTCCTCGCAGCCTCCTCTAGCTCGCAAGAGCTTGCGCGTAATTGACGCGTAGTAAATCAGAAGCGTGCTTCAACTCCCCAGACCAAAGTGATTTTAAAAGTTCATGATGGGTATTGGTGATTAAGCAAATGTTCTGGAAGGTTAGTTGCACCTAAAATTAGAACTAAAAATGAGATTGGGGGTGTGGGGGTATTCTGACAGGTGACTCAGGATGCTGGCTACTGCAATGTGAAATACTTGTTGGCTTTTTTGCCTGCCTTCCCTCGTACACCGCAATATACCCCGCCAGCATAAAATCTTAGCCTTAGCTTTGCTGGCTTCATTGAAAATATTCAATGTCTCAAAAACAGCTGCTACTACTTAATGATCTTTGGGTAACTAAGGCTGATTTCTTTTGTTATGCTCTCTGAAGATTAAATTTTGCTCCGGACTCCATTGCCCGAAGGAGGCTATTGTAAAACAAGATACTCAGAAACCAGCAAAAAGATGTTAAAGCTAAACCAGAAAACCAAAACACTTTAACTCGAGCGGTGCTGCTGCTGCCAGTGAGATCAGGAAAAGATGCCGAGATTCTGCTAAAAGCAGTGGTGCTCTATAACAAGCTGCACAGCCTTGCGAAAGAGTAACATCTGCTTGGTAGAGTAAGAGACTCCTCTTTGGTGCTGGGTTTTAAAATCTGATTTGATCAGCCCAGCATCGGGCAAGTACCTAGATGCCGGTACACATCGCTATTGCTTGAGATGGTGGAAGGGAAATGCAAAGCTGAAGGATTTGCGGTCCCTTTACAAGAGACCCATTGCGGAGAGCCTGCATCTAATGAATACTGAAAAGCCTGATCAGGATTGCAAAGGAAATTGCTACAAAAGATTAAAATATGTGGTCAGCGGTAATAACTCTCGGTCTGTTTGTTGTCTCGGATTGTGTTTGTGTTGGAGGAAAGTTTGCTGCACTCCAGATAGCAGCAAGGAAGAAAGAGAGAGGTTTTGAGAGAGATTTTCCATGACAAGGTTAACAGGAGGAAGCGGATGGGGACGGGGGGAATGTGCTCTGCAGAGCTGCAGGAAGCCGAAGCCAAAGGAAGGCAGCACAGTAACTAGAAATTACTGCTTGAGACTTGTCATTAGGTGGCTACAAACACCAACGTTAGTTTTGGGGGGATGAAATTACCGAGGGCTGCCAGCGGACCCGGACTTCAAAGGGGCCTTTGCTGGGTGTTTGGTGCCAGGGCTCCCCACTTGCTCCGGAGCTAAAAGCAACGTGAGCTCTGAACTCAGAGCATATCCAGGGGGACTGCAGAGCCAAAAGCTGCCACTGTTCCTGCAGGTTATAACAAGCTTCCCTTTTGCAAAGCAACAAAAGGATGCGTACAGAATAACATTGTAAGCGAAGGAGTCAGAGGAGGACTGTAATGAAATTCTGGCCGAAATGATTGCGGTTTTTATCTCCTATGCTCTGTGTTTGTCTACTGCTTAGAATTTTAATAGTGATTCAAAGGCCCGAGGAAGGCAGGAGAATCCAGCTAATTCCCGCAGATACAGCTGATGAGAAAAGCCTCCCTTCTTAATTGAAAGTTTGAGCTCTTGCTTTGCAACTGCTGCACTCATTTCCAAATAATTGAAATACTTTGATTCAAATCAATCTTTATGGGAACTTTCCCACGTGACCCTCCCTGTCTTCCAGAGCAGAGCAACTCCACGTTTCCCTGATCCTGCCGACTTGCACTGAAATCCTCTCCTCGGATCTAGCCTGGTGCCAGGAGACGTGCTCATCTGACCCGAGATACCAGCTGCAGGATTTATGAAGCCACTTCTTTGAGGCTGGCTGTCTCTGGAGAGCCCTCCTGCTCCCTGCAGTGAGCCCTGGGTTTGTGAGCGATGCTGTGGGTTGCACATGACACCACTTAGCCTGCCTCTTACATTCCGGCTGAAACAGGGAGGGCATCAGCCCTAGCCAGTCATTTTGCTGATATAGGTCACAGTTGTGGATACATATTCAGAGAATTACTATAACCAGTACGTAGCAATGTACAAGGCTTGGGAAAAGCACATTTGGTAAGCATATAAATTGCTCGCCGTCACCTCGGTCAAATGTGCAGATCCACGTTTATAATATACAGGACTAGATCCATCAAAGCAAACAATGCCCACATTATCATTTGCATTGGACATTGCATTGCATGTCCAGGGCATGCAGACAATACCCGGTATAGAAGCTTATAGTTTCTCTTATAGCTTAGAAGAAAAATAGCTGTAAGAGAAATAGCTATACTTCAAAGTTTTAAATGAACTTCTCTGCCTTGAGATTCAGTGGGTTTTCCATAGACGGACTGAAGAGAGGGGCAGCAGTAACAGCTCTTGTTAACCCTTTGGACTTCACCTGTGGCCTTGTCATCGCTTCAGATTTAGCTTTAGGGAGTTTTCACGTTGCATTCAGCTACTTAAAGAAGTACAAAGTAATCTGTTACTTTATGCTGTCATTTGCCCATACTGTGCATGGAAAAGCAGAGCATAAAACTTAGCATCTGTTGCAATGGACAGGAAAACTCAGCTAGACCAGAGGTGGCATTTGCACAGAAGCATTACAGACTCCGGTACCTTAGAGGTGCTACTTTCAATAACAGGAAAGTAAGTCAGTGGTATTTTGTATATTGGTCATGCCCCAATAACTGCCACAGTGCTCTTCTTTTGTAATGCTCAGCCTTTCTTTGCTTGACAATGTTTATTTGCATTCTTTGTGTTCTTTGCTCGAAGGGAAACTGTTCTGTGAGCTTTTTTTTTTTTTTTAGGAAAAACAAAACCCAAAAACTAATTTCAAAGTCTTTTTTCTGTATTCCTCATCTTTTCAAAGGGAAAAATAGATTTATAATACCCGAATGAAGAAAAATGATGGATAATATTAAGTACTGAATGCATCCAAAGAGCAAAGGTCATCAACTTTCTCTTTCACTGTTGTAGTTAGAAAGTATATTTAACGAAGTTATGCTGGCAAATAGACTGGGAAGATTGACCAGTTCTCTCACGTGTTATCTTGTAGCTGTGGCACAAGCTCAGTTAAAATGAAGTCACCGTATATGACAAGTTAGAAACTGCATGTTTCGAAGAGAAGCTACATTGTAGGTCCATGCCCTGTACACTCCTGAATGTGTATTCCAAAATCTGACCTATGTGGCTGCTTTACTGCTTATAGAAGTAATTATTCGTTTGCTGTCTTACAGAAGAGGGCTATTCCTAGAAGACCCCCCCATATCCATAAAAGTGTGTATTTTCATATGGACCGCAGTCAGCGTCCGTCTTACAAGCTGAATTGCAAAATGCTTTTCAGCTGGAAACCAAATCAGTAATGGAAAGGCAGAAATCTTCCTCTCCTCGGTTCCAAAGTCCTCACAGTTGTATTGTTTTTATTGTTTTCATTTCAACATTGAGAGTTGCTGAGGAAGGAAGAAAATCTAGGCAAATCCCTCAGTTCCACTGCCTGTCCTACAGAAAAGGTTCTATATTCATTGTTCTTTTTTTTCTTCCAAATTCTAAAGCAGAGTTAAGATCCTTCCTGACCATCTTTAGGGGGTGAGGGAAAGGGATTACGGTTTAGTGTTCAGTAGCGTTTTAGAAATGTAGAAAAAGAGACAGTCGTAATGACAAGCGGTATCTTCACCTAGTAGTAGGCTACACATACAAGTGGTGTAGCGAGATTATATTATTCCAAGGCTAAACTCCGCAAGCAGAGCGCAGTTCAGACAAAACGTGGGAATCTCTGGAGATTAGGAGCAGAGGAGTTGCAGAAATGCAGAGTCTTCTTCGCAGTTGACCTTTCCTCTCCTTGAGCTCATGGGTGTTTGTTCAAGAAGCAGAAATTCTTGTTCTTGCTGTGTGCCGAGGAGATAAGGACGGTATCACAGGGGGAGGGCGTTGTGTTTTCCTAAAAGGTAAGTTATTTAAGAAGGGAGAGAGAGAACAGACAGAAACTGTTTGGGGGAGATGTTTTGCCTATGGGAAGGAGAAAGTACACAGCATCACAGCTGAGATCAGTTACACTGAGAAACTGTAAGGAAAAGAGATGGGCAGCGTGGAGGGACCCGAAACTGGGAGAAGGGAAATGCAGCCGCCCAGGCTGCAATGGCAGAGATCAGCATTCATTCAGACTGAAACGCGCATTTTCGGAGAAAGAAAGGGTTTCTTTTTTATCATCTTTAATGGAGAAAAAAAGAAAAACGTAAATGTAGGAAATCTTCTCGTGCCTGGGTTAAGAAATCCCTCAGAGTCCCTAATGCACTGAATAAATCCTGTTTTAGGCAGGTAATGACTCGAAACTCCCTGCTGAAAACAAAGGCGATTCGCAGCGATGCGTGACAGCTGCAGAAGCAATGTGACTGCGAGATGGCACAGCTATTCCCGCTCCAGGGCCGATGGGAGTTTATCTAAGGATAAAAGAGGGAGGGATTCCCTGCGCAAGGTCAGTGCGGGAGAGGGACCCAGGGGGAGAGCAGCTGTCTGCTCTTACTACCCTCTAATCCAGGAGGACAGCTTTGCTCTGCTGCTGCTCTGAAGGACAGGTTAGACTGAACACCGAGGAGGTGTCAGCCATCTCGGAAGTCATCTTCTGTTTCATTGCTTTTGCTTTTTTTTCTGTTTGTTTTTTTTTTTTCTCCTCTACTTGCACGTGAAGCAAGCATTCGAGGAGCTCCTGAACCCAGGCCGCCCGGCTCCTCAGCCTTGCGAGCAGCTCTGCTGCTCACCCAGGGGCTCCCCAGCACTTCACGAAAGGCCCTGACGGTACCTAAACTCAGATGCTCACCAGATAGATGATTTTATGTGCTCCGCAGAAGAATAGGCCTTTGGCAGAGTTAGATGATAACTGACTTTGTTTTGCAGGGGGAGGGGAGTTTTCTCAATTTCTCTGTATTTCTATTCAGTTGCTGCAGAAACATCCCCATCTGCTTTGAATCTACATTTTAATTCCACATTCTAGCAAGAAACGAGGCAAGCTGGCTTGCTGTGCCTGGCAAAGCACACACACGGCAAGTTGCTGAACCCAGAGCTGTTCCAAAATCCAGGAACGCACCAAACTCTAAAGCCAAGTTACCTGGCTTTGTGCTCTGTTCAACCAGACGATGATCATCAGAAAATGGTTCTCATCAGTCTGTTCTTCACATGTTGCCAGTTTCTCTGTAGTACGCGCTTTATTGTCTTCTCTGCCAGGACAATTTGGAAGTGACACGGTAAAAAAACACAACAGAAACCATTTCATTTCTCTGGAGAAAGCAGGCAGTGGGCATTTGCCCACTCTCCCACGTGATTAATGGACAGACAAAAGAGAAGACGCGAATTAAATTGTTTAGCCTCATTTGTAATAGCAATAACAAGTGGTGTGACGTGATTTTTGCCACTAACAGTGGAATCTTGCATGTGTGTGTGTATATATATGAATGCTCAAGGTCTTTTTTTTTTCCTTTACAGGCTGCACAGTTTGAGTTTTTGCTTGCCTGTGCTAGTGCAGGAAATTTTATCCCTAACTGTCAACAGGTGTCAGAAACAGAAGCAGCTGGAGCCAGAGCCCTACGAGATTTCTGTTCTGATCTGATAAACTTGCAAATAAACCACACGCAACTTCAGTTATGGACACCCAGCGAAGGCTAATCGGGATGCAGACCCTCAGTTAATTTCTGTGCCTGTTTCACAAGCTGTAGCAGGGGGATAGCGAGTGATATACAGGCTAGCTCACAGGCTGATAAGAAGCAGAACTGCCTCTTAAATTGCTCCTTGCTGAAAGGAATCGGAGAAATGCGAGTTATTTGCATCACGTTCTAGAGAGAGTATAATTTAAGGGAATTTTCTTGTGATGGGAAGAAAATGGACAAGTGAAACTGCTGAAGCAAACCTAAGCTGTTAGTTGTGGGAAAAGACAGAAAGGGAGAAGAGGGTTTACTGTGAGCTGAAAAGAATTGAAAGATGCCCATTCAAATGCTTCATCTGCCTGCTAATTTTAATTAAGACTCCTCCTTTGTAACTATGCCACAGAGCCTGAGTCGCTTAAAAAAAAAAAAAGTTGTCACTAGGCAGATTTCTGTGACTCTCCTGATTGAATCATCATTTTAATCTCCTCGCTGCCACCCCCCTCTCCCCAGCAGAAGCTAGCGGCTGCATTAGCTGACAATTAACATGCTAAGAAATGCTGCTACGCTCCTCGGGGACTTTCAGCGATGCAAAACGCTGTTTTGCTGTGTGACAAAAAAGCCGAAAGCTGCCAGCGTTACACCGTCCTGTGCTTCTTGAACCCTTGATGCACGTCTTGTTTCCAGCAGGGAAAAAAACGTTCTTCCTACACTTCTTTTTGTGGAGAAGTAAATATTCCTTGCCTTCAGTTCCTCTCCTCTTGTCCCCGCCAAAAATAACCTCTCGGACTTTGGAGAACTTGATCAATGCGAGTGACCTTTGGGAAGAAAAAGCAGGCAGCGACAAAACTGCCGGCTGGCTTCGTGTTTGCTCGGTGTCCTCCTGCTTCCTGGGATCCCTCCTGGTCCCAGTGCGACTTGCCGGTGTTCTGGCTCTCTTTGCTAACACAGCCTCTCGCTGCCCCTCCTGCGCTGCCCCGCTCCGATCCCACCACAGCCCAGCCAGCCTCACGGAGCCGGGGCACTGGTCCCAGTAAGGCGGCACCCACTGGGCCAGGCTACGCGCAAAGGAGAGGGGAGGGAGAAATGCAAGGAACGGATCCCCCCCGGCCTTCTCCCTCCGCCACCTTTGTGCGCCGCGGCTCCGGCCCAGGCGAGGTCTGCCCGCAGGGACGTGCTAATTGAGATGCTGTTTGGCAGCAGCCTGTGTCCTTGCACAAACGTTCACAAAATGACTAATTAAAAACAAGTCTCTTTGCCCCGCTTCCTTCCCTCGACGAGTTAGCATAGGCACGTTTTTCCTTTCATTATTTCATGGACAACAATAAAGGACGCACGAAGGAAAGAGCACTTTGGAACGGTTTTGTCTGAAAAAATACCAAGGGTGGGCGTCCCTTTCTTCCCCCCCAGGGCCAAATGGCAGCTCGCCGTGCTGGGAAGATGGAAACCAAGAGGAAGTGGTGCAAGAGGGGATGCATGAGGGAAGGTGGGCTGCTCCGAGCAGCTTCTAATTAGAGAAAAAAAAAAGAAAAACGCATAAAAAAATAAAAGAATGCATAGGAGTTCTGCTTCTGCTGTCCGAAAGTACTTTGGGAACTCCATTTGAGAAGGACCAGATTCTCTATGAGCTGACAGAGAGTTAGGTCTGGGTGAGGAAAGTCCTTCAGCTCGGCTGCTCGGCTCTGCTGTCCTCCCACGGCAGGCACAGGACGGGAGTGCAGAGTGCCGTGCCGCCCCAACAGGCACGCGTGATGCCAGGCAGAGCTCCTAGTGACATCACGGACAGTCGTGGTGTCATCACGGAAACACGCGAGGAATGGGAGTCGCTTCAATTCAGGAAAAAGAGCTAAGCGGGTTGTGTGACGGGGAAAACCAGCGAATGCAGGAGGAGAAAGCAGCAGTGAGGTGACTGCTGCGGAATGAGCAGCAGGACGATTCCCACGTCGATCCGAGCTCGTGAAGCAACAGGCACGAAGAACAGATTTTCATCTAGCTATCGTGCGTGGCGAACATGTGCTCTGTGCCTGAGGAAAACTCCGAGGAACTGCTCTCACTGTTACTCCACAGAAGGTGACTTCCTCGCTCTCCAAACGCGAGACTAATTGCTGTGAAGCTCTGAAGTGCTCGAGAGCTTTCCTGAGGCTCGTTTTAAGCAGCGGGCTTTCTCTGGAGGCACAGCAGGCACGTCCGTGGGGGGAAAGGAGTCAGCTGTTCGTGAGGACCTCTGCCTCTCGAGCTGGAGAGGAGCCGCGCTGCCAGACTGGCAAAAGCTGCGTGCGCACCCATCCGCGTGCTCCGGAGATGCTGAGGGGCAGCAGTGGCTGTGCCAGCCGAGGCTGGAAGGGACCGGGGGGGTGCTGTAGGTCAATGGCAGACCTTATTCTTCCCAGCAGCCGCTCGGGATGCCTTAAGGAAGCTCGATACAAGAAATAAGCAGGTGGGACAAACCACCGAGTGGTGTTTAACCACAGTCACGCAGATCTCGGGCATCTCGTGGGGATTCATGAAACCAATTTGGTAGTTAAATGTAATTAGAAACTTCATGGGAATTACACAAGTACCTATCTGAATCTCAAGAGATCTAAATGTACCTGCAGAGACGGTCCTTAGGACCTGTTTTACCAGCAGTGAGGTGTGCAGGTTCAGCTCCGTGTGGATCCATCTCTCCTGCAAGGGCCCTGAGCTCTGCTGTGTGGTGCTTGTGGTTTGGGAGCCAGCTCTGTGACACGTCTGGCACTGATCAGCTGTCCCACACACTCTGTGGCACTGCTGCTGACCTCCACGCGATCCCGTCAATACGTGGACCATCGCCAGGATCGGCCTTACCAAGCTTACGTCAAAGCGTTAGGCAAAAAATAGAGAAGTGCAGGAGCAATTCCGCCTCGATACCAGACCTCCCCTGCTAAGCACGTGAGCTCGTTTCTAAAAGTTCCATGGAAAAGCCAGATACTGCAAGAAGCAGGGCTCATGTTTTCTTACGTTTCTTGTCTTACGTGAAACCATCTTCTCCAAACCTTGGTGCAGAAAGACAAACTAGCTTGATTTACACACACAAAAACCCGTCCCGCTGTGAAACAGTTAACTACATTTTTGTTCAGGGTGAGGGGAGGGCAGGGAGGGAAAGGAGCAATCTTTATGTGTTGGGGTTTTATTTGTGTAAGCTGAGCAGAGCACCTTGACAAGCTTCAGGAGACACAGCGCTATATATAGCAACGTGAGTAATTGTATTAGCGAGCATGATGCCGTGTGCGAGCCAGAATATTCCCCAGTGTCTGCGGCCATGTGCTTTCCTTCCCCCCTCCAGCCTTACACAGGTTATTCTAAATCACTTCAGCGTTATCTAAAAGACTGTTTTCTTCCCTTTTGTGGTAGCTCTTTCTGTATGAATGCTATGTCCTCCTGTACTGTGTGCTCAAAGCCTCCCAGGTTGTCCCATGGTTCTTCCTGAATAAATACCTGCACGAGGGTTTGCAGAGCTGCAGCTGTCCCGCTACCTAGGTCAGAATGCAGTGAGCTTATACAAAAATCATTGCTGGAAGAGAGACAAAGTGTAATGACGTGAGAGTCGGTGGATCGATGCACCACCGGGCTGGTGATGCCTCCGGAACTGGTACCTATCTGTGTCCTGAATCACTTACAGAGCTCGTTAGTCCCAACGCTGACTAAGAAATAAAGTCTTTCCAGCTGAGGCGGTCACACAGGGGGTTTCTCTGCTGTTGGTTGTATTTTGAGGTTTAAGAACACAGTGCTGTGAGCTGGTGTTTCGTATTCCTGAGTTTAAAAGCAAATGCTAAGTGACACAGACGAGTATGTGACCATTCCTGACTTGAGACCCGCTTTATGCTTCCCAAGGAGGTAGTTCTGGGAGCAGCAACACGCGGGGAGCTGTGAATCCCTGGGGTTTGCTTTTCCTGGGCAACTGCAAGTTGCAGCAGAAGCTTTTCCCATGGCTGGAGCATGTGTACGGGCTCTCTCCCATGAGGATTCTCTGGCGTTTAATTACAAGTGAAGTTATGCATTTGCTGTTCCCTCACTCGGGACGCTTACAGGGCTTTTTTCCTTTCCCCAGCTTGCGATCTCGCAGCAGTCGGAGCGCTCCCTCTGTCAGGCCGCTGGAACCAGCCAGCTGACTCAGGCTCCGTCTGCGCGGGATGCACAGGCACAGAGGCACAGCATCATCACGCATTACTCATTTTGCTGGGAAACCAGTTTAAGATATATATATATTTCTAGCCACAGACGGACGTGCGATGGTAACAGCTTCTGATAGCGAGGTAAACGGTCACTGGGATTAATGGGTCAGAGAAATCTGCGCAAACCAAAGAGCAGAAGGCAGAACTGCAAGTCAGGGGAAGCCAGGGAGAGCACTGTCTGTAAGAACTGGAAGCAGAGGCAACAAAGAAGGTCATTTTAAAGCAATTCTGGACAGTAGTTTCTTCCGTTGAGCCTGGACCCTGCAGGGCCGCTGGAGATTGTGTGAGGAGCTCCTCTGGAGGCAAGCGGAGCAGGCCTGTAGGAGACTCTCACCCTCCGAGTTCCCCAAGACAGGTGAGAAGTTAAGAGTTACGGGTAAAGTTACTGCCGTGTGGTACCGGCAGGAAGACAGGGCTTTGGACTGGCAGCTCTTTGTTTTGTTTGGAGGGAGAGAAACGGGGCCACAGGTCTGGGGGAAAGCAAGTCCAAGTGTTTGACACTGGGCCCAGAGCAGTGCTGCACAAAGGGACGGTGCAGAGAGCTGCTGCAGCTGAGAAAAACGCGGTGGTGTTTCAGTGCAGGTTGAGCCATGCAGCCGCAGGACAAGGGTTTGTGCTGGGCACCGTTTTTTCCCAGAGAATGACTTCACACGCGTTAAAATGAAAGGCTTGGAGCCTCTGAATGAAAAGGGACAGGAAGCTGGGAGTATGTCAGAGGAAGTCCCTTCCGAATTTCTAATCTGGGAAGGGAACTGTTTTGGAAGCAGCTGAAGGTGGCTGCGAAGTTCGGTGACAGGAACTGAAGAGAGAGGCTTGAGGGATGGGAAGGGAAACGGGGTAGTCACATGAACAGAAAATGTGGGGGTGCTTTGGGAGGAAGCAGGCTGCAAAGAAATAAGTCAGGAAAGTGCTGTTCAGATCCAGGGACAGATGCAGAGCTTGGATAGATTAGAGATATCAAATGTATGTCCTTCTTTGGGCATGGGGAAAAAGGCAGTGAGATGAAAGGAAAGATCTCAAAGGAAGGCAGGAACAGATGAGCAGGAATGTGGAATGGGGAAGGTTAGATAGGAAAAAAGAAGTTATGGATACAGTGGAAGAAAAAGCTTACGAAAGCGAGTTTTGAAATAAAGCAGTGATGCTTCTCAGCTTCTAGAAAGTGAACAGAACAAGCAAGAGGTGAAACAAAGTTTATACAGCCAAGAAAGGAGACTAGAGAGAAGTAAGACTTTCTGTTTTCTTCCTTTTAAAGCCACGCCACTAACAAAATTGTAAGGTTTGGCCTTCTGGCAGCGACGACTGCTGCTCTCACCCACTTCCAGGGCGAGCGTGGCATGACCAAACAGTAACAGCGATGGGCATGACGCTATCAAGGTCTCCTGTGACTGCCCGGGTGACCCAAGCGAATGAGTTCATGTATCTGGCCAGTTTATAATAGCCACGATGAGCTTCCCATTCAAAACGATCAAATGGCTTATACGATATCTTTCCTGTGACCCGTGGAACCGAATCTGTGTCACGGAGTAAGGTCACTACACTGTCAGCTGGGTGACAAACCTAGTTTGAGCATTGACTCGGGATTGCAGGCCATGGGCCTCAGGCCAAGGGATGTCGAGCGTGCCACAGAGGTGACGCGCTTACTCCCGGCGGATGGCTTCCAGCCGACCGGCACGCGGCCACGCCGTCCCCGCGCCAATTCATGGAAAGGCAACCGGGCACCTCCAAGGGGAACGGCTCGCCTGGCTGCCCAGATGGACGTGCAGCCGTGCTGCTAAAGCCAGCAGAGGAGGAAGGGAGCCTGCCGGCTTGCCGCTGGCTGCCCGTACCCAGCTTTCTAAGGACGCAGGCTGTGCGCGGGAGACAGACACCCTGTTTGCTTTGGCCAAAAAAACCCGAGAGTTTTGCAAGAAATGGAGGAGCCAAGGGCAGCCGTATCGTGCTGCCGTACATCGGGGTAGCTCCACTGATCTCAGCAGAGCCATGCTGATCTACGTCTGCTGAGTTTTGGCTCGAGGTCTGAACAACCGCGTTAGTACAATGAGGCTGTTTCACCTCCGCCGTCCCAGGGTTCTGTTCCAGCTATTTCTGGTCGAACGGAGACGTGAACCTGCCCCCTCGTGTGTTACTGCTAAGATACGTTGGCGCTGCGTGTGCTCGGGGTTTCTGCGTTGCTCAGAGCAGGTAGCAACCTCGCTGCTGCAGTTTAATTCTTCAAACAGTGCCATGACAACTGTGCCGCACGGTGCCTGCCGGGTTCAGGCAAGGACAGAGCGGAGCGCACGTCAACAGTGGAGCTGCAAATGAGGTAATGTGTTATCAGCAGGCAGGTCAGGGCTCTATATATCAACTCCTGGAGCACAGAGCGACTAAAAATAGCTTTCTATTGCAAGTGACCATTTCCCGAAGAAGGAAATGCCCTCGTTTAACACCTCCCACCCCAAACAAACCAGGAATGACTTATCGCAGGTCCTGCATCTCTTGATATCCCAGTGGTCTGGCTGGATGGCTGGCCCGAGTGCTCTGCTTTCACCTCCAGGTGACCAGAAGTCAAGAGCAATATTAAGACCTGAGCAACACCGGCCACATCCCCGTCACCTGACTGTGCTATGGGTAATATTACAGCTATGTACTGGTCTCTCAGCAATGCATGTCCGGAGCAAGTATGGGACTGAACTCCTCCTCGTGCTTTTTGAGGCACCCGTCAGCAGATCGAGACCTAGACTGCTAAACAAACTCACATGTCAGCTCCCCCACTTGGATCTCGACTGCGAACAGAGAAGCACTTGGCTTCTGTTATTAATCCAGACTTTGTACCTGGACACAGGAACCAGAGAGATCCCAGGCAAATAATATTTCTGCTGTGTGTTTAAAATAAATTTTAAAAAAATATCACTATTCACTTGTAGCTTACAGTGTGCTCTAGGAGGTTTATTTTAGGGAAGCTGCAGTGGCTGGTTTGGACTTAGCCCCGTCTGAAGAGGTCTGCAGGACAACACCTCAGCATGAAGGGTACGAGCCTGACGTCCCTGGTGCTCTGCAGCTAGTCTGGCTCAAGTCAAGGGAAGAACTGCGTGAGGTCCAGTTTCTTGAGAGCGTTGAGCAAAAAAACAAAGGAAAAACAACGACAAAAAACTTGGGTACTCAAATTGCATTTATGCATCTTCATCAAAACTTGTTTATCTGATTTCTGCTGGCAACACGTTTCACTACCTTGTACAGCCCTGGAACATGATGCTCTTATTACCGGCTGATTACTCTTCCCCCTCCTCACCTAATTATTACCTTTCCAGGTGTTTACATGAGTAAGTCACGGAGTATGCTGATTCTATCTAATTATAGTGGCAGATTTACAGTTGTGCTACTACAGGCCAATATAATCTTCTCCTGAAGATACCACAGCTTTGAGAACCCTCAACAGAGGACAAAAGTTTGCAATAAGCAAATAAATAAACGCAGCCTCAAAGAAAGCAAGCGTTTTTAAAAAGCAGCTGCTACTAGCTACGCAAGAAGCAAGCGTTCCTGAAATAAATAATCTGTGGCCCATATCCCAGTGACCAAAACCACAGGTGTTTTATTAACACACATAATAAGTAATGAGCTTAAAAGGGCCACCGGACCAGGCAGGCCAAAACTCCTCTGCATTTGCATTAGTTGACTCAGGACTGGGTTGGTGTTTTTTGGGTTTTTGTTTTGCCTGCCTACAGCCAGCGCACCGCAGCTACAAAGGCCAATTAAGCAGCGCTGCTGAGCATGTCTCTTCTTCCCATGCTGCACACCCTGGCAACAAATCCATTTTGTCTTTCGCTGGGAGACTTGCTCCCTCGCTGCCTGCTCGGAATTGCTCTCCCAGAATCCTCTCGAGCAGCTTTCCTTCCCTGCACGGTTCTTCCTGCCAGTTGCCACTTTAGTAAATAGCACATTGCTAGCAATAACTTTATTTTTTTCCATTCCCTCTAAAGGTTAAATATAGGTGAATGTTTTATTCTTTATAACAAGTAATTGACATGCATGAGCCAACTTTCTGCTCAGAACATAATTTGTATTCTTGAGAGATGTGTGCGTATTCTGGTTCGTATTGCTTCTTCCCTGAAGGGATCTGGGAGGGGGAGGAGAGGGAGAAGCTTTTAAAGTTTGGCTCACAAAAGTTGCAGAGAAAGATCTAGGCTTTCAGCTCCATCAGATAGACGGTAACGTAACTGCACAAGGTACAGTACCGCAGCACGTACTGATAGGAAAGAACAGAGTAAATCAGGGGGAGAGGCAGGAGGGGGAGAAGGGAAGGCAGAAGGCAGAGAAAAGAGATTGCTGCTCAGTGTCCACGCCGGCTTGCTGCTACAACAGAAGGTGTCGGGAATGTTGATCCAGAAATTCGGCGCGCTTACTTTCCCCATTGCAGATGTAATTCAGGTGGGGTGCTAGTGGGAACTTTCTAATTAAGTCAGTGCAGCTCTTCTTGTCTGTGCACTTAGGAGGCTTTTACTTAATCAAACTTAATGATTGGATCCCAAGACCCCTGAAATGACACTTAGTTCATTGACTTCAGCGGTTTAGAACAGAGCTGTAAGAAGTGCCGTTTTTAGGGGGTGCAGTGGGGGCGATTAAGGAGTGTGCTCTGTTTTTTTTTCTGGTATAATTCAAGAGCCTTCTCATGTGGTTGCATCTGCTTGTGAGAAGGGTTTTTTTTCAGAATTTCTGTACAAAAAGAGTGTCAGCATATACGCAGCGCCTGTAATTTAGAACATAGCTGGCAGGTTGCGGTCTCCTCGGTCGGGCTGGTGGGTGTGGTGGGTGCAGCTGCGTGATCCTTACCGTGCCCTAATCTGTCAGCTGCCACTTCAGGCCTTTAATTTTACCCAACGAGGGCAAATCTTTAGTTTGTAGGAAGGATCTCCAGCCCCCTTGCATATAGTTTCTTTCAAGACTAAGCAAACATACACATCGCTTTAGCAAACATGCAGCAGACTGCAAACTCAATGTGAAATTGCATTTAAAGAGCTGATACTCACACTTTCACTGCAAGGGTAGGTCCTGCCTGTTGGAGGTAACCCCATTAGCTCGTAACATTCAAATTTGTGGTTTCAGAAGAGTGAATAGTGTACTTGTACTCAAGAAAATACAATTTACAGAGTCGACACAAGATCACCTACTAGAAGCGTGTTAGCGTGGCAACTTCAGGAGACTTAGCTAGTGGATAGTCTGTCTTCATGCTCCCTGGATTATGGTGTCCTCATGTAGCCCCTCACTTCTGCTGGCCCACTGCACCCACTAGGAAGCACGTATGTGCTTGTTGTCTAGCAAAAAATTACTCTGCATACTAAGTACCGACAACTTACACAGACGCAGCCACCTCTCTGGTACAATGGAAGCCCAAAAGAGCACCACGAGGTTATTCTTTCCACTCAAACTTTATTTCAAACAGGTGTGCAAAGGGAACGTAGCGGAGAGATTTAAATAGAAGGTGAAGCAGACTGTAAATTTCCATCTACGCTTGGTCTAATTAAAGCAATGAACGTACTCGGGACTGAGAATTTTGTTTAGAGTAATCCCCTTATCAAAATTGTCATATGCCAGGAAATGTTAGAAGCAGAATTTCTCGTTCCCTGTATTCTCGAGCTACCGTGTCTGCCATTTAAATATCAACATTTCTCAACAGCTTTCGGTTTAGCCCACAAAGGTTTCCCGCAGCAGCTACAGGCTGAGTTACGAGCCCCTTACTCATACTGGTGATTAGTTAATTCCACAAATAGCTCCACTGACTGCGATGGGATCACATTTAATTATAACTGCATCAACGTAAAAGATTTCCAGCCCTTTAGGACTGATGCAGATAGTGTCATGAGATAATCACAACGCCGGTGTTCCCAGAGGTTACGGTCATCGGACTTTTTTTGCTGCTTCTGCTCGGGTGAGTGATAAGCCCTTGCACAGCAGACAAGTGGCAATGTGTTACTCTTGCAAGCCATGCTAAGCCTGGCTCCCTTGCCTTCTTTTTTTTTCATTGTTACCTTCCTACAAAGAGCCCTTTGCCTCTTCTCTCTCTTCTATTTACCACAAAAGCAGCATTTTAAGCTCAAGGGTGCAAGGGTTTTTCTCAACTGCAAGCTGTCTCACTCAGCGGGGTCCCGAGTGTTGCACCTCCAACCAGTATTTGCATACAGAAAAATGATTTTCCTGTGCTATTTATGTACTGCAGCAATGTCGTCAGGGCTGAGCTGAGCCAGGGCCCCCCTCCTATGAGCCACTAAAGGGACATACAACGTGCTTTGGTTCCCCTCGCTGTTGTCTGTTTCTTCCCAAAGGGCTATATTGTGAGTTGCTTACACGGATGCAGTTAGAACCACATGCAATCTCTCTGCAGTCGATGGAACTCTTTGTGAGATTAACTAATCATCACAGCGGAAAAGCGCTCACGTTAGGCTTATCCGTGATGGAGAGAGAAGGAGAAGACGCCCGTCAGTGCAGGGGCCGCAATCCTACGCAGAGCAGCAGCCGCAGGCAGGGACTGGGCACAGGCGCTCCGGGATGGAGGAAGCCCTCCTGAGGCTGCTGAGGGCCAGATCCACGCGGGGAGCTCTGGGTTGCCCATTCCCCTTGTGGTCCTTCTGCTGGTGTCTTCGGGACGGGTTTCCTGCTAAGCTTTCACTGCCTGCTACAAAGCTTTCTTTTTTGAGAATGGCTATGCAATAGCCTAAAATAGCCTGCCCCATCCATCCTGAGCGCGGCTGGGCAGAGTTCCTTCGTAATATCTGTCATGCCTAAAAATATTCTGTTATGAAAATAGAGACAGAGATACTATGTCTTTTTTCATGTGCTGAGCTTGTGTATTTTGCGTACATGCAAGTGCACGCAGAGTAAATCTGAGGGCGAGCTTCCTGGGCCTGAGTGCTGTCCTGAAGCATTATCTGAAACAGCAAGCTGGGGAAGGGCTCAATGTTCCCGTTCCAGTGTATTTGTCCATAGCCCTACTGCTGCACCACAGATGAACCTAAAGCAAAGCAGACAATGTAGGAGGCAGGACAGGGAATGCCTCTCTGACTTCTAGAGGTGTTCAGCTTTCCCCGTGAAGCAGTGCTGTTCATGGGAAGACCGCAGGGGGCAAGAAACACAACCAGGAGCGAGGCAGACCAAGCCTCGTGGGCAAGGTGAAGGATAACGTTTGAACGCTTCCAAGGAAAGGCACTACGAGATGGCACGAAGTAGGCAAGGTGCGCTTTGGTTGCTGTGTTGAGGATGACAGTGGTGAGGGCCACGGTGACAAAGCAGAAAGGTGGGAGGTATTTTAAATCATATGTGGTTTTCCTCCTCCGAAAGTTTTAAGTCACAGAAAAGGCCCATAGAGGAATCAGATACGACCATAGAGAAACAGGAACT
Source organism: Heteronetta atricapilla (assembly GCA_011075105.1). NCBI lineage: Eukaryota > Metazoa > Chordata > Aves > Anseriformes > Anatidae > Heteronetta > Heteronetta atricapilla. The sequence continues at coordinate 29,369,665 of CM021734.1, read as the reverse complement.
GATTAGACAAATTCAGTCTCAGCGCAGAGGAAAACCCTATTAGTGAGTGTTTCTCACGGCCTTTCTCTCTCACTCTCTCCCCTCCCAGCCCCCATCTTCCCACCCCTGTCTCTCCCTCCCTCTCTCAATTATGATGTGTTCAGGTTGCTAAAAGAGGCAAAGCTTGAAACTGGGCCTGCCCAGCTTCGGTGAAGCTAGAGGCTGTTTTAAAGGGTGAAGGGAGGCATATGAAGCACAAACATCTGCCGAGAACAGAAAGAAACAGGAGAAAGGCTGAAGCATAGGAAATGCCCCAGCTGTCTCCAGTTCCCCCTGACCCTGGCCTAGGCCAGCAGCACTGCTGCCTTGCCATGAGATGCAAGTTCCAGCAAGACGGCCAGATTTGATGAAAGATGGGTATTTCTCACAAGTGCTATCTTCACATCAGATTACTGTATTTCTGTGGTATTGCATTTTATTTTTTAACGGTTGCTTTGCAAATTTCCTTGTTTCACAGTTTCTATGGTTCTGCAACCACTATCTCGGTCTTGCCCTCTGTGACTTCTGAAAATGACTTCTCGGTTCCCTGGAGGGGGAGGCATGGGCAGATGAGGCAGCGCTTCCCTGTCCAGTTCTGCTCTGGAGAACCAGAAACCCTTCCAAACAGACTGTCGTTTCCCCTCCTGAGCACCCTGATTGAGTGCAAACTCATATTCACATATATAATTAACATTTTTAAAGGATTTCTAAAGTCTGTATCATAGCCCGTAAGATTTTTTGCTGCACGCAGAGGAATGTAGGTGCTTTCAGGCTAAAACAGTTTTGGCAGCACAAAGAAAACCAGAGGCAGTAATGAAAAAAACAAAATCCCTGAAAGTGCATGCTGTGGGCTTCCCTGTGATTTAGGCTGCAACAACTGGTGGTAGGCAACGTGAGATACGCAGGGATGAAGTAAACAAAAAGCATGCAGATTGCAAAGTAAATATTTGGGGGTTTTAGCTAGCTGTTTGTGGGTGTTTTGTGTTTTACATTTGTTTGTATTCGTGTCTGAGTCCAAGTCACCTTCCAGAAGAGAGATAACTGCAATGATCTGTCTCCTGCCCAGAGTCGTCTCCCCCACCAATACTTGTGCTTATCTCTCTTCTCATGTTTCTTGTTGTTTCAAGCAGCTCTTTAGCGAGCCACAAAAATGTCAGCTATCCAGCCAGCTCTGAGTGGACCCCGGCTGAAGTAAATACTCCACGCAGGCATACTGTCTTCATTTTCCATTTCTTGGTTCATCCTCTTTGGGCCTGCTATATGTAGACCAAGAGCCTCTAAAATGTTTAGAGAGGAGACCATGCACTACTGCAACTATGGCTTTCACAGCGCTGTGTTTCTATAGTAACCATCTTATTAAAGCACTGCAGCCATCTGCTTTAAATATTAACTTCACAAGACCATCAGGACTAGCTTAAAACAATATCACATGTTCATTAAATATTAAAACTCGAAACAAAAGGAGAGAACTACAGGAGAGAGCTTTTTCCTGTTCCTTCCATCTAATCTTTGAGAAAACAAACAAACAAACAAACAAACAAACAAACTGGTTTGCTGCTTTTAGATAATTTAACAGCTCGTCTCCCTGCTTTAGAAATGATGCTTTAAGTGACCACACTAGCTGCTGGCGGCATAAACTACAACTTTTGGGGTGCTGTTTGCAGCAGCACCAAACAAATGGAGAAAACAGCTTCCTGGGATGGGCGATCGCTTGGTAGACACACGCTCACCCCGGTGTCAGATCTTCTTCATCCCGTTTTGGTAGCAGAACTCTCTTAAGGACCGTGGCAGTCTTCCGAGGAGACGGCCAGCAGCTGCTGAGGGCCACGCTGGAGCCAACAGCTGTCTGGTGCTCTGCTTTTGTCGGTCTGCTAAAGGGCAGGCGCCTGGGAGAAAGGTATACATGGTAATGTGTTAACCCCTCCAGGCTGCGGCTAATGAGCAGAAGCCTAGACGCTGGCCCAATGCATAGAAATGCCTGCTGCTTCCCAAAAACCTGCACCAGCAACAGGTTGTGACAGCAAAATCCTTGACAGCAAAGTACACCAGATCCTATTTGTTCCCTTTTAGCAATTTGAAATACGTTGCCTTTTGCTCTCTTTCTTCAAACTGTGCTAGGCAGCTGAAGGTGAGCTTCTGAGGGCCCCCCTCTGCCATTAACACATGGTACCCGGAGCTCACCCTCTCACGTTATTTTCTCTGTGCTCCTCTTCCCCCCCCAGCTCCCTGCTACCCATTTTGAGGCCCTCACCCGGAACAGGCTCTTGTGATCAAAGTGATGAGGCACGGGAACGTGCATCATGTGCAAGTTTCACCCAAAAGTTTCACTGGACCAAAAAGAGGAGGATTCAGATCTTCCCATGGCAAAGCCACAGACCGCTGGCACTTGAGCTAAAGAAAACTATTTTCTAGTTTTTCAAATTCTGCGAAACACGCTTCTAGTTCCATCCCCTGCAGCCTGATGAAACCATACCTAATACTGTGATAAGTACCGTTGCCGTAACGTAAAACCGTCTGGTTTTCCCACCTCTCTTTACTGGTGCCCCACAGGGCCAGTACCTACACTGAGCTTCTCCTGATGCTATCTCGATCTTTGGTGAGAGAGAACTCTTTGTGCTGTGCACAGAACAGCAGCCATGCACCCAGGTAACAAAGACATGGTCCTTGTCCAAGAAATTCACACTCTAGTGGCTCAACAGACCCTCACACGAGTGCATAATTACTTATTTTACAATTCACCCAGTATGCATTTCCTCCTGCTTAGTGACACTGACTTCTCTGTTCTCACACAGTGACCTTTTTTCTGAAGTTCTGCTGTTTCTTGTGTTGGTAACTCAAGGGCAACGTCTCAAAAGGCAGGAACAACCGCAAGCACAGACACTGAATGAGGAACAGCTGCCTCAGTTGCTGTTCTGGGAGCTACAGCGGACATCCAGCTGAACAGCTGGTGTCAAAACTTTAGAGAAAAAAGGCAGTTTTAGTCCTGATTGTGTGGCTCTGTCAGGCATAAAGTTACCTTTCTTCTCAGGCTCGGTGAGGCCTCAGCTGGGATGCTGTATCATTCTAAAAAGAAGAAATTTGACCAAAAAGAGAAGGCTTGGAAGAATACAGAATCTCCACTAGCAGCTTGTCCAAGTATTTGTCAGAAGTGACAGAGTTATGCTTGATCTGGCTTGGGGGAAAGAGGGTGGGTGAAATGGCCTCCTCCATGGCTATTTCACGCCCCTTTAGGGAACAACCTGTGCACGTTTCTCACTGCTGTGCACTGGTACGGGGAAACTCCCTTTGGTGTATCCTGGTGAGAATTGTCCTGGACAGGCACGCAACCAAACCGGCACGGTCACAGGCCTCAAGCTCAAGGGCTTCCCTGAGAGAAGATGCTGCCCACTGTTCCCCCTGGAGTTAGACAACACCCTGTTTTCCACATCAAACTTCATGCAGGAGCATCACTTCCTTTTTACATAGAGTTTGGTGATGTTTGCCGTGCTTGAGACTCCTACCACAAGGAAAGACAACTACAAAATCAAGCTGCCAAAGGCAGTGGAGTGTGAGTAAAAGACCTGATTTTGCTGCTTCTTGTGTATTTATATTGAATTCATAAATCAGGGTTTCTTCTGCTTGCCTGTTACATAATGAAGACTGTTTTCTTTCACTGATGTATAATTTGGCCTCTGGAAACGGGGGTTTCATCATATTTTGAAGCTTTGGAGGTTGGCCATGGCCAAAGGGTAAAGCACAGTAGTGTTTCTTGTAGCACTGAACGATGTGGTAAGAAACATCAGCACCTCACTGGTTTAATCCCATGAACACAAAACAAGCCACTGCTGGGATGGTTCAGCCAACTTTATTTTTTTTTTAGCCTACTCTGTAATGCAGGGTTTTCTCTTTCCTAAGAACCTCTCTGGGCAGTTTTGCCTAACACATTCCCTGGTAGTGTAAAAATCTGAAACACTTCTTGTTCCTTTCATTGCTTTTGTTCTTTTTGCCACATGTTGTAGTTCTCTTGACTTGAAGGAAGTTGTTGTTCCTACCTTGCCTTCCAACACTACAGTTGTCCAGCAGGTGTTCTGTATGCTTTCCTTCCCTGTGCACAAAATGAGTAAGAGTTGGCCTGTTACAGACCCACGTTCTGCTGAGATAGCAATGAGTAAGGGAGACAGAGAAACAACGTGGTCCCTGGCTGCCTACCTGCTGGGCCGGGGAGTCCTCCCTCTGACTCATTTAGTGCTGCTAACTTTGATAGGGCAACTCAGACCCTCTCCAAGACTCCCAGCTCCCATCCCATAAAGAGACATCAGTGGAAAACACACAAGGTAAATACCACGGGTGCTCTTTCATCTCTTCTCCATCTGCCACTGTGTTTTGGTAGCTTGGCTGTGGTGGGGAAGAGGGGCTTGGCAGAAAGTCATAAATCGGTCAAGAATCTCTCTCTCTTAAGCTCCCGTGGCAGAGAAAGCTGTGGCTGGGGACAGCCGTTGGTTATGTTGAGGAATTCATTTCCCCAGCTTTGTCCTGACCCTATTATTGATCTGTTTATGTTCCATCTGTAAGAAAAAATTAAGAGTCCCAAGTCTGTTCCCTGGTAGCTGGGCTGAACTCTTTAGTAAGAATTGCACTTATGCATCTGAAGACATAATTAAACTTTAGGTGTGCCTTTTGCTGAACTTGTTGAACAAGATTTCCTTTACTTTTTTACCTAGAGGACAAACCCATGACAGAGTCTGTATTTATTTTGAGATACTCATCTAAACTGACACAATGGTGGTTATTCACCCTTTAGCATTCGGTGGTAAATTTTACAGTATTTTCGTCCATCCTGCCTCCAACTTAAAAGCATGGAGTTAAATCATCTTTATCGCAAGCAGCATTTCTTTCATTTCGTTCATTGAAAGAGTCTGCTTTTATAATGCAAGAAGGCATCATTAATGGTCATAGTGAGAAGATTCTGAGTCAAAGATGTGCTAGACGCATCATTTGTGTATCTGTATAGATCTTCCCCTGGTTAAGTTAAACGTTCTGGTAAAGCCCACAGCCATCACAAATACTAATAAACTAGTCCCGGTAAGCCTCGATACTTTCTGATTCAAAACATTTTCAACAAGTGCTTTGGAGCTACTGGAGAGTGACTCTAAAAGCTGCTCTATGATGCACCCAGTAAAAAAGCTACACAAATTTAGAGAAGATGAGGCTAAGGCTGTTGGTTCTGCTTTCTCTGAGGCTGCCCCTACTCGTACAGATTCACTGTAAGGTGGATTTGCTTTCCGCAGGCAGAAGAAAGGCCACAAAGAACACTTAAAATAAGACCGTAGCAGTGACCCATTTTCAGTCCTTCCATCTTTATTCCTAGGTCTATTATACACACTGTAGTGAACACCATAATGAACATTCAGCAGCGAAGAGACATCAATAACTGATGGAAGCACATTTGCTCACATGCCGAAAGCAACATTAAAACTGAGCTAGGAGCTGGGACAAAACCAGTGTGGGGCTGAGCTGCAGAGCTCTTCACCTCCTCTGGCTAGAGCTATCTGACCACGTGAAGGCAGCTGGTGACCAGCTCTGGCCTTCCTGCCTCATTTTATGTAAATAATAAAATATATCTACAGTGGCTTTGGTGACTTTTAATGCAGAGCTGCCATGGATACGGGTGGAAAAGGTGAAGACTCTGGACTAGCTCCATGCTTGCAGGAGTTGCCTTCAGTAATGGGACAGAAGCACGTTAGGAAAGAGGCATGGAGAAGCTCGTAGCGTGTCTTTCCTAAGGGCTCTGCCATTATGATATTTACAAACACCGAGATGTATCATAGTAACTGGTATAAAATAGAACTATGATCTGTCTACTACCTCGTCTCCCTCAGAAAGGTCAGCCTTGCTGTCTGGGAGGAAAAAAAACAACCCTTCACCACTCAGTAGGCTTTTGCAAAGCTGGGAGTAAGTAAATTGTTTGATTTCAAAAGGAAAAATTGGAAGTGATTTATTACCAAGCATGGGTTATTTTTTGCTAGTTTAGCAGCTTTTTCAAGAAGGCTGTGTTTATCTTTGGCAACCAGTCCCGGTTGTATAGCCTGTCTTCCTCCGCATACATGCTTTTCTGAGAAAACTTCAAGAAGGCTAGAGTCTGTCAACAACCAGTCGTCAGACCACGTACTTCCATTTTACAATAAACTGCTAGCTTCTAGGAAGGAAACTGTTTTAGGGTAATTTCAAGTACAATACAAACTTCCTTGAAGAACTTCATGCATAAAGGAAGAGAGAAATTGATTTTTCTAATAAGCATCTAGTACGTCCAAAAGCGAGTAAAAAAATACACATGGAGAAGAAGTGTGGACACCTGACAGCTGAGTGCAAGGCCTGGTTTGCTAGAGGGACATTTTTTTCTTGAGGCCCATGCCAGAAAGTACAGTGGTATTCCTATTCTGTAGAGAAAGGTGTGGCACTTGAAACTACTCAGCCGTCTTTTCCCTAACCGGATGGTCACTATCCAACAGCGAGGCATTCATTAGTGCCTGAGTGCAAGTGTTAATAAAGGAAGAAAAAGGGAACTGTCAATCAGGAAGCACACAATCACTCAGTGTTCTTTTATTTTAGCCAAAGTAAGCCCGCTTTGCACTTCCTTACCACTTTGAAAATTTTATGTGCTTTGAGTCAGTTCAGCAAAGAAACAAACTTACGGTGCCGAGGAACACAGTCACCTTTATTCCCGAGCTGCTGAATCACTCACCCGCTCCTGCTAGCTCATAGTAACTATTTTTAGGTTACGGTGGAAAATTCTCTCCTGGTGGCAATGATATTTCAAATGAGTTTGGAAGCAAAATCACCTTCCTGAGCACCTCCATGTGCGCTCAGAGCCTGCACTCTGCTTGCCCGCCTCGTACGCGCTCCCCGCGCTGGCGATCTGGGTCAGCTTGGCGGCAGGGGATTCGGCATTTGCTGGCTCTTTCATAACCGCCCGTAAGAGTTCTGGGGTCATGTTTGTAAACACTGCAGCCATGTGCGCGCGAGCACGTGGTGAGGCATCAAACTGACCCGGAGCGCCAGGCGGGGAGGTAAACCTCGGCGCTGGTATCGATGTCGCTAAGCCAGCTAGTGCCAACTCCCCGGCTGGCGCGTTCCCCTCGCGGCCGCGTGAAACGCCAGCGGGTTGCCTGAAGGGAAAAACGGGAACCTTTTTCCTGCGCGTGGCACACGTGGGCTCGTCTTGGTGTCGAGGCAGGTTCCTTCTCTCAGCCGTAAGCAAATGGCAGCGCTTTGAAAGGTTCTCAAGGAAAGCAAAACTCACTTCTGCCCTCGGTCAGCGAAACTGGAGCCAGCGTGGTCCCTCAACACAATGCCAAACTATGGCTGTTAGGAGAAAGAATTGTATAAGGGCGTGTTGCCAGGGTTTCCAAAATGACTTCAAAGACAGATAACCGAGACATCGTGTCTGTAATAGCTTTTTGCTGGCTTTGCACTGATGAAATTAAGACCACGTTTCAGGCATTTGAGGAAGTAGCTCCTAAATTATTCCTGTTTATCGGCAGAAGTTGCGTGAAGCTAGATATGGCCAGTACAAACAAAAGTCACAAGTCTTTCATTTCCTCTTAAAGAGGAGCTAGCAGATACGGCCACCCGAAGGCTAGGGAAAGTTTCATCTCACCCTGGCCACGCACTTCATGTGCTTGGAGACCAAGTATGCAGGAGGGGGGAACAGCCTGCGCTCGCTGTCCCTCCCTCTCTCCCCTACCATTCTGTTTCAAGCGCAGCTGTAAGTCTCGTTTGCTTTGACCTTTGCTGGGAGAGCTGAGAATAGGACAGAGTTAAAGTGTTACCAGTCCCTGCTGAGTTTGCACTTCTCAGGCCCCGCGAGCCAGAGGCGGCTGCGAGAGGGTGTGCACACAGCGCTGCGGAGGGCGAGCGGGAGGGAGAGTAAAACAAAAGGAGAAAAATAAACAGTGCACACCCCAAAGCACAACAGGGGAACATGCACAGAAAAATGCCTGTCTTTGAAGAACACGGACTTCTCTGTTTGTTTCTCTCGGTGTAGTTGTGTCTTGTTATCTGAACTCAAGGTACAATAGATATAGGAGTCCTTGAACTCTGAACTCGCGAGGAGAGCAGCAAAAAGTAAGTCAATACCATTTTAGCTGAGTGCCTGGAAATAAGCATGCTTTGTCTTTTTGTGCCCCAGCTATGGGAGGCCATTTAATACAGCAACACACAGCTGTCCAAACCTCTTGCTTGCTGTATGCCAATGGCCTGCCAAAACAAAGCAGAACCAAGGCGGTCTTCTCCTGGTGATAAGGCAACTGTGGCCCCGAACACCGGCTGACCCGCACGTCTCACGTTTCGCTGAGACTCGTCTCTTCAGTCTATACAAAAAGGGGTCCCTGGTTTGTCAATGGGAAATAGAAAAGGCACCCATGCACTTGCACAGGCTTTCTGAAATCCTGCCCTGCTGTAAGCGTTACCCGGTTCCCTAGCAGCGTCTCTGGAAAGCAGAGAAGTACCCTCCTCGCTGTTGCGTGTCTGTCTAGCTAGCGCTCTCCAGCGCTGCTACTCTATCAAGCAATAAAGTTTCTATTTTTGACTCACCGTGGACGACCTTGCTCTAAACCCCAGGCTGAATATCGCTTAAAAGTAAAACGAGCAAACCCCGGCGCGCTAGCGGGCTCCGTCAGCTCAGCCTTTTGCTGCGATTGCCGCCAGCAACCGCGGCCGTGGGTGACAAAGGGGCTGGCGCGAGCCGCGGCAAGGTCCTGCAGCGTGGCACCCTCTGGCCCATCACGAAGCGTCCCGGGGAAGCCCGGCACAGTGTTTGTAAACACCGCGGCCACGTGCGCGCCAGCCACGTGGGGACCCGGCCGCTAAACCTCCAGGCTGCCAGAGGACTGGCAAAAACCGGGGGGAGCCAGGAGGCAAGCCCCCGCGCTAGCGCCCGGTCCTTCTGCGTTGTGGTTTGCAGCACTGTTGGATCTATAAACATGGCAGGGAAAAATCCATCTGTCCTTCACGGTCAACTGCCTCTGTCAGCATCCAAGGGAATGCTGCCCGACCTAAATTACCCATCGGATTTTATTTCCGAATGCATTTCATCATGGATTGTATCACGAGTCTCTGAACCTGCTGAAGTTACGTGGTGTGGACTCTCGATTAAATGCATTAGGCACCAAAACAGACAGCTCGAGCTACAGCCACCTGTGGCCTAAGGATCCCCAACAAATCCCAAAGACACCAAAATTCACCGTTTCCGATTGAGGTCTAGGAGACTTACATGGCAAGCTACGAATGCTGCCTGGTTTGTGTCACCTGCACAGGTCTGTGCCATCCCGCCTCCAGCAGAGAGAAGTTTTGGCAGCAAATTAAAGTTTTTTTTTTTCCTTTTTCTTCAAGCTCCGCTACCAAGTATGACATCAGCATGAGGGTTCGTGAACCCTGACGAACCTTTAATTGATAAAACAGATCAAAACGGGAGTCGTGTGGTAGGTTTGGGCTTGCGTACAAACCAGTTTGCAGACTGTGGGAAATCTTGCCTGAATGAATAGGAGGATCAAGGGTTTTAAAGGTTAATGGGAATTATTGGAGTACCTACTTACTGAAATGACGTTACACAACTCTGTCCTACTCACTGCAATTAACCGACACAACGTACTGTTTTTAATTATAATTAGCTCATTGTGAGATTCTGCTTGTTTGTTTGGGGGAGCATGGAGACATCTGCAGCACCAGTAAGATCGAGAGAATGCCCTTCCTTCCCTGCACCTTTTCTCACTTAGAGCTGAGGGTTTCAGCAGTGCCATAGTCCAAGCAGTACACAAAAGCAGTCCTCTTCCCTGAGGAGACAAACAACAGAACTTGAGGCACAATTTGCTGGCTTGTTTTGGATGAGCACTGCTGCTTTAAAGGTCCTGAGACTCCTCCAGAAGGGGAAGGAGACCAAAAAAAAAAAAAAATAATAATGTGCTGTCAATTAACAGAAAATGTTACTGAAAAACAGCTTCTGAAAAAAAGTGAAAAGCTACTCGTTTCTGATTCTAGTTTCTGTTTCTTAAAATTGATACTTCTGTTATCTTAGTAAGCAGAGAAAACTATCTGTAAACTTCTGAAGGAAGGAGGGTATCATGGGTAAAGCACTGGGGCATAAGAGATATGGGTTCAGTTCCCAGCTATACCACAGCTTTCCTGTATGTCTTGTAGTTTAGTTTTGTTTTGCCTTTTTTTTTTTAAAAAAAAAAAAGTACTGAAATGAATGGCTCCAGCAAGGTTTGCACCACGTTCTGTGATCTGTGCGCGCTTTGGCTCTCAGTTGTTGCTTATTAATTTCCTACCCTTTCTCTTACTCCCCGTGTATTTTGCCTGCTCATTAATACGAGCACCCTAGGGAAAAGGCTGCAGCAGTGCTGGTTAGGAACTCCTCTGAGCTCACGCAGAGCAGGTAGCAATAGCAGCTTTGCTTTATTTACTGCAAATATTTAGTTTTTTGGAAGGCAGCTGTCTGCCTCTGCTTTGTGTTATAAACAAGAGTCACTAACACTCTAGCCCTTGTGCGCTGCCAGGCTTCTTTTTTTTCCTTTAACTGTCTCCTTTGCTGCATTAAATAGCAAAATGGAACAGAAATGGCTTGTGTTTGTACAGCCCCAAGCACAGTGGGATTCTGTTTCATGGCTGGGATATGAGGTGCCTCCTAATGCGCAATAATTAATTTCACTCTATGCACTCCTTATATTTAGAAGCATCAGAGTTGCCATCCCAAACTAGACTCAAGCTATGGCTTGTCCCACCAAGTATCTCCAGCCAGCTAGCAGCAGTTGCTTCAAGAAAAAGCAGCTGTGCAGGAGGTAGTTACAGACTCACCCTTCCAGAGGCAAAACTTCTTTCCAATGCATCAGCTCGGCTTTGTATTTTCTAGGAAATGCGCAAACTTGCAACTGCTTCAAAAGCTTTTTTTAAAAGTAAAAAATCATTTTGTAGCCTCTAAACTCCCCTCTGCATTTTTCTATTTCCTTCCTCTTCCCCCAAAAGAGGGGAAAATGTCCCCCAAACAGTTTTATTTTTTTCCAGTTGCTACAAAGTTTGTGAGTCTGCGGAGGTGCCTCTCTCCTGCGTCTTCCCACAGGCCAACTGCTGCTGCTCCACGAAGGAACGATCAATAGGGCTTTGTGAAAACTCAGGGGCTGCCATCAGTTTGCAGGCTCACACGGCAGCTGACAGCACCGGCGAGGGGGGCACCTAACATATTGTCCACTGCACAACACAGGCATGGTGGAAAGACATAAAAATCTGTATTTTCCCCTACCTGATCTCTTCCACTTGTCAGGCGCTACATGTAGTAACGCAGAAAAAAACACATCAGCCTAATTCTTAACCTTCCCACTACTTTCTCACACCTTCCAAAGCTGCTTCTCTGCATTAAGGATTACAAGGAAGCAGAAAAGCCCAAGTCCAAACTTACTTAAAAAGACCAAACGTGCTATGGAAAGTATGGAGAACACCACAGGAACAACAGAACTGAAAGACTGTTTTTCTGTTCCGTGCATTTTTCATTTTTATAAATACCAAGAGTGCATTTCCCTATTTGCTCACTGCTTTCAGCTGTTGCCGGGTCTGTGCTGTGTACGCTTACAAACTGTGTGGGGTGGGTCTCATTAGCATAGATTTTCTCTCCCCCAAATGTCTGTTGGCTACATGAGATAAATAAGGGTTAAATCCAGCCCTCTTCAGTTGCTCAGCTTTCCTGCTTTTGATTTTTACTGTTGCCATTTCAGTAATACTCCAGACCTTTTGGGGCAGATCAAGTTGAAAGCAAAACAGGCAAGCTAGCAAAGGAGCACGGTGGGAACAAAAAGGTTGCCTTTTAAAAATTAAAAAATAAAAAACATGAAGGTCTTTAATGCATACATGCACCCCCCCACAGTTTTCCAAATCCCAGAGAAAGGCGAGTCCAATGTATCTTCCAGCTTTCATATGTTCTCTTTCAGGGATAAACCGCATTCTTCTTGTTAAGCTATAAATGCACTTTAAGCTTCAAGGAAATCTCTCCCTTCTGTGAACTTCAGTAACTTGGGGGGAAGGGAAGCAACTCGTGCCCTACTGCAACAAGTCCCTTTCCTCATTTTACTGCGAGCAGAACAGCAATGCTGCTTTCACACAGGAGGAAACATGCAATCATTCTTTTCTCCTTTTTGCTTACATAAGGGCTGAAGGAGCTGTGTGTCCTTTGGCAAGTAGAAGAATTGTATAACTTCAAAGTATGTGACTTCAAACACGAGTGAAGTAGCACCGAGAGAACAAACAGATTAAACAGAGATGAAAAAAATGTATCAGAAGCATGAAGATGGGGGTGAGTGCTGCACAGACAGTTGTTGGCTCTCGTGCGAAGGAACGAATATGGAGGGCAACCGATTAAAGGACGCTCAAGTCGAGGGCAAAACTTTCGTGTCAGCATCAGGCCCAGGGTTAACGTTTACCCTTTGATCTCTGTAACAGCACTAAAAGTGGCAAGAGGAGGAACAAGCACTGCAAACTCAGAAATGCCTTCTTCGCATATTCCCTTACATATTCTTTTATTCTTGCTTGTGGCCTCCTGCAAGAACAGCTGCGCCAAGAATAATGGGAACCATGGGTCAAAGAAGTCAGAAGGACACGAAAGGAGGTGAAGAGCTTTGCGAAACAGCAGCAGGTTCTGGATCTGAGACAAGCAGCTGTGTCAAGCAAGTGAGAGGACAGGTGAGAAGGAAGCTGCTGGAGCACAGTAACAAAACGCTACGGTATTAAGTGCGGTTCATGTAAAATGGAAGCAACTGGTGTGAACATAGAACGAATGGCAAAAGTCACAGGTACAGCAAGTGCACTGGCCTCCAGCCACCGCTGCATGGTAGTGAATGCCATGACTCATGCAGACACATTCAGAATAAGGAAGAGACACCTGGACCAACTGCTGCCTCTCCGTACGAAAAAACCAGTTCTTGGGACTCATTTTTCAGACCGAGCGATTTCCTCTGTGCGCAGTCCCAGGGGAGACTGACAAACGTGCCCGGGTCTGGAAGTGAACATTTCTAGAAGAGGAGCAGCACCTCCGCTAACAAGGCCCCATGGAGCACATGGCACGGGCTCAAAGCGTCTCCTGCGATGTGAACCTGTTTGACAGCTTTGGCTACAGGGGGTGGCCTGAAACCCGTGCTTCTGGCCAGCTGAGCTGCCTTTTCAGCTGAGCTTCCCGAAGCCTTCTTGGCAAGATGACCCCAGTAATTACCAACACTTCCCTCCTCCCCTCTGCAGGTCGGTGGCATTACTATTTGGGCAGAGCAAGCACAGAAATCTCCACCGAGCTTCTTATGCCTCGTGGAGATCTACAGCTTGCCTCACAGCGCACGGTATTAACTTTCGTAACAGCAACGCCTCGTTGTGTCAACACGTCTCATGAAGTAATAAAGACTTTCAGCTATTTGATTTTACTTATAAAGTTAGCAGCCTTCATGATTTCTTTCTCGTTCGTTAAAGAGGGAATTGTTCTAATATTCCAACAGGCAGTGAGTCATGCCTAATGAAGGGAAAAATATATTAACAACTTATGCTGGGACCCTTGTATTGCAAAGACCTGCTCTTGAAACCTCTGGGCATTTGATTCCGTACACGTTTCTGAAAAGGGCAAGGGGCGGAATCATTCAAAACCTTTGCAACAATTCCCTTAACGGTGTCTCACAGCCTGGGTCAGCCCATTCCAAGCAAACGCGTTGACACAGACGGTGGAGGGGGAAACGGGTGGCTGTGAGAGGCACCGGCAGCCTAGGATGGAACACAGACGCAGCAAGCCGAGCCAAAACCCCAATGACAGCCTGCTTCCTTAAGCTCCTCTGCGTGCTGGATTTCTTACCCCTCCCGTGAGGACTGGGCCATTCCTAGGACTCTGGCCTCCTGCTCCTCGCTGGCTGCATGGAGGCAGCTGCTGAGGATGCCGGGACACTGTTTGTAAACACTTGGCCACGTGCGCGCGACCGCGTGGAGAGTCATCGTCCTGAGCCTAACGCCTGCCCGCCCGGGAAGCTGTGGTGCGAGCGCGCTGCCGCCAGATCCTTTTCCAGCACGACTCGACTTCAAGCAGCTCGTGCCAGGACATTTGGAAAACAAGGCTTAGACTGTTTATGCGTTATTAGAAAGAAGATTAAGCAGAAGAGTTGTTTTAGTCACCAACATGTGAATTTGGGGATAGCGTAGCTCACGAGGAGTAACGAACGCACAAGTCATTACTCTCGTTACACGTCTGCAAAAAATTCTGCTCCAACCTGGAAGCTCCTCCTCCCCCAGACATACCCCGGTGAAACCCGTATTTGTACCCTGGGAACCCACGTGGAATATGGTCAAGGTCAGAAGCAATAATGGGGAACACATGAAGGTATTTCACATTGTATAAATGGAGTCATAATCATTAATTACAAAATGGGCACTGCCCTGTACACATGGAAAACACTTCCAAGGGGTGCCTCTTGCTTATCTTAGCTGTCAAGCCACTCACCTGCTGCTCACTGCTCTGCTACCACATGCAAGAGGAACACAAATGCTTCTTCCAAATGCAACATGCTTTTATTACATAATTTCCCTTTTTATTTCTCATGTAGAAATTCTTTTTGGATCCAACAGTCATGTTCTCATCCAGGACTACAGAAGCTTTTTCACAGTGCAATCTTAATAGGAAAGCTTGGAAAGTTTTCCACCACTTTTCCAGTCAGTGGTGGAGCAGGACAGCATCGCACTGACTTGTGGAAGCGCTGGCCTTTACCTCATCATGGAATTTTTACTTGTTGCATCAGCAGTCAAACATGTTTCTGAAGAAACATGCCTTTTGTACGCAAGGTACATGGAGAAACTGTCTTAAAAGACATGCTTTACTTGGTTAAGATTAAAATGTTGAACTTCCCTGTCTTGTTGAACCTTGAGTATAGGACAAGTTTGTTCCTCTGCACACTTGGATAGAACTGCTGCATGGTAGTTGCTGTTTTTAAAAGACAAGGTTAAAAATAATAAAAATAACACCAAGAATTAGGTCAAACCGAAGCCTTGATACTGCAAGCCTTTATTTATTTGTCAGAATAATCTGACTGGGGTTTCTCACCATACGTATGCTACAAGGCACTCCAACTTGGAATCCACAACCCCACAGAAAACTTTGTTTTTGAAGGAGAGCCTGAATTCTGCTCAGGCTGCTAAGATGATTCAGCTTTTTGGAAGGTGTTTAACAAAGGTGAACACGCCTACTTGAAAAGATAGACAGCAATTTAAATCTGTAAGTCTTTTAGTTGTTAACGAGTATCGCAAGGCATAGCAACTCTGTTTGAGTTGTCCCCTGATTTAAAACCACAAAATTTAAAACCCTGATTCACCACAAAAGTGGTGAACAACTAGTGGAGCTTTCTGGTCCCCTTGTGAGGCAGGGCATTTCTGCTCCTTGCTTCCATCCTACGTGGAAGGAATTAGCTGCTAGTTGTTCCTCTGTGTCAAACCTTGTTTTTCTCCACCTTCCTTCTGTTAGCCCCTGCTGTGTAACGTGAGGCATATTCCCAGCATTTTAATCCGAACAACTTTTCGTGCCAGTCATCAGCTGTCCTTGGGATTAGTCCAGCTGATGCTGGAGGCTCACAGCTTCGCTCCTTAACCCCACTACCTCTGCCTCCGCACACTGAGCAATGCCCTGGGAAAGGGGTGGGTTTTTTAAGAGACTTGCCTACCCTAAGGGAAGGCAGAAGTGATTTCTTTTCAATGGGTGGCTGAGAAGATGATTACTCATGGTACTTTCCATTTCTAACATTTTATTATCTAGGATATTGGGACAAGCTATGCAAATTGAAGACGCAACCAGTGACGAACTGAAAGTGCACTGGCTTGAACTGTAGCAACTTGTTTCTAGTTACTTGTTCAGTGTTTAAAAGGATACATTTCCTGCAGAATATCATTAAATGAGTAATAAGGTATTCATTGCCTTAACGGAGAATGGGATCAGAATAATGCTGCAAGTGTGATTGATTCATATAATTCCCTTTTTGGCTTTCAGCCATGATGCAGTCATATGCTTTATCTCCGTTCAGACTACAGCTTTTTTTTTAAGTAATGAATCATAGTACATCCCACTCCATTTCAGAACCAGCACATTGCCTTTCAAAATGATGTCACAACACTTACTGCTGCTGGCTGACTGCCTCAACAGCAATCAGGGAGCTGGACTAAATAAATACCGTATATTATTTGGCAAAATCATTTGTGGTTGTGTTCTCCAGCGCCGTTTCCAAGATAACCACCAACTCTACTTGAAACTTGGCAACTTTGTTCTACCACTTTCAGGCTCCAGTTGTGAAGCTGGCTTACAGATGCTGCTACCACGCTTCGAGCTACTGTGCGGCAGTCAAGTGAGAGCGGTAGAAGGGTCACCGCGATAAGCCAAATTTGACAGCTCATCTGCAATCCCGCCGTGAAAAGTGGACAATGTAAAAACAACTTGTGTCACTTGCTTCTGCAGGAGCCAAATATCTACCACTCAGAACGAAACGGAGCGAGCGATTTAAAGCCGTCGCTTCAGCACGCGCTGCGAAAGCCACTCTGCTGCCATTTATTCACAAGTAACTCGGAGGCAAGGTAGAAGTGAAACACTCCTGATAGTCCCAGACAGGGCCAGTAACATCATTCCAACCCAAACCTCATGTTTTTCAACATCCGAGCAGCAGGTTTGTTCCAAAACATGTTTTTTTCTCCTTTAGAACCATTTGGCTGTTACTAACCTATCAAGGAACCGTCCGTGAAACTGCGTCCCACCGACACCTGAGGTGCTTGGGCTGAGAGGATGATCCCTTCAGCCCCGGCAGCAGCCGGAGTCTCCCAGTCCCGCATGCAGAAACCGAAACGTTTACAACCTCCCATTCCATTTGCCCAATGCAGCGCTAGTGCCAACAAGAGACCTTGGAAATCTGTCCGTCATAATACAGCTCCTCCGCGGGCACGCATTTCGCGTTCTTTAAACAATGTTGACATGCCAAAGTCTAGGACCATGCACACTCTATCAAAACAATGCCAGTCTCCCTGGCCAAAGGCCAGGAAGCAGCACAATGCTAAAGTCCTCGTTCAAAGCCTTACTACGAGCAGCGATAGCTTGGCAAATTCAGGAGCCTCAGTGTCTCCAGCGCAACCTCTTCTTCTTTTGAGTATTTGTTAACAATCAATTCTGAAACAGGCAACATAAAACCGGTTTCTGAGGTCCCTGGAAGCATTTGTAAAGCTTCTTGATGTCACTCCTCCAAACGAGACAACTATTTCCACTAAAACATGACTTCTGAGTGCTTCATTTGGTGAACAGCAGCTTAGCCCTGCCACCTAAACACCGTGACTTTTCACTTCTTTGCCCTCCCTTTTTTCTTTCCCCTGCACTGTGGCTGCTAGATTTAAATGTCTTCTGACTTCCCTGGCAGGGGTCACACTACACTTTCCGTGACACCAAGAAAGAGTCAAAATATTGCCCAACAGCAATTTATTTACATTAGTTCCAAATCGCTGTTTATTTGCAGGAAGATATCCAAGATATCTTTCCTTCCTTTAAGGTGTTAACAGCAGCAAGTCTGGCAGACCAAAAAGTTCTTGCCCTGCTAGATTTACCAGCGTTTTCAAGACACAATAGACAGGAGCATAATGGAGAGAATATACTTCAGGAGCAGCAAAAGAAATACACAGAACTATCACAATTGCTACAGATGTAGCAATATAGTATCAATGTTTCATACCCAGCTTTAGCTGAGTCTTTAGCTGAGGGGGGGAAAAAGTATCAGATATTTAACACCAGAGAACTGAAGCCTAGAAAGCCTTGGAGGACAGCAGCAACTACTGAGTGCTGCCTGCTTGAGAGAGAAAGAGCTGAAAGAAGTAGCATGACAGTCTATCAAAAACTGTTCTGTGACCATTCTTAATTACAGAGCTTTAACCACGATACATAAGCAAGCAGAAAACTGTACATAAACAGCATAAGCTTACCTTTATTCGCAGGGGTGAGAGAAGTCAGTTTTTGAGGCGATGAGGAAAAGAAAGGAGAAGCCCACCAAGAGGGCGAGGAGTTTGGGGAAAGGTAACGATGGCTGAGGGGCGAGCAGCCCTAAGGACTCAGAGAAACACGTTCGTTTTCTGCGGCTACTGATAAAAGGGGCTAACGCGTTCATCACACATCACTTAAGCAAATTTGTCTAACTCCCAGAAGATAAGAGGAAGAATGATTTATAACCCACGGCCAGCCCGCCACGCCGAGGGCTTCTCTTTAAAGGACACTGCAGGGACCACGGCGTCGATTTCGCCACCTTCTAACCAGCCGGATCATCCCGCAGCTCGCCCTCCTACACGACCCCGGGCCATTAGCACCTCACCGCCGGCGACCGCGTCCCGCTTTGCACTTCACAACCCCCGGAGAAAGTGCCGGGGCGGAATACACACGAGCGAAAGGCAGGTACGATTTACTACGGCTCACCCCCTGCCGCAGCGAGCCGACCTGCCATTCACATGCAAACAGCGCGGCCTCATTAGCCGGCGAGCAACACCCACTGCCCTGCTTTCACTGGGGACACTCGCCGTCTCCTCACCGTCGCGACTCCCCAGCTCCCGAGGAGGAGGAGGAGGAGGAGGAGGAGGAGGAAGGCAGCCCGGCTCGCAGCCGGGTGCTCGAGGGCTGCGCGATTTGCATGCGGCTCATCATGGAAAACAAACCTTGTGATGAGGGCTCGCGAGCGGGGCAGGGAGGGAAGGGGCTGCCGCCTCTCCGCGGCCGAGGGGGGGCGGCTCGGGGTCCCCTGGTGTCCCCCCCACCCCCAGGCGATGTCTTTTCTGGGGGGACGCGCCCCCCGCAGCCCGTTTCCCCGCAGCCACGTTGTGCAAGCGGCCCCGACGGCAGGATTTAGCAACGCGGGGTGGTGGGGGAGAGAAAAATAAGAGGAAAAAAGGAGAGAGAAAAAAAAAAAAAAAAAAAAAAAAAGGGAAGCCTGGCGGCGAAGCTCGCAGCCGTTTCCCCCTCGCCCCCCAGGAGCGGGTTTCGCTTCCCCCGGCCCCCCTCGCCGCCCCGCCTTTGTGTCGGCCGGGGCCGGGGAGCGCCACAAAGCCGGGGCCGGCCCGCAGCCCCGCTCCCGGAGCCCCCCGGAGGGATGTGGGGCCGGGCCGAGCCCCCCGCCCGGACAAAGGCTCGGGGCCGGGGCCGGCGGCGCCCCCCGGCGCCTCTGTCAGGCGGCCGCCATGTTGGGGGCGCCGCGGCGACCACCCCCCGCGGGCGCCCCGCCGTCCCCCGTCCCTCTCCGCGTCCCTCTCCCCTCCCTCCCTCCTCTCCCTCCCCGCACGCCGCCGGCCGCCGGGGAGCCGCCCTGACCTGCGCCGCGTCCCTCCGCCCTGCCGCCGGGCAGCCCGCACCGCCCCGCGCCGCGCTGCGCTCCGCTCCCCGCTCCTACAGGGCCGCCATCTTGCTTCCTTCTGCTCCGCGCCCGCCGGGACCCCGCACCCAGCGGCACGCGGCGCCCTGACGTCGGCGACCGCCCCGCGCGCCGCCCCGCGCGCGCCCCGCTCCCCCCCCCACAACCAGCGCCGCGCGCCCCCGTGATGCGGGGGCGGGCACGGGCACGAGCATGGACCCCCCCTCCCCCCGGCCCGCCCCTCCCCGGCTTCCTTACCGGGCTTGTTCCGGCCGGGGGGGCTTTCCTCGGTTCGGCTTCTGGTTGCTTATTTTGGGCTTTTTTTCGGGCTTTAAAGCCTTTTTTTTCCTTTTTTTTTTTCTTCCTTTTTTTCTTTTTTATTTCCTTTTTTCTTCCATTTTTCTTTTTTTTTCTTTTGCTCTTTTCCTTTTTATTTGGCCTTTTCCCCTTTTATATTTCCCTTTTCCCACCTTTTTTCCTTTAGTTTTCTTTTGTCTTTTTATTTGGCCCTTTTTTTTCTTTTTTTCTTTTTTTCTTTTTTTCTATTTTTCTTAATTTTTCATTTGTTTTTCACTTTTGTCTTTTTATTTGGCTTCTTTCTCTTTTTTCCCCTTTTTTTTTGCTTTATTTCCCCTTTTTCCTTTTTCAATTTTTCTCCTTTTTCTCCTTTTTTGCTTTTTTTCTTTTTTGACTTTTTTCTTTTGATTTTTTGTTTATTTCCCTTTTTTCCTCTTTTTTCTCTTTTATTCTTTTCCTTTTTTATTTTTCAGTTTTTCTTTTTCCATTTTTCTTTCTTTTTTTCCCCTTTAATTCTTTTTTCTTTTTCCTTTGTTCTTTTTTTTCATTTTTGGCTTTTTTTTTCCTTTTTATTTATTTTTTCTTATTTTTTTCCTTCTTTTCTTTTTTCTTTCCTTTTTTTTTTGACCCCTTTTCCTTCCCCCCCAGACATCAGGAACAGGCCACCCACGAGGGCCTTCAGGCCGGGGCTTCACCACCGGAGCGGGGGCCCCCCCCAGATCACCTGAGAAGTGGTCAGTGTCACTGGGTAACACGTTGGCTGTTGAAAAAAATATACAAACAAACAAACAAAAAAAATCTCAAAAACAACCCCCTCACATAAATCAGCAGCAAAATCTCCCCCACCTTCCTCCGAAGGAAGCCCCGTGTCATGACCCGCGCACCACGGCCGGGTGGACGTCTGGCAGCACAGCCGCCCGCCTTCAAACACCTGTGAGCCCACGGGGCGATGCTGACGCTTGCATTTCATTTTTCCCCGCAGGAGAACCCCCCACATCCCCTCCTCGAGCAAGACCCAGCTCCTCCGCATCTCCCTGGCCTCGTCAGCAGGTGACAGACCCCGGCTTCGCCTCCCCGCGCTGCTCCAGGCACGTATGGGACTGCCAAACCCACGCCCTCAGGCTTCCGCGCTCCCAAACCGCTGCCTCGGTGTCCTAACTGCAGCAGCTCTACCTGGGCTGGCATTTTGGGGATGCGGAGGGCCTTTTGGGGTTGCAGGGTGCTCCCACCCCACAGGCCGCTCTGCCCCCGAGGCCGGAGGGAAACTGCGTTCCCGGCCCCGGGGAAGCAGCAAGGCGAGCAGGGCAGAGTGCTTTTTAGGAAGCTCGAGAGGTCGTAGAAGTGATTTGCTTTCTGCATCACGGGTTGCTGCTCGGGTTTTGGTTTTGCTTTAATTTCTGCAGAACCTGCCCAGAGCTGCCCCGGAGGTGCCAGGCTCCCCCTGCCACCTGCCCTTGCCTGGCCACGCTGCCAGTGCCGTTTTGGGCCCCCATTGGTGTCAGGGTTTTGGGGCTGCCTGGAGCTCGCCCTCCCTGGCCCAGGGAAACGTGCCGGCCTGCTTGTCCTGCCCCGTATGGAAATACGTGGGTCTTCGACACAAAGGTCTTTGTGTTTGCTTCTGTGGACCTGACTTCAGCAGCGTCTCGTGCAGCCCAAACCTGTGCAAATAAGCTTGGTCTGCCTCTTTCCAGAGGAGCAAACGGCACAAAGAATGGTCAAGGTCTGTCTTGATCTCACCACTTTGTGTGTGTGTGCCTTCACAGCACCTGCTTGCTTTCCAGCAGGCTTCAGTCAGCATTTCAAACTCATTGAAGTCCTTATGCACGTGAGATCCCAGCGTTGCTTTCCCCCCCCCCGGCGTGGCACATCCAGCTGACACCTTGGGTGCCAAGCGCAGCTCCCTGCGCTCAGCGGGCTCACCGCCGGCTCACCTCCGTCCCCTGCTCCTTCTCCCTCCGCACGGCACCAGCCAGGCCTCCCTCCAGGCGCTTTTCCACCGTGTTTGTGGTGCTGGGTGAGCCGACCCTCCCTGGCACAGCTTGAGCCCGTCCCAGCCAAGGAAGGGGTGCCTCTTTTTGGCACCCTGGTTTTTGGACCCTGCCCTGGCTTCGAGCCCTTTGCACAAGCGAGCAGCTGCAGGGCTGGTGATCTGGGTGGGTGAGGTGAAAAAAAAAAAAGAAAACCAACAACCTGCCAACCGCCCCAAAGCCACCAGCAGGGTTTTTACACCGCGACGGGATTCTTTGCTGTTCTGCCCATGCTGCCGTGCTCGAGATAAGAAAGAGACAACTCATGCGTATCTGACCTGCACGTACGAATGTGGGAGAAGCGTGCATTTTTTAAATGCTTCCTGTCATAGGTGTGGTTCGCTTCTCTATTCTTTTCTGTCACCCTCCTGTTTTTGTGTGTGTGTGTGTGTGTGTGTGTGTTACTTTGTTTTGTTTTGAACTTCCCTGCCCTAATGACAGCCCGCTGTAATCAACAGGCTGGATAAAACCCGGAGCAGCCCCGCTGAACCAGCCTCCCACGACACCGGGTGCGCTCGACAAAGCCTCCCCTGCTTGGCGCGATGCTGCTAAGCTCTCTTGACCTACAAGTCTCCTAATTGACCTGCTGCCCTCCCGTAGTCCTGCCACATCTTGACAGACCGCAGGACCTTTTGGCTTCCAAATCAGCTGCTTTCTGCTGCGCACGCCTCTGTCAGGCGCGGCTTGCTGCACGGTGCGGGTTTCCTGCTATCTGGGAGCAGCCGAAGGGGAGAGGCGCAGATCCCAGTTCCCTCCTGGAGCAGCTCTGTTGACTTCCACGTATTTATTGAATGAGAAAATTTGACCCATTTTATCTTGCCATGTCCCTGCCTATCAAACGGGGAGGAACAAATGCCTGAACTTGACCACAGCAACGAGTGACCTAAAACCTCCCCACATCCTCACCCTAAAAGAGCTGGGGAAAAAGACGATAAAACAGAGTGGTTGCTGATAATGTCTAGGCTTAAAATCCTAAACCTCAGGCAACCTCCCAAGTCGTAGCCTCCTGCAGCAGGTCTCTTAAAATCCAGAGAAGAAAGCACGCCCTGTGTGTCTATGTGATGGGAGCAGCAAGCTCCAGACCATGCATCCACCAGAGCTGCTCACTTCTTCTTGCGGTGTCCACAGGAACTAAAAACAGGGAGAGAAGAAAAGAAAGAACGTCTCATTCGCCTCCTGAACGTGCTGTTCCCAGCCTGGAGCTGTGCGTGTGTTTCAAAAAAGCTGCAAAGGGGGAGTGTGCAGCTTCTCTGAAAAGGCACTTAAATCAGGCACTGCTCTGGAGCCGATGCTGCCAGGCAGACCAGGTGGGTTTTTGCCTCTGTAAGCAGTGAAAAGAAACATACAGCAATTTCAGCTTCAAGCGATTACATGCATGGAGTCAAGAGTCCTACCAAAAGACAGATATCTGGGGGAGCAGTTTCAGGTTATATGTGAAATTGTGCTCCTTCTTCCCCCAGGTGAAACCATCCTTCAGTGCAAGGCTGGGACATTTCACAGGCAAAGTGTCAGTTCAAAAGCATCCTGCCACTTGGCAGCGGTAGCGTTTGTGCGTGCAATTATGCATTGCGCACACTAATTGGATTGACAGGTTAAAAACCACCTGTGCCAGGGGAAAACCTTGCTCCCCATGCCCAGTGCCGTGGGAGTGAGGGACATGTGGGCCGTGAAGGACTCCGGGGTGCCCAGGGTGCAAGCCAGGAGCTGTTTCCTTCTACCTCCAAAGCTGCAATGAGCAAATCTGGCCGTAGCTGACCGACAGGGTATCCTGTATTTGTCCCCCTCAAACCTCCATGTGAAACACTCGGGGACTTCTCACCCTGCACTGAAGAATAAGTGTGTTAATATTAACTGTCCACGTCACACAGTGGGCCACATTTTTTGGACTTCATATTTCTGTGTGAAAACCAGTCTGACGCCAAAACGATTTTGTTTCTGCTGAGTGTGCAGCTCCCCACGTTGTTTCATGCATGCTGTCTGGGCCCTGTGAGGAAGGGTGGACATCTCCGTGAGAGGCTCGGCAGCCCCTACGCCTCCCGAGCAAACTGGGGAGCCTGGAGGACTGGCATGGTCAGCATGAGGGGCCAAAAAAATCCCTCTAAAGGTCCTTTCTCTGTGTATCTGTTGATCTCTGTCTGCCACCGGGGGACACATGTTCTTCACAGGCCGTGTCTGGATCACAGCAGCATCCACCAGGCCCTGTCAGGATGAGGTTCTGGGGGCCACTGCCCTGTGTCCCTGAATGCGACTCTGGGTTCATAACAAATTCGGGGAGAATGACTACGGGTTAAATCCCCATGGGTGCTGTTTCCCAAGAGGTGCTTGGTGCGATTTCTCCTTGGAAACTGACCCCAGCTTCCTCAGAAAACAAATGTGGGACTGAGCACTTTTCTCCTGCGAACTGGTTTTTTAAAATGGGTGTCTGAAGAGAGACGGCAGTGCCTAGAGGGGAAAGGTGGCTTCTTTCATTGTAAGCTAGATGTCCACAGGTGTCATTAGTGGCAATAAGAATCAGTAGTGCTCACTTTTATTTAGATCCTTTCCAATGTGTAGAACATACGGCTGCGGATTTCAGGAATTTGATTGTTTTATCCAGCTCATTGCACGAGGAAGGAGAAGGTCTCGCTCTTGACTTGGACAAGGCACCGAGACCTCGTGTAGTGCAGCCGGAGGAGCCTGCCCAGATGGGTGGTGGCAGCCTGCCCCGTCTCCTCCATCCCATGGCGTGCTGAGGGACACGGCAAAAAGGGTTCTGTGGAGCTGCTAAAAAGTAGTGGTAACTGTAACAGGAATTGTAGCTGCTGGGACGATCTCTGCTTTTTTTTTTCTGTGTGTGTGTGGAAAATTAAAAAGTGAATGCTGTGCAATGGGAGATCATGGCCACAGGCCACATATCCTGTGATGTATTTTCTGTTCGTCTGGGAAAAAGCTGTGGATGTGTGCCAGCATCTGTGGTGCCGAGGCTGCCACCGATCAAAGGTCCCCAGACTGAAGCAGCTTAAGGGGCATGAGGTGCAGAGGGCAGCTGCAGAAAGTTTAGGATGCTTTCAGGGCATCTCAAGTGAGGTGGTCTGCTGTGTGAAATTTTTGCTCTCAGCCCCACGTTGCCTTGCTTTTCCATTTGTAAGACAACTAGTGCCCTTATCGGCCGAGGGGTTTAGTGAAGATAAACAGATTTGTTTTTAATTCCTTCAGAAACAGTGCCAGAGGTACGGAAAATAAACAGGAAGCGTTTGGAGCCCCAGCAGGGCTGCAGCAGCACGACGTGCCCGGCACTGCAGAGGCTTGGGGGCCACAGGTTGGTGTACAGGCGGAGAGGGGCACGGCTCACTTAGGGAACAGCGAGAGCAAATGGGGGTCCTACGCCAGGAGAATGATCTCTGGACGTGGAGAGGAGGCTGGGTGGTGCAGGGGGGATGGCTCTGGGGTGCCAGTCTCAGTGGGGACAGGGGGAGCCCCGGGAAGGTGGCCGCAGCCTTCGTGGGGGCACATCCGAATGACTCTGGCTGTTTGGAGAGGATTCGGACCTGCCACCTTCCCGTCATTTCCTGACAGTTTTTGGCGGGTCAGAAAGACTTGTCTCCCCCTGGGAGGTGCAAAGCAGCTTAATCTGTTTATTTCAGGACAGGGAAGGTTGAGTTCACCGTCCTCAAATGGACTAAAGGAAAAGAAAACGCTTTTAGTAATTGTGAGTTCTTTGACCTGGCAGACAGCGGCAAAGCAAAATGCCACCGACAGTGGCTAAAGGCAGATTCCTTCTCAAAGGTTCTCATTTGTAAGAGCTTTTTCTTTAGTTCGCGGTGGACAGGGGAAGCGGCAGAGCCTTTCTGTGGGAGCTGTGCCTGCAGGAGGCAGCGCGGCGAGCCCAGGGGTGGCCGGCACGGTGCAGCCTGGTCCGTGGGTTGTGGCTGCACGTCCCCCGCGCTGCTGCTTGGGTTTAAGGGCGACACAAGGGGTTAACCCGAAGAGGTTCATTCTCAAGCCACAAAAATAATCGAGGCTGCCCAGCCCGAGAGGGGTCAGGGAAGCAGCAAGTTTCTGGAAAGGGCAGGGCTCAAATTAATAAACGTGGGTGGGACAGAAACAGCGAGGTGCATTCGTCTTTCACATCTAGTCACCCATATTAATCGGTGCTAATTGCATTAACGGGACCGAACCAGCGACATGGCTGGCTTTCCTCTGTGCAGGGAGCCAGGGCTTCTCTCAAGGGAGGGCAGCGACCTTCCACATCCATCCATCCACCCATACGCGTTAGATTAGTGGCATGGTAAGTGTGTGTAGGTGTGTAAATCCGCGTTATTTAACCCAGCTGATAGTTTTCTCCCAACTTTATGGGGCTGCCACAAGGAAGGTGGGACCAGCGTCTGCATGCAGAGCTGCTGTGCGCTCTTGATCCAATACTCTCAAGGAATTTGTGTTTTTTAACCAGTGCTGTAGCCTTCAGAGAGAAGCATCAGCTGCTAACATCAGCAAGGGATGAAGACCAAGCGAAGCATGGAGGGCTGGCAAGGTTGCAGAGGTGGAGCTGGCAGGTGGCAGCAACTCGGGGCCCTGCCAAAATAACAAGGCTGTGAGCAGCAAGTAGGAAAAACTTAAACACGGAGCCGGGGAAGGGGCTGGAAGGAGGGGATGCTGTTTGCGCTCATTTGTTATTGAAGGAGACCTGATATCTTGGTGGCCGATGGCTCACTGTGAGGCGCCAAGTACTGTGGTGAAAGGTGGTGATGGGAGATGCCCTCTCCATCCCCACCAGCCAGCTCCAAGGTCTCACTGTGACCCCTGAAATCCCAGCGTGGTCCCTGAAATCCCGATGTGGTCCCAAAAGAGGCAAGCAGCTGGAGAAGAGAAGCTGAGGAGGGGCTGGCGTGGTGCACAGGTCTCACAGTTGATAAAAAGGAGAGACGCTTCAAAATCACCATTTTGGAGCAGTTTTCTGTAGCGTGGAAAGGCTCTCCTTGCTGGGGGGAGGGGGTAAAACAACACCAGGGGGTAGCAAGGGATGGAAGAGGGAAGGAAATGAAGCTGGTTTTAGGGCAATGACTTGTGAGGGGAAGAGGAGCTGCCCCTGCATGGGGGAGTTTCTGGAGTGCCCTCTGGGGCGGGCATTGGCCAGGTTTTTGGGATGCTCCTCTTCCAGGAGCAGATTAAAAATCTGCTCTGATTTTCATCGCTGCGAAACGCTTGTGCCCGCTGTTGTGCTGATCCTGCTTTTCCTTGGCAGCTTCTGCGTGGCTGTATGTAAATCCAGGCATATAAAGGCACGTAAGGACAGCGATGGGGGGCTTGCAGGCACGCGCCACAGAGGCAGCCCCCGGAGGACATGGACGTGGGGCTGGCTGCCGCATCGCGGCGCAGCTCCTGCTGCTGTCGGGTTTATCCGCCGAATCCCAAGGGTGGAAAAGCTTTTAATTGAAATATCCAGGCTCTTTAAAGTCTGAGGAGAAATCTCAGAGGGGCTTTAACCCCTGTAATTCAGGAGGGCAGCGCGGCTTGCTCTTGCAGGAGGGGGATTTGGAGTGGGGTTTCCCCATGGAGAGCTGCGGCCGCGTCCTGCCCTCAGCGGTGCGCTCCGGCGCAGCAGGAGCCCCTCTCGCCTTCTGATGCTTTCTGCTATATTTAGGCAGCACGAAAGCCTCTCGTGTCCTCGAGGTGCGTTGTGTCTCCCAAGGTAGCGCTGCTGGGTAGGAAATTGCCTATAAACTGCCCATCCTGTTGGATGTGCGATGTCAGGACTTGTTTTTTTTGTTGTCGTTGTTCATTTCCTCAGCATATTTATTTAACATTAAGGTGCTGAAAACATATACGTAGGGGAAAAACAAACAAACAAACAAAACAAAACAAAAAACCAGCCATCGGATAATCTGTAAAATCCCTGATGGCTTCTCCCAGTCCCATAGAGGAAGCATTGCCCTCTGCATATCAAAGCCCCCACAAACCAGCCCAAGCAACTGCAAAGTCATCAGCCAAGGCTGTGGGTGCCAGTAGTTCTAATATTAAGCCTTCTGGTGCTCTCTCTGGAATCGCCTGCCTTGATTGCATCCCGTTACATTTGCAATCTGCTTTCTGCTATCAGCAGATAGGCTGACAGCCATTTAAATTCTCATTCCGAAAAAATCTGAGAGTGCTTGGGTTAGGGGTTTTTCTTTTTCTGGCCTTTTTTTTTTTTCTTTTCTTTTCTTTTTTTTTTTTTTCTCTGGCAAGAACATTGTGATTCCCAGAGGGCAGCCTGGGGAAGGGCTTGTTCTTCCTCCTTTCATCTGTATCCGTCCTCTCTTGGGTTTGCTTTCCAAGGAAAGGTGGGAGAAAGCGATGCCCAGTCCCATGTCCCTTGTCCTCTGGTATTGTGGGCTGGTATTGACACAGTCCTGGTGCTTTTGTCTGGCCAATGTGCTGAGCTGCTGTCAATGTCAAGGAGGAATTGCCCGCTATTTTTAGGAAGGCCGCTATTGGCAAGGTAGAGGGGGAAATGGGAGAGGAAAAGGAAAAGCTGCAGAAATCGCACGGTTTTCCTCCAGGAAAGGAGCAAAGAACAACAACATCTGGAAAAGAGGAGGCAAAACTCTCTTCGCCATCAGGACCGAGGTGTCCTGGTGCTGTTGGGCAGAGCCGTGGCCTGCCCCCCAGTTTTGTGCCACGAGGGCACTGGCAGCACCACCGTCAGAACCGAGGGAGATGTATGGCTACCTGTATGGAAGTATCGGTGTGTGTATGTGCAGGGTTTTATCTGGAACACTCAGGGTTTTATCCTGGGACCACTCTGCCAGCTCTCCCCATCCCTTCCCATCACCTCTGCAAGGGTGAGACAAGCTTGCTGTTCAGTTCATCTCACCCAAAAATAAGGAGAAGGATGCTCAGCTTTTTTCAGAAGTGGCTCTCAGTGCCGATACCCTCCAAATCACGGCTGCACGCATGCGGGCACCCAGATACACATATCTACGTGTGCATATACACAGCACAAACACCCGAGGCACTTATTGGCGAGCAGGGCAGACCCGGTGGCACAGAAGTGCCGTTTCCCCATCCCCTTGGGAGGCTGGGTGTCATCCCTACCCCGCTGCCCGCACAGGCACCCCCCGTTTCACTCTGTGCGGCCGTTTCTTCTCTGAGTCAGGGCAGGTGGAGATGATTCATCCCCAGCATCAGTGCAGTGCTCATCTGCATGCTCTCGGGCTAGACGACTTTTTTCTCTACATATTTTTCTCTTTTTTTCTTTATTTTTTTTCTCTAATTCCCCAGATGGTTCATCCGCTCATGCTAGCGCTTCAGAAGCGTCAGTCCCCAGGGCACTGACTTCTGCAGACAGTCTTCTAGGTGAACCCAGCCACCTTTCCCCTCCCTCTCTGCTGAGCAGTGTCGTTTTGGCTGTTTGCACTCATTGCTTTCTTATTTACTCACAGGTTTATGCCCCAAAACGAAGCGCCCCAAAGAGCTGAACGCGGTCAGTGCAGGGCGAGGAGAAGGCAGTGCAGCATGGGGCTGCGGGGAGCCCCCTGCTCTGCAGTAAGCACCTTTATTAAACACCTTGAAAAATAACAATGGTTTCCTAGAATACTCCAGCAGATGGGAAATTTGCCTTTCCTACTATTTTCACAGCTTGCGGATGCCCCCTTTTCCCCTCTGAAAATAAGAGTGCTGTAAAAAGCCTGCCTTCCTAATTGAATGTGTGTGTAGACTCTGAAGGTGCAATCTAATATAATTAATGCTAATTAATTATTACATGGTCAAACGAGCAGGAAATGCACATGCAAGCTCAAAAAAATTAATTATACGAAAATAAGATAATCGCCTGTGTGTTCAGATACACATTTATCTGAGCAAGTGTGTACTCAGCATTTTAAAAAGGGTTACTAAAGAAAAAAAAAGCTGTGAACAGAAGAAACCATTTCCTAAAATACTCTCTCCTGAACATTAAAAAAAAAAAAAAAAAAAAAGCAAAAATAGCCAAAGTTGAGAAAAATAGACTAGCTTCAGTATCTTCAGAGGGGAAAATATTGACATCACACTTGTGCAGCACACAGCAGCACTCGCTGTGTACACAACATCGATGTATATATATAAAACCAGAAAGGTCCCAACGTTGCTAAGCATGCTTTCAGTGCGCGGTGGTTTGTTTTTTTTGTTTTGCAAGTGGGGGAAAGCAAGGTGTGAACGCTGGCAGATGAGTGTCCGAGAGCTGCGGGACGGAGCACTGTGGTGGTGTAACATCAGCCAGATGCTGCCCTGCTGACGGCTGCAGCTGTGTCCAGGCACATGCAAGTTCCTGTGCAAATACAAAAAAGCCTGCACGCGAAGTCGCAAGAGCTGTGGGGATCCAGGTTTTCCTCCCATGTTGCTTTTTCCCCGCCGGCTTCTCTTCCATGTGGTGCGAGCGTAAAAATGACACGGAAAGGCTTGGCAGAGTGGGAATGGCATTACATTGCTAACTCCCACCCCGGCGCTTCATTCTGAAGAACGATGTTATTCAAGGGATGATGATAAACAGAGCTGCAAAGCGTGTTTGATCCCTTCTTCTTTGTTACTCAGGCTTCGGGGTTGTTTTCCCCCAGCATTTTGCTTGGCTCTCAGGCAGACCCATCTGTGCCTCTGGGTATGGAAAAAATGATGGGAGACCTCCAGCAGCTGGAGTTCAACTAGCAGCCGCTAACCCCAGAGCCTTCGCTTATGGCTTTCATCAAAACAGGACGTGCTGTCGGATGCCTTAGTTTTGATGCAGCTGCATCCCATTTTTTTGACTCTGCTGCATCATCAGATGAGGATTTTGGCTCGCAGCAGAGGCTTTAGCAGGAGGAGGGTGGTGAGGAGCACCTGGCCACGATGGGACGGGGACCTGGGACACCCATTTTCTTACCAAACAAACCCATTTTCTAGCTGCACACACAAAACACGGGAGCAGAAGTGTGTACTCCATGCACATTAGTGGCTGTGGTCAGTTCAGATGTTCAGCTAAAGTCTCTTCTGCTCGAAGGTATGCTGCTGTAGGAGCATCGCTGCGGGCTGCTGGTGGTCTGCTGTCCATTGTGGACAACGCGGAGGTGTATCTATACCGGGAGCTCCAAATGAGGGGAGGGTCTCCTCTCTGAAAGTAACAGCAGTGCTGATTTGGCATTCATTGAGTATTTCATCCCGGCGCAGCCATCAGGTGGACCTCCAGGAAGTGGATGGATGGATGGAAGTGTGAGGAGTATGCGACCTGTGTTAAATGAGAAGTAATCATTCAAGCCAACAGTGGTTCCAAAGAGCCACAGCAGGCCCTTTCCAGTAACTGATTTTTCTGGGAGCCCTGCGGATATATATAATGGATCTGTCCCCCGGCAATTAACTAAATAATTCCTCCAGCAATTACATCCTCTCCGAAATCCTAAGCTTCGTGGCTTAGGATGTACAGCTCTGATCCCCACACCACGAGGTTCACCCCCTGGGCCAGCCCCAGCCCATCTCTCATCCCTGCTCCTCCCAGACCCGGCCGCCCTCCACGCTTGAGCCCCGCGCTCGATCCTCTGAGCTGCCTGCCTGGGCGTGAGAACCTCGCTGCAGCTTCTGCGTCCCGCAATGCAAGTTGCCTCCGTGCCTCCAGCACAATTAGCAGAGCGTAATCAGCCGCTGTCAGCCTGCAGTGGGAGCTGCACGGGCACAGCTTTTCCCAGGAGAAAGCTGCAAACCTGGGAGCATACGATGGAGACAAGTCCTTGTGGCCACTGGCCAAGAGCAAATGATTACAAGGTAAGCAGGGACACCCACTTCCTTTAGCTTCTTATAAACCGGATAATTATCCCCTGGCTTTGATGCTGTATCATCAGCGCAGTGTTGGCTTGTCAAGTTGGCAGGACCCCGTGCAGTCTTAGCAACAGGAAGTTTCTTCTGTGAATGCTTAAAACTTTAATAATTATTTATTGAATAGGTAGGACAGGAGCCAGGACATAGCAGAAATGTGAGCAGTTTCCCAGGAGACCTTCCAACCTCTTTGAGATACTCACAAGTCCAGCTGTAAAGTTATTAAAAGAAAAGAAAATCTCTAAAGAGCTCTTGGCTGTTTTTCTTCTCTCTTTCTCTCACTTGTTTACCTGGACAAATCTCTTCAATCTGCCTTTATTTAGTAAAGTTAAGGAAACCATTTTCTTTTATAAACTGAATCCTTCCTGAATGATCTTGGTGGAGGAGATAGAAAAAGGGAATACAAATCACAGCACCAAATTTATTCCTAACAAAGGGAGCTGTTGCTGCTAGTCCTGAGACAAACAGATAAGTCCAGTAATTATAGATAAGTGCTTTTGTTTGATCTGTATAACTATTTCTGCATTTGCAGGTAATTTCCCTTGGGCGTTCACAAGCAGGTGGGAAGAAGTTCTTATACAGGCTGTATTTTAATTTATTTTCAATTGACTTCTTGATGAGCAAACAAACAACTTTCATTTTTAGGACTAAACCTTTTTCCTGAGATTTTTTATGAACTAAAGTGCATGATTTCTTTTTAATATTATACTTTCTGAGTTTTGCCCTTTTCCCTGAGTAAGTCAGCAAATAAAAAGAAGTTCCCTCTTACTTAATTCTTGATTTTTCCCAGTAAAAAAAAATAAAAATAAAGTAAAATAAAAATGCCCTAACATCTTGCAAGCCCTTATTACAAGTTAGGGGCCCAAAGCCCTGGTCAATATTTGTCTTAACTCTGCTAGATGCTATACAAATTTCTCTAGAGAAGTGAGAATTGTGTGTGAATAACTGAAAACCTTCATTTTCCAGGTTTCAGATTCCTATGAAAACCCACTGGGACACTTTCCAGACGTATACACAGGGACACAAATGCCTTGCTAAACCCCATACATCCCCACACTTAACAAGCTAACATGCAACTGGGATTTTAAGGCTGCTGGCAGGAACATGTCCCTGGCCAGTAGTTTTGAAAGGGGATGCAAGTTAACCCAGCTCTATAGCTAAGCAATGAAGTCAGTTGTTTGATATCCCAGCTTCCCTGAAAGAAAGTCAAAACCATGAGGCAGGTTGATAAGCTAGCGGTACAGCCCATGCATTTGTTGAGAAAATGCATTTCTGGACAAAATCTCACCACTGTCTTTGTGTTTCCAGGTGATTATGAGAAATTTCAGGGGGCTCTGCGAGGGAAGGGTGTATTTCTTAATGAGCAAAAGTGAGCACAATAGAAGGTTGCTTGAAAACATGATGGGAAATTGTTATTTTAGTGTTGACAGAGCAGATGTTCAAGAACACTTAAAGCAAACCAGATACACTGAGCGTTTTGTCTTGCTCTTCCTCTTCTTCTGCACTCTTTCTGGCCCCGAGAGCAGTGTCCTCACTCCAGAACAACAGCATTCACTTCTCCTACATTCAGGCTCAGTTAGGGCCTGACGACAACCCCAAAAGGGGTGGCCAGGTGGTCTGGCTGAAGATTTATTTTGGGGTGCTGATGTTGGTTTGAGGGAGGAATGAATGGTGGCAGTGAGAGCACAGGCCAAGAAAGGTGCCTGCTTTGAGTAGTCCTTGGTGGCCTTGTGGTAGCTGCCCCCTCATGGAGGGTTGGACACCCTTTGGTGGCCCTGTGGTAGTGCCTCTTCATGAGGGGTGCCATCACACCCTTGGTCTGATGGCAATTCCAGGCCTCTTGTGGTCAGAGGATACCTCAAGCTTGGCAGTGCTGTGACTGAAAGCCACGTCTGGGCTTGTTGCAGCTCCGCTTCTTATAGTGAGGCTTCAAGGATGGCCCAGCCTGTTATTGAAGTGGCTGGAGGAAAGTCACTATAAGGTAAAATCGCTGCAATGTATTTGTTACCACTCTCCTGACAGGACAGTGAAGGGGTTGCCAAGAAGGCGAGGTTTCTCAGCCACCAAAACCCATCCCAGAAGGCCACACCAAGTGCTTGGCCTAAGTCTCAGCTCTTGCCTCCGCCTAACTAAAAATCCAGAACTTTTAGTGCATATGCATATGTATTTCATTCCTCCACACCCCAATCTGACTAAATAACAGGGATTGGCAACGGTGTCTCATAGACCCTAAAATTCACGTGTGAGTACTGTGTAGCCTGAACTGAAACCATGTTTTTTTTCCATGAGTTTGTGAGGTCTTGTCCAGATATATTTTTAGGATTCTGCTCTCAAGAAATGCGCTTGCTAACACATTAAATGGGGTCCAAGTGAAGACTTGAGCGCTGATCCATGATGGCCCACAGTACTGAATTGTGATGAGTTTCTTGGGTCCGTGCCCACCTGTGCTGCCCACGCTGCCTGGTGGGAAGGAGAGCTCACCTTGCGTGAGCCCACGCCCTTCACCATGACCCATCTCCTGTCTTAGGCCAGACGTCATCCCACCATCTCCTCAAGAATGAGGTGCAGCAGAAACCGCCAAGCCAACTAGGAGGATTTATTTTGCTCTTTGTCAGTTCTGACACTGATCTTTAACTGGTTCTTCCAGCTACCTCTGGGCATGTCTAAGCCAGTTTGACCAATTCCCATTAGACTTTCCCTCGTTTTCTCCTTTCTTGAGCAGTTTCTGGAGCCAGACAAATGGAAGATGACATCTCCTACTTAGGACCAAAGAATCGCTTCTGGGATAATGTTTGACAGCATAATTGTGCCTGGCAGTGAAGGAGCACCGGTGTTTAATTGTGGGCCATGTTAGTGTCAGCTAGGTGTAGAGGGAATGAGTGTGTAATAAGTATTTGACACAGTTCATTATCAGTCATGGTAGATTAAATAACAAGACATACATTAACTCATTTAATAATTAGCTACCATCATATCAACTTGATAAAAGAGTACTATTAAATAAGTCTGACATTGTATTAATACAGTCTTTAATTTTTAACATGGAAGATTAAGATAAAGCAACTGCCAAGGACTGTATTGTAACACCTTCTCCAGCTATCTTGGGGTAAACATCTTTTGGACAGAGTTAAAGCCTCCTGGGGTTAGTTAATGTTAACTCCCATGTCTGGCATTTTTCTGAAACCTTGAGTATTTGTATTAATTGCTCGCATTCCTTTGGGAAAGAGCCAGCTAGGCATGGACACCTGCTGCAGCAGCGCCGATCACGGAGAAGGGAAGGCGAGGATGTAGTGAAAGCACACAGGGAGCAGATGTGCTAGGCAGGGCAGCACTAGGAGGAAAGGCAGCCAGGAGAACTGGCTCAGGTCTGTCTCAAGCTTCCTCTGTGGGGTTTGAGTTCTCACTTCACCTGTTTTTGCATCACTTCTCTGTATAAAAATATGAATATCAACCTTTCTTTTTCCACGCTGTTTCATTCGCTGTGTCATGGCTAGCACTGTGGTGCTGGAGGCCATACCACATGTAAGGTTAACCACGTTTCCAGAGCTGGTTAGAGAGGTACGAGAGCGTAAGAGCTGCTGCCTGCGCTGCCCCGTTTGCGTTTCTGTTGACCGCACGGAAAGTCCTGGTTTACGCTAACGCAGCAACAAAAGCAGCATGTGGTTTGTGAGTGGCTTGAGCTGGTTACATCTATCAGGTGTCCTCTTCATAGTGAAATACTAGTAGGAAGTGGGATGAGAAACAAACGCTTTGGTTATAACCATGATGTAGAAATCGGTTGCATGTCTCTGTTTCCTTTGATTTCGCTTTCGTTGCCACTGACGGGCTTTGTTCTGGTGGTGCTTTTTTTGTGTCGCTTGGGCAGCGTGTATCCTCCAGCAGGACCTTTCATCTTGCCCTCACCTGAACACGTGCACGAGAAAGCTGCTGGTGGGAATCACACCCAGCAGGAGGTGGCGGAGCAGGAGGTGCCAGGGTGCGTGGTGGGCGCCCAGGGGAAAGCAGAGGTGGGGTGTGCTGCCCCGGCAAGAGCCTCCACAAAGAAAGCTGGTGACTTGCTACGGGACGCTGCTCCAGGGATTTCTCTTCGATGAATTTGTCTGATGCTTTTGTAAGCCACTGTAAGCTCTCGGCACCCATGGTGTGCTCCCCCGTTAAGCTAGTCATGACACAAATGGTTGTCTTCTCCAATGTTAGTGTGCTGCCTGCCAGCTCCTGTCCATTCCCTCTTAGATCCCATGTGAAAATGACAGTGAACAATCCCTACCTGTTTTATGTGACACCGTTCATTGCCTTTGCTACAGCGCTGGGCAAGTTCCTACATGTTCGTGTGTGCTTGTAAAAAACATTTTGTGGCATTCAAGTTAACATACAGCAAAGCCAGTTTAATTTCAGAAGCTAGATTTAAGGTTTTTGTTGTTGTTTGTTTCTGGAATAAATGTTGGAAGATACGTATTTTCTTTGTAAATAATGCTAACTTGAATATTAATTTTTGTCAGTTATTTTTTGCTGATATGCAAGGCTAACTGGCCATGCTGTAAAGGGATTGCAGAGGTCTTCATCAAAGGAACTTAAATGTTGTTACGCTAGTGCATTCCTTGCTAAATACTGCAGTAATGCCAGTGGCCGGTATAAAAAATAACGGTGGGCTTGGAAAAACAAAGTTGGCTTAAAATCATAGGAATGAGAGGATATATATTTATATCTGTTTGCTTCTTATATTCGTTCTGTGCCTTTTTTTATTTTTATTTTATTTATCTGAGACTGCTTGCAAGGGCTCTTCCTACACTCCTATGCTGTCTCAGCATTTTGGTTTTTGTTATATTGAAAACCAGGCTCCCATGACAGTACTCCGCTGAATGGCCAATGCTTTAAGGAAAGCAAATATGACAAGATACTTGATGGAATCATGGAAGATGGCAAGCTACGGTGGCGGTATAAAGCACCTTTTCTAGCGAAGCAAGCTGACTTGACAGCGGGGGGAGGGAACAGGTAGATTTATTCAGAAAATCACATTAACAATGTTCACGCAGGAAAATGAGCTCTTGATGGGAGGTGCTAATTGATATTAATTAAACAACTTACAGATTATATGATTAGTATTGACCCACAATATTAAAACAGTAAATTACTTAAAGAGTGGGCAAGACTACGATATGGGAAATTGAGTAAGTTAATAAATCAGAATTAATGGATGTCTGGAACAATTATAGTCATTAGTGGAACTACAGTCATTCTAAATATGTAAAGGGAAGTCCGAAAAGGCTAATAATGTTACTGTGGAAAGGGATTTCTTGGGACATAGTGGAGATACTGGCAACACCAGAACCCACGCTAGGTATTGAAGAGGGGCCTCCAGTATGGGTATGCCTGTGGACTGGGGGCATTGTCCCCTGTGGCTTTCTTTAGGCTGCCTGGACAAACTGCATCCATGTTCCTCAGCTCTTCTCACGATGGACTAAAAGAGAAGGGAAAGAACCCTGCTAAATTCAACAGCGAAGCCTCCATCAGCGTGAGTGGAATCACACACTTTGTATCAGACTATGAAATCTTACATATACCTAGGAGGTTTCCATCCATGAAAGGGAGAAGGGCTTGCAG
This sequence comes from Heteronetta atricapilla, assembly GCA_011075105.1. Classification (NCBI taxonomy): domain Eukaryota; kingdom Metazoa; phylum Chordata; class Aves; order Anseriformes; family Anatidae; genus Heteronetta; species Heteronetta atricapilla. The sequence goes on along the minus strand of CM021734.1, from coordinate 29,332,560 downwards.
GTACAATATGAAATATTTCCACTACTAAGTACACAGTACCTTGTACTTGAATCAGGAGATCTTACTGCTTTTCTATGTGAAGGCCCAGGTCCTGGTCATCTTTGCAAACGAGAGCAGATGGCTTCTGAACTGTCAGGACAGGCACACAGGACTTACCCAGGACTATTTCTGAGTACAGAGAGAAACATTAACCTGAACCTAAAACAGGGTAGAGGAGATGATACGCTCTGCATTTGATCGCCCTTATTCATGTCACACCACATTGTTAGCGTATGTGAAAATGCAGTGAAGCGTTAACACACAATAACCAGGAAACTGAAGATCTCCAGCCATTTTGTGTCCAGAAGCAAAGTTGTATTCTGTTACTGAGGCAGATTTAATCAACAGGAACCAGTGCTGGAGGGCAGTAACAGATAAGCACAGAAATTAGTCCCAGAGTTGTTGTAATTAAAAACATCTGGGTGATGTCAGCCTGCCTACAAGGCCATTTTCATGAAGAGTTTGTGAGCACTCCTAAAATCCTCTTACTAATTGGCAACATCAAGCCTCTGCATTACATGCCACACTTTTTTTTTTTCTGAGTGTGTGTATCTGTGTCTGTGTGATATTTATGAGCTTGAGTATTCCCACAAATACTGTTTCCCTTTTTTTAAATGTTGGAAAAGCAATGCCACTTAGGAATTTACAAGGACAAATCGATGGCCAGACTCTAGAGCAGATGGAAACATTTAACAAATTTCTATAGCCATTGGAGAGTCTTACCACAGATGTATCTTAAGCAGAGACATCAGCCAAGCCTTTATTTGGACACAGGGAAATGGTCTTTCATGTGAGATTTTTCTTTTTGCTGACTTGGTGGAAGCAAAGGAGCTGTATTTCTACGGATAGGTGGGCTACCTCAGGGCTAGTGGCAGGGGTGAGCACTGGATGGGACGTCCAGCAGGTGCTGGTGGGAACTGGCAACTCTCTGCTCTTCTCCAGGATGGGGAAGTGAAGGGCTGGCTGGATTGGCCGGTGTGGGAAAGATCGGTAAGACTCTCTGATGAGGAAGGACTAATATCCTTAATGGCCAAAAGGGCCATTACTTTTTACTGTTGTTTTAAATTATTGTTTAATTGATGAACAACTGTGAATATTATCATTCATAGGTTTGGCAACTTCCACTGTCCCCACCAATAGGTAAACTTCAGAGTGTATTGGCTTATTTTTACAGTCTGAGTGAGAGTCATCCTCATTAATATTAATGAGAGGCTGTCAAATCAAAGAGAGTTGAGGTCTTTTTAAGGTGCTCTCCATGTTATTTCATGGGATTCAATATGGGGTTGCAGGAGAATGGATGCTTCAACAAAAACTTGCTGCTGCTACAAAGATTGGTATGGAAGGGGGTGATAAGGGGGCCTGTGAGCAGGACATATTTTACAGCAAAACATTACCAGCATCTCCATTAATGGACTGTTGTGGGAAATTTTGGCTGCACTAAAATTAACCTGTATTGTTTAAGCATTTTATCAGACTGATCTAATTTCCATTGTCAGGCATTTATAACATTATTGTAGTTGTGGTATCTATGCATGCTATAAAACTTTCTAAAACTGCAAATGTTTTATGCTAGAAAGTGAGTTTTCTCTGAGTAAATGCGTCTCTGGAGCAGAGAGTATTTGTGCTGTCTTCATTGTACAGAAGAATATATATGTAAATTTTTCTTTTAGGGTGAGGCCACTGTAATAAATCCCAAGCTTGTTGCAAGTGACTTTATGTCTGCGTACAGCAAACAACGTCATCCTTTCACCCAGCTCTTCAGGGAGCAGCCTCTGGTACGTGCTGCGTACATTGCTCCCTTCCAGAGGTGCTGTGCTGTGGCTGCCCCAGCCCTGGCCACATCTTGCAGCTCTTCAGCAAGCCCTCCGGCTATGTACGCCAAAACTGCTGCAGGAAAAAAAAAAGCTGCCTCTCTGTAGATGTTTTAAACAAAAGAGAAGAGCCATGCTCTGACCTCGCTGCTGCAATGTGCTCACCATATTGTTTCCATCAGCCCCAGTGAGGCTGGGTTTTTGAAGCGCACAAATAGCAACCCCAGTAGCAGGGGCTGTACTGGAGATACTTTTGGCTATTTTGGAGATACTTTTTTCTTTTTTTTTTTTCTTTTTTTTTTTTTTTTTTTTTTCAGCATGCAGTATTTTTTAAAATTTTTTAATTTTTTTTTTTTTTTTTTTTTTAAAATTTTTTTTTTTCCTACATAGAAAATAGATATTTTTAAAAAGCAGAATTTGTGTCCTAGGAATACACTAGGAGTGAAAACTGGCCAGGCATTACTAACACCTAGCTTTACAAGCTCAGATAGGATCAGACTGTGCCATACACACTCAGATCCTGCCCGTGCATGCTGCTGGAAAGCCATCTCCATCTCTCCAGAGAAGCTGGAGATCTTCAGAAGATAGGGTGCTGACTGCCCCCTGTTCTGCCTGTTCCCAATGCGTTTTTCTCTGGGTATCCCCATAGTTTGCTTGCTTGCTTTGCAAATTATTTTGTACTGCTTACACCATTAATAAAAGAGTGTTGTGCAAGGCCTGGCTTTTAGAAGAAAAGCAGACTGGCTTTGCAGCCTGCTGCCAGCCCTACCCACCACAGCACTTTCAGCTTTAAAAGACTTTATCCAGTCAAACACCACTGACAGGTCACATTTCAAGGAAGCCAGCCAAAAATGTTTTCACTGTTTGGTTGGGTAAATTCGAGCACCTTAACCCCTACAGCACCCTCCTCACCTGCTCCATCTGCCTTTTAAAATTGTTTCGGTGCAGGATGAAGCACAGCTCAGCTGTTTGTGCACTGAAACACGAGTAAAATGCTACACTTTTCCATAGCATTACAAATAGATAAACAATGGCTTGGTGAAGATAACTGTGAGGAAAGAGGGACAGACCCCCCAAAGGTGATTTTTATTATTATTATCTGCAGGCTCAGCTCCTACTGTTATCCCCTTGTAATAACACTGTTTATCTAAAAGGGAAAGGCAGGAGTCTGGTGCTCCCCTCCACTGCCAGCGGCAAGATGGGGGCACCACAGGCCTGGGCCTGGCAGAGGCCGCCATTTTGTGCGCCACAGAGCTGAGCAGTAAACACAATCCCTGGGGGGAAAACTCTCAGCTGGTGCAAATTATCACAGCAATTAATGTGCTGTTTTGTAAGTATGACAATTTACACCAGATGATAATCTTCCCCCTGGCCTGAAAGAATTACCAATTTTAGCACATGATCCGATAAAGCCAGCTACAATCGCAAACTGCTGTGATTTACATGCGCTGGTAAAAAAAACAAAAAAAAAAAAAACAAAACAAAAAAAAAAAAAAAAAAAACCACTTTTCTTTCATGTTTGTTTGAATTGAGAGCATTAAATGCAACATTTAGCTTCTTCCCCTTCCTTACGATGTGCACCTGTTGAGCACCTGCAGGTGCTGCTGTCAGATTTTGGGTGTTGCTCTCCTGTCTGAGGGCCCTCTCAGCATAACTGAGGACAGTGTGGCTGGGCAAGAGTGGTCAGTGCCCTGGGGTTTTAATTCTTGTTCTGGTTTGTTGCCCTGTGCCATAGGTATTTATTGCTCTGAGGAGTGGATTTATTTATTTATTTATTTATTTATAAATTATTGATCTTGTCTTAAGGATTTGCCTAAAAGTAGCTGCAGTTGCTGACTTGAAGAGTCTTTGCAGGGATCTTTGGAAATGGGACGGAAATCCAGATTTGCAGAGTTGTAGTCAAAGGTGTATTTCTTTGCCTGAAGGATGAGGAATAACAAGGTCAGCAGGAAATCCTCCCTGAACCTCCACCTCTGCATGAGGCCTGATACTTCAGGGGTGTCCTCATCCAGTTCCTTAAGGCACATAAGCCCTTATCCATTATTATTTTTTATGCTCCACTTGGGCTTGTAAGACCACCAATGTGGTCTACTCCATCACCGCTGTCTCGCTAGAAGCAGAGCTGAAGGCTGTTAGGGAGCTACAGATTTTTTAAGATGCATGTAGAGCTTCAACAACATTTACAGGAGGAATTTGAGGATTTGTCTGTGGATTTAGGTACCTAAATTGTCATTTTATTGCTGTCTAAGTGGTGTGTTTAGTTGGGTGTGGGGTGCTGTTGTCCCTAATGTATACGTACACTCTTAAGCCTTTGATTTATGCTGCTCCAGCTCACAGGAAGGAGGGCCGCTCACATGTACTGTACATCTAACACAGATGTGCACTAGGCTGGATCCAGGTCTGAATTTTAGCCTGGAGGCGTTCCAGATGCTTCTGCTGTTACATGTGTGCAATGGAAACAGGATTTCTGTGGCTGGTTAAGCACTTTTGGATTCTGCAGGATGTAGACATTACTGTTATAATAATGGTTATGGTAATTTCCAAGGTAGGTGATAAATCTATCACTTAATGTATCTATTTCTTAATTAGACAGTAAGGGTAATGTCACTATCTGGAGTAGAAGGAAATGCAAGTGAGATCAGCATTTAAAATCTTAAATTCAAATGATCCTTTTCTTTGTAAGGGTAAGGGGGATTGTTTAAAAATAATAAAAATAATGAACTGTGGTGATTTATATGGCATCCTCTTGTCTTATAAAAAGCACAGATTAAAATTGCAGAAGCTTTAATCACAGAATTTCTAGGTTGGAAGAGACAAGATCATTGAGTCCAACCTCTGACCTAATGGACCCAGACATTTTAAAACCATGAGAAGATACAGAGTATAGATTTTTAAAAGGCAAAACAAAATGCTTAACTTTCAGCAGTTAACAAAAGGCCACTCCAATAACAGAAAGCTACATAACTTTGAGGAAAGAGTGCAAGTCATTACTGCAACCCAATTAAATGATGATGGTGAGACCCAGTGGGGAACTGCGGGTGGCAGATGTGAACAGGGATTCTTAGGGTTGATGGAGTGTTCGACATCCTCTAGGAGAGGAGGCTGGTTGGCTGAGTAGCCTGTGGTCAGTGATTTACCACTCATGCTGATGACTGGCTTCACATCTCCAGAACTCTAAGAAGAAACCAGAGCTGTGGTCTCTTACTGTCTAGGTGAGCAAGCCAGGAAGAAGCTCAGGGGTGAGAGGAGGGAGATGACTTTCTGCTCCTTTGAATGTATTTGCTTGTAAGGTGAGCTGAGCATGTGCTTTGAGGAAGCCCAGGGCTATGGGGGGAGACCATGGGCAGGAGAAGCTCTGCATGTCCCTGCAATGCTGAAGCATGGGTCAAAGCAGTTTAGGAAGGTGGCTTGACTCATACAGTTTTTACTGTGATGGATTGCTGGGCATGCTCTGTATCTTTGTCCTATCTCCTTCATTTTCATTTACTATCTCCTTCATTTTCATTTTCTGAAAATAGTTCTTTTGTACAGACCTTACAGTTAACTTTCTGTGTCACGAAGTTTTCTAGGTGCTGGCTTAGAGACCAACACCCCATGAGCCTGGGGCCTTCATAAAGAGCTCTGCAGTCTTTTCTGTGGCTTCTGGATTAGTATTATTAGTACTGCACACTTTACATCAAACCTATGTGAGCTCCTCTCTCAAAGGGCCTTCGAACAGGGAATAAATTACAGTTTTTGCAGGAAAAAGGAACAAGTTTAAAATTTCACAGTTAGATTGCAGACTCTCTGCTAGGGCTGTGCAACTTTTTATTCCGTGAACTTTTAAGAGGATATGTTTGAAGCTGGGCTGCTACTGCAGTTCATCCCTTCCTGCCTTATTTTTCACTGCTGGTACTTTTTCCTTTCAATTAAAGTGCTTTTTACACCAAAATCAATAGAGTTGGACTCTGAGTACACCTGATGTAACTGGTAGCTTTAAGGAAAAATAGGTTTGCATTTAGGGTATTTTTAGCTGATTTGCACCATAACAAGCAGCTTCTGTCTACGGTCCTAAATGTGAGTGATAGGGGGTTTGTCACTCAGTCTTATCTGATGCAGATTTCCTCCATCTGGAGCTTCTCTGTTCTGCCAAGTTTCATCCCTCCACAGAGAAGCTAGGAGGGTTGGACTGTTAATTAATAATATCCTAAGGATATTGATTTAAGCCTCCCGCTGTCAGTGCAGTAAAACAAAGCGCTGATTTACTGAGTTATTTCTTTTTTTTTTTTCCCTGCCTTAAAAGGCTTTTTTTAATGACAAAAAAGGTAGTTGCCACTACAACCTTGTTTATAGTGGCAAAACCTAGACATAGTGAAACTGCTGCATGTGCTGGAGGGAGGGAAAACCCCTGTCTTCCCCCCTCTGCCAGGAACAGAGTGTATATAAAACTGATAAGCTTGTTTAAGTTGAAAAAAAAAAAAAAAAAAACAAACTAGGCAGAAAACAGTGTGCAGCACTTCCTAAACAGCAGTTCCCTGAGACATCCTAGGTGGCCTTGGTGTGCTGGCTGGGAAGGATGTGTGTGTGGAGCTGTGGGAGCTGTGCTGGGACCACCAGCCACGCACCCCCAGACAGTGATTTCTAACTATTTTTTTTTTTTTGGGGGGGGGGGGGGGCGTAAGTTACTTTCAACTTGCACCAGCTTAACACAGATCAAATTTGGGATGGATATGTCAATCTACAGACTGCCGTCCTGATGAAGAATGAGTTGCTCAGACCTGCTTGCGTTCATTTCGTACACCAAGCTAATCACCTTGTGTTAGCGTACAGGTGAGGGCATTAAAAAAGGAAAATCAACCAGACATATCAGAGGTGCTGTTCAGGTATAAAGTCCCTAACGTTTTCTTGACTCAGATTCCGCAATTACCAAAAATTAGCCCATTATATGCTCACGGCCCTTTCCAACCGTAGGGCAGCCCTGTGGGCAGGGAGCGTGGTGACAAAGTGAGCCACACTCTGTGTCCAAACACTGCTCAGCGGGCTTAAATGTAGGACTCCTCCAGCCTCCACGTCTCCATTCATGAGCCTGGCAGCAGCAGCAGCGTTACTTTGGTATAGACTGAAGTGCATTTTCCTGTCTTACAGCTTTTCTTTGCTGCTTGCTGGAGAGATCCAGATGGGCTTTTTTTGGCTGACTGAGGCGGCTGGGGAGATCCTCTTGTTGCTGTGGCCCGTTGCGGGTGCTGGGTGTCACCGCAGCCCCATCAGGCGCAGCGGATCTGCCACCACAATGACGCTATCTGACTTCTCACGCAGCTGGAGCCAGGGGGACAACAGGGTCCTGCGGCCGCTCTGGCGTTGGGTTAATCTGTCCTGACAGCAGAGCTGTCGAGATACCTTTGCGTAAAGGGCCTGGGGATAATTGGGTTTAGCACTCAGGGCCAAGCCGTGAACCCTGGGGCAAAGGGATGGATAACTGGGATTTCCCCCCTGCGGGGATAAAAGCTGCTCTGCTTCTTGCACAGGGTTTGGGGTGATGAGCCAGAACTTGCAGACCCATCCTCCCAGGGAAAACCCTTTTGGTATCACCCTCTCCTTGTTGACTTTTTTTCTTTTTTTCCCCTCCTAAATGTTAATCTCAATGGAATATTTTAAGGAAAAAAAAATCACATTGATATCAAACTTTATATATATTTTTAGTTGTGGTCTTATGCAGCACTTCTAGCCAAAGAACAATAATAAAAGTTACAGAAGTTATAGTGGAAAGATGAAACATAATTATAGCAAAAAGTAATTTAAAATGCAAATTTGCCAGAGAAACTGGAGAAAAAAAAAAAAAAAAAAAACTACTAATAATCCAACCCTAATTGCAGTGCTTTCTCTCATCGTCACTTCAAAAGCTCTGCGTGTTACCTCCCTCCCTTCGGGACGGCCTCAGCCGCGGCTGTGCTGCCACACTCTGACCTCTCCAGCGAAATACGTTTGACCCGAAATAAACTGGATGAGAGAGGGGAAGGAGGCGGCTCAGGAGGCAGTGAAACGCAGCGGGTGCCCCCTTGCTTGGTCTTTGCCAGACGGGCATGTGGCCACCAGTTGGCCATCAAAGCTGTCCTCAAGGAGGTCATGGAGGCAACCACGCTCCCTGGTCTCGGTGAGGCTGGCCTTTTGCGGATGTCTGGGCGGTTTCTGGGGCTGTTGGCACTAGAGGTGCCTTGAGGCTTTCTGAAAGGCAGTGGGGTTGTTTCGGCAGCACTGAGCGCTGTGGGACGGACTGACCTCGAAGCAGCGTCGTCACCCTCAAGGTCACCGGAGGGGTGGCACCGCTCACGTGGTGAGCACCACGAGGGCTTAGGTGCCTCAGCGCTGGCTCCTGGGGGCTGGATCTGTTGCTGTAAGACCTTGCTGTGCTTTGAACCAGCATGGGCTGGGGTTCTTCAGGGTGGCTGCTGGCCTCACCTGGGGGACGCCTGGGACAAAGCTGGTCGCAGGCTGTGGTGCTCTTGATTGACTTGATTGGTACTTCCTTGAGCAACATCTCATGTTTTCTTTGGAAATACCACTTGCATCGGGACCTAATGATGTGGTGTAATTTGGCACGTCGTTCCTACTGTTACTGTGTCCCCGAAGCACTCTTAGAAAAGTTTTTGTAGGGCTGAAGTGCCAGATATCCTATAAACCTCTGGTGGCAGTGCGTGCTTGCACTCGCGCTAGCTGCAGTTCGACCCAAATTCTGGTGCTGCAGGTTAGGGGGCTTGAAGGCAGGCGAGGGAGCTGCATCTGCTGCCCAGGGCTTGACAGCAGCAGGGTTGAGCAAAGGTTATTTATTTCCGTGTAGCAGCATCATAACGAAAAACTTACTGCCTCTGACAGGAGAGGAGCTCACCTGGCTCCTTCCCTGCTGATGGATGGGAAGGGAAATGAGCTTTTACTTGTCTGCAGAGAGGAAAAATCCATGAAGAAGCCTGGACCAAGCTCTCCTGGTTCACAGGGCTGCCAGGAGCTCTTACAGACATTTGGGGGATGGGACAGTACCAAAGTAGCGATGGTCTGAGCAGAGGCATGCTGTAAAATGTTTTCTAAATGGTTTCTTTTAAAGCAGAACTGAGTGGTAAGTGGGAATGCTTCCCTGCAGGCTGGCAGAAGGACACAGTTGGTATCACACGTTTTAGCAGCTGGCATGTTAATGAGGCCATTTTTATTGAAATGAGCTAAATACTATTAACATTTGTGGACTCCCAACTGATTTCTGAAGCATTTATTGAACTTCAAAAAGTGCTTCAAGAATCAATTAAAAATAATTTTTTAGATTTGATAGAAAGAAGACCAAAGAATATTCTGCAGTCACATTTACACTTATCTGAACACATCTTACTTTTGTGTAGCTGACTTGAAACAGTTTCTTCTTTTTTTATTATTATTTTTTTCTTTTCTTTCTGTGCTCTAAATAATGCTTAATAATAGGTCTTTTGAGAAACCAACAAGGTAGTTTGTAGCCAGCGTGACTCTGGTGGGGCCGAGTCTCCTGTGCAGGAGGGTGGTTGGCGTGCAGGCGAAAGAATCTGTGGCTTCCACCATGCAGTGACTGCACTTGGCTATCTTCGCCAGTGGATTTAAAATATATTTGATGATTTGTTATTAAATTAAGTATAAATGTTAATAATTAAAATGTTAATAAAATGATTTATTCTGAAAAGTAAAAGCAGTAGAGAGCTGCCTGTCTGGGTGCCGCAGGAGGAGCGGATGGCAAACAGCACCTCCTGTTCCTCCTCTCCCCGGGCAGGTCTGGAGACCCACACCAAACCCCACCAAGGCATGGGACGGTGACATGTCCTCTGCTCCTCTGGTGTCTTCACTGACTGCCTGAGAGCTGCAGCCAGCCCAGTATTTAAAGTACTGTGACAAAGTCAAACCGCTGCTTCTGGTTCTTACCTTGTCTCAAACGTGGCAATTATTGGCCACCATTATTATTTTTTCATCAGCTTCCTTTGAAGGAGAAAAAGCAAAACACCCTCCCCCCCCAAAAAAAGAAAAAAAAACAAGCAAAAGAAACCCACAAAGAATACACGTCACATACAAAAATAAACCAATATGCATAAGAAGAGGCACTTGTATAAATATACCTAGAAGCTGTTGATTTTCCCCCCCCTCTTTCCTCATTCAACTTGAATCCTTTCCCAAACCTTAAAAATAGACTGGTCTCAAGGAAAGAGAAGGAAAGCAGCAGCAACTTGCTGTCACTCGGGTACCTTTAACATCAACCCTGCGTGTCCCCAGCTCTCCGAGCAGCTACCCGGCCAGTATCCATCTGATGGGAGTGTGCCCCAGGATCATTCTGAATAACCAGAAATCTTCATCTCAATTTCTGGGGGGGAGGCTCACATTGTTCACTTACTATATTATAAAGAATAGGGCAAACAACTGATAGGTGTCTGGGCTCCTCTTCCCAACTTGGCCAAGAGGACCTCTGCAGAAAACTCTGCCATTAGGCACTATTTCACATCTGTTTTAATTATTTTTCCCATGAGGATATGTACCTATGGCAGGGAGGTTTTGCTTAGCTGTGGCGTGGGAGCGGACGCCCCAGGACCAGCCGCTGATGCTCTGTGGGACGTGGCAGGTGCTCCATGCCACCAGACACAGCCATGCAATGGAGGCGATGGCTGTTTTGGTGAGACCCATGCGAAAATGGAAAAAAAGGGGCACATGAAATGGAGAAAAGGGTGTTTTAAAGATACGAGGCAAATGTGAGAGTATTTGTCTGAGCTCTGCTCTCTTGTCGCAGAGTGGTCAAAGCAAAAGGTTGAATGCTTTTAGTGCTTAAATGATTAATTCTTGGCGCAGATGAAGTGTAAGGACTGATGGGGACCGGACCTAGCGCTGCCTGTGTAGCAGTGGGCACAATTAGATGAGCCAAACCAGGTAATGTGGAACTCTTAGGTTTAGTTCATTTGTGTCAAAGGACCTCAAAATCCCGTGATGGTGCTGTACCATCCTCCCCTTCTTCACCCATACCCCCCAAAAAATTAATAATAGAAAAAATGCGGCCTTCAACAGAAATCTCTTTGCCTGTGGAATTGTATTAAAAAACAAACAAACAAACAAACAAACAAACAAAAAAAAAACCAACAAAAAAAAACATGCGTGACTGAGTAAACATGAACTAAAAGGGCTGAATTTATCCTCCCTGTAACTTCAGCAGAGCTGATGCTATGGTCTGTGGCCGTGCAGGTGAAGTCATCGTGAACGCTAAGGGGGATGGCTTCATAGTGGATGGTTGTGAATGTTTGCAGATATTCTGCTTTGCCACCAGAAGCGTGTTACCCCTGTGCAGATTTTCAGTACCGTGTGTCACATAAAACACAAACAGGACAAAGGAAGCTCTGTTTGGTTAAATGACCACATACTGAGCATTTGTCATAAACACAGCTCTGTAAGGCATTGGGAAACTGCTATCACGTTTTAAGAGCTTACTTGTAGACCAGCAGTCTCTAGGAAAACACAGTTTGAATCTTATTTTTTTTTTGCAATGGGGTAGTTTAAAGGGTTGGTTTGGGTGAATTTTTGCTTTGTGATTCACTGTTCTGGATCGTAAGCAAAGTTATTGTTGTGCTGCTGTTTCTTCAGGAATGGTATTGCTATTTTTTACTTCCCTGTGAATGGCAATAACATAAAGAAAGCTGGCATCAAGGATTGTGTTTTGTAAGAAAAGAAAGAGGAAAGATGAAACGGCTACATATGGCAACATGGACAGTTTCCAACTGAATGGGGGAAAAAAAAGAGTCCGATTTTTGCCGCACATACAGAGAATTGAACTGTATTTTTATGCAAATGCTTTAGAAAATGCAGCTCAGCAAAGGCTCTTTTCCTGCTATTGGCTGGAAAGCATTTTGAGTGCCTAAAGACTCGCATTTTCCACAAGAACTTCATGAGGAAGAATATAAAGAGGTAATAGAGCGTCTAAAAACATTATGCCTACCACAGTTGTTTTTTTTTTTTTTTAATACTCAAGTTTCATCTCAAGAGTCAGCTAAGAGGAGGGAGCACCACCATGCCTTTGACAATCCCAACTAGTGATTGTTCCTTGCTGCTTTAACGTTTTTTGTTGAGAAATGCAGATCAAGAGCAATTTGTGGAGTAAAAGACAAGAAAGATGGTGCGTGTCTGATGGTCCTGCTACCAGCAGAACACCCTGACCTAAAAACCCTTTGGCACAGCACAGCCTGGACGCAACGTTGGGATGTGAATGAGTGTGGCCCCAGATTAGGATGCTCCTTGGAGAAAGGGCTTAAGGAGCTGGGCCTCTTTACCAGCACGGGTAGGATGGGCACACCTCCCAGGTGCTCTGTTCATATGAAAATAAATCACACAGCGTTAAGCCTGGAAGCGTGTGCAGGGTGCCTGAGGACATGCATCAAAGAAAATTTTCTAAAACAAGCCCGAAGGAAATAAACTTGCTTTTGCAGTCTTCCAGAAGGGGATACCAGAGGAGTCTTAGGCTGCCTGGCTGTCACTGTAACTTCTCCGCGTATCTGTTTGCCATTAGAGTTAATTGTGACTGAAGGAGATGGTCTCCTGCGGATAGGCAGAAAGTGGCAATATATAAGCGTAAACCAGACAGAGGAGCAGCAGGCGAGAGACCTCGCCGAGGATGGGAGCTGGTAGATGAAATATAGAGCCATGTTTAGTGCTGACACTTGTTTTATATGCGGTGCAACACGAAGCCTAGAGGTGGCTGGCACTGCCATTTCTCAGCGCCGGGTGAAGCGCAGATGCAGGGCACGATTCCCCCCGTGGAAGCCAGGAGGGGATGGCCCCAGGTTGCCTCCGGTTGTGTTAAGCTGCTAGGGTTTAAAAGGTGGCTCCAAACATATTAGATTTGATCAGCTGGATGCCTGCCTGCTTTAAAATAATAATAATAATAAAAAAAAAAAAACAGAAGAGTTAAATTAGGTATTTTGACAGTTTGAGCCCTTCTTTATATTTTAATTTTTAGCATTAACTTCAGTGCCCTTCCTGTAATTTCAAACATCTATAAAGAGATGAGTGGAAAAAACAAAAACATATCATCCTCTTATAGAATACATTCAAAGCTGGCCAGCATTCCTCTTAAATAACACTGCTCTGCCTCCCTCCTACCACCACGTTTGTCCATCGTTTGTGGATAAATGTTAAAATGACCTATCGGGATGAAGATGTCCTCATCGCAGAAACACGGAGGCTGCGACTGTGCATTTCTCTGCCAGCAGCAGGCAGGCAGCATACACTGAGTTTTGTTAGGTAAGCATTTTACCAAAATACTTTCTGTAGTAGTACCTCAAAAATTCTTTCCCGTACTCACAGAGGTGGGAAGCAGTTTAGCGTGTATTTTCTTTCCTACAATCTCTGTTAATACTGCTGAAGAAGTTGTTCTGGGAAGAAGAGAGAACCCCATTTCGGTTATAGGTGTACACCTCCTGGATGCTCACGTTACATCACCAGCGGCCAGCTGAAGCCAGAGGGCTCTTAAAAAAGTGACGTTTTCCTTGGTTCTTTGCCATGGAGAATGCTAGGGAGAATGAAGGAAGCTTACAAAGAGACAAACTCTTGTAATTACCTGAGTAGCACCAAGAGACCATTAAATTCATCCCATCCTTGCAGCAGTGGTTGGGCATGTTGGCGCAGGACATGCTGACACGTGTTGAATTTGCAGGGGTGAGAAAAGCCATTGCTGTGGGTGGTGGCTGCTACACACTGCTGATGGAGGTGCAGGAGTTGCACCAGAGGAGCTGAGGATGTGTTTAAGGCAAAATTTGCTGACAACAGCCACAGTCCCAGTGCCGAATGCAGTCCTGGGCAGTGGGAGAGCCCCGCTTTGGTGCTCTGCAGCTCTCCTGGGCTCCCCGGGTACCACACGGTGCATTCCCCAGGCTGAAATCAAGTAGGTGCAAAGCCTTGTAGAAAAACAGCAATTTCTGCACAGGGCGGACTATGCGTGTGTGTGTGCAGTGTGATGGTACGGGTGATTTTGGGAAAAGGTGTGGTAAACATTTCGGTGATGGTGGCTTATTAAATAGAGGTTGAAGAAGGTGTGATGAAAAGACACACTAATGGATTGCCTACATAGAAGCTTAGAGCAGAGGTAATACATGGCCCCAGAAGTTAATATAAATGGCTTAATATTTGCAGATTTTATGTCACGCAGTGATAACCAGAAGAAGAGGATCGGAAAACATGCCAGTCTCAGGAGGAATGAAGCAGAAGGAAATAAAAAAAACAAACAAACGAGGCATCGGACTCTCTCCCTGCTGAGCGCCGTTGACCACTGAATTCAGAGAGCTCCCACAAGGTCAGACTTGTGATTTATTTCATACTGGGGATACCATTTGGGGCGATATACCAAGGAGAAGAGTGCTATATTGACAAGCTGTGCTGGTGCTTTAAAGCTTAAGGTGTTGCTGATTTCCAGCTCGCTGGGTAAAGAGGCTAAGATTTTGTGCTTTGTTTCAATCGTGATTGCAGCATGATGGGCGGGCTGATGGTCTTTCTGTGGTTGCTTCTTCACAAGAGTCACTGTGTTTTATCTTTTTAATGTATATCAGCCACATAACTGTTAGGAAATAGCCTTTAGAAATGAGTATAGAAGAAAACTGCCAAGATTAGTACTTAAACACTTGTATGGAGTATCTCTGTAAGTCCTGGAGCTGTCGGCACCCTCACCACTGCCAAATCCCAAGCTGAAGGGGGGCAAAAGCATTTCTGGAAGCCCTAGCTCTGGGATTCCTGCAATTCTTGCTTTCCATTAAAGGAGCAAGTTTCCAGCTGCTGTGATTGCAAAGAAAAGGTTGAAAATGTAAGCCCTAAGTATGCAAAAGCAACAGATGCAACCATAAAAAAATATATTTTTTTTTTTTCCATTTAGTCCTGTTTTGAACTACTCCTCCTTTCTCCAGGCAGCTGATTCATTCTTTTGAATAGATTGTGTTGGCAATACTGTGTTTTTGTTCCCCAAGGGATAACTTCAGAACTTTGCTTTCAAAACCACTTTGCCCAGTTTAGACATCTCTTAGAAAAACTAAATGAGAAGGAATTTGTAAGAAAAATTAATGATCTGCTACATAAATTTTTCACAACCTCGCACACGGATGGAGTGGGTTTGTAGAGTTACAGAACTGCGGTGACTAATAATAGTAATAAAGGGTCTGATTGTATCATGTGGTTAAAGATAGTCATAATACTCTAATTGTCTTTGCAGTTTTCCCACTCCTTGCTGTGACATCAGCCCATCCCCAGACCATTACATCCTGCTCATGGCTCTTCTTTGTTGATAAATAATGAGTCATTATATGCCTTGCTCTATGACTTGCACAGCTGTATTGCCAAATTTTCCTCTCTGCAGAATGAATCCCCCTTTCCAAGGATTTAGTGTGCCTTTAAAATGGCAAAGTTTATCTGGCAATACATGTGCCCTTTAGCAGAGGACGGACTGGGTGAAATAAGGCTCTTGCTGGATGTTTCGCAGTGCGAGCAGGCTCACCTACAGTAAACTGTATGTTTTTATTGGCTAAACACTGCCACTTTGTACTGATGGTGCAAGCCACCACGTGCCAGGATTGGAGCTGGGAAACCCCAGGGCTGGGATTTCCGTGGACTTCCTTGTAGGGCACATCACAGCCAAAGACTCCAGAGCCCTGCTGTGACTCAGGCATCCAAACTACATGCTGTATCTTAGAATGCTTATGTGTAAACAGATGCACAAGGACATTACATGTTTTATCCACAAACACAAAAACTGAATTGGTAATACTGAAATCAAAACTTGTTCTACAGCCTGCTGCTAGCTACGTGACACTTAGGAAGCTCTCCTGAAAAACTTGACATGAAATCTAAAACAGATACTAATATGTATTTAAAAGTACAAGAAAGAGTTATAGTGTTTTCCAAAATGACAAAAGTACTTATGCACCCTTTGCTTGGACACTGAGATCATTCAAGAACGAAGGCTGCGTGAAGCCTAGCACTTTAAATAGTGGATTCGAGTACTGTGAAGATAGTGGTTTTCTTTCATCATAATTTAAAAATATGATCAAGCACGTGGCACAGCAAACTTGCAGTGTTCAAGACCTGCTACACTAATATGATAATCTTGCCAACAGATAGTGTTCAATGCAGGGTGCCTACTTTGTACAGATGGTTTGGGGGAGATTGAGGAGTGAAGACCCAAGGGTGTAACAGATACTCAGTGAAGCAGGTTATGTGACTTGTTGGTTTTTCCTTCCTCGCATTAATACATCACGCTTCTCGTGCTTGCAAAGCAAAGGAAGATCAAGAGATAGGGTGGCCTAGGGAGCGGTGGTGTGTGTCCCTGGATGAAGGATGGGCGGGCGAAAACCGGAGCAAAGAGTGGGGTTGCTGAGTTGCTTTCAGGTGGACGGCCTCCAGCCACCTGCTCATGTCTCTGTCTCCCTTCCATCCCTTTGCTCTTGCTAGATTTGGAGCCCCAAATCCACCAGCTGTCAGACAAAAGTTCACCTCAAGCTGGCCTGAGGTGTGTGACAGGGTGTCTCTCCCAACACACCTTCTGCTGAAACTACAACCCTCTGCCTTCACCAGAACACCATTATTTCACAGCAAAGCTCTTCACCGCCTGTGCACATGCTGCTTTCTGCCCCACATCCCGCTGGGGCTGGAAGCCACCAAGACCTGCTGGTGGTGATGGCAAACCTCCACTCCCTGGCCCCGTTTTCGAGTCGTGCTCGGTCAGCGGGACGGCGAGGCACCCTGAGGGCAGTGCGGTGAGCCCTTTGGGATAAATGAGAATTATAAAACTCTGTGCGCCTTCCCTCCCCACCACGTTGTGCGGCTGGCAATTAAAACGTGATTACGCCCTAAACACCCCTTTAACAGCCCAGTCAGCGCCGTAGCTCTGCCCTTCCCCGATTCTTATCTCCGAAAAGGGGACAGAAAAAAGAGAAATAGAGCCCTTCCCGCGGGATTCACACCGCGACACCCGGGCTCTCCTCAGCGGGCCGCGGGGCGCCGGGGCGGGGCGGGCGGCGGCGGCGGTGGGGGGCGGCGGCAGGGGGCGCTGCGGCCCCGCCGTAGCGGCGGCGTTGGCGCGGGGGCGGCGGGAGCCGTGATGCTAATTGGAGCCGACACGCGGCTCCTCCATCATCCTCCGGCAGCCCCCGCCGGCTCGCAGCGCCTGGGAGGCCGCCGCCGGGGAAGGTGTTGCCGCCGGGAGGCCGCCCCACCGCCCGGGGCGAGGCCCTGGAGCCGTGCCGTGCAGTGCCGGCCCGGCCGCCATGTTGTCCCCCGGCGAGCGGCCGTGGCGGCGGCCGCGCTCCCCAGGGGCGTGACGAAGCAGAAAGCTGCGGGGAGAACACCCGCAGCTCTCGCTGTGTAACAATTAAGCTTAAAAGTCCCGCCCGCCATCCGCTTTTTAAATAAAATTTAAGTCCCGGGTGTTGTGTGTGCAAATACTGGCACAGTTCGCGTAAATATTAAAGATCGGGGAGGTGCCAACCCCGCGGTCAAACGCCGGCCATGCCTGTGCCCTGCTGAGGTGAGGGGGAAGCACCTCGCTTCCCCCTCGGGGACAGCCGCCCCCCTGTCCCCAAACCGGGGCAATGGCCCCCTGTGGAGCCCGGTGGCACCTAGAGGTGTCCGGGTTTCTGTCCCAGGGGTTGGAAGTGTGGCTTGTTTTCCTTGGGGAGATGCCGGCAGCCCAGCTGGTGGGGATGGGAGTAGTCCATAAGGCTGGCCCCTACCCTACTTGGCAGTTTTGTACCTGAAGCCTTTTTGAAGGCAGTGTTTACCAGAGAGACTTCTTTCAGCTGGGCAGTATTTGGGGGGGGGGAGGAAGCGGGTTGTGTGTTAAGTACTAAGTAACGGGGTGATACCTCAAGCTCATGTCTGTCTAGGTACCAGTACTTCTGGAAAGTATATAAACACTTTTTCAGGTTGTATTGGAGCTTCTTGATGTAGAGGAGGAGTTGGGGCATTCAGCAAGGCCACGTGTCAGTAGGAGAAGTTGTCAAGCACCTGCTCATCCCTCCCATCACACCCCTCCAGCAGCCCGTCCATGAGGTAGTTTTTGCTCTGTGCATGTTCTGAGGGAAGGTTTGTGGTGATTCTGCTCCTGGGCTGTGCAGGACCCCCAGGCCTTGCAGAATTTACATGCAATGTGTATGCATGTGTTTGGAAGGGCAGGACAGAGGTATCAGGGGCTACTGGCTCTGGGTCCTTCTGTTCTCAGCTGGCATTAGCAGATGAGCCCTGTCTGTCTCTTTATTCATGTAGAGACTTATATTTTCCTAGGCACAGGACACAAACTAGGCTTGCAAGGGTCTGCTTTTACAGGTTTGCCAGAATTGGGAATTTGAATTGATCAATTTCTGTCTTAAAGGTTTGGACTCTAAGGTTATTCCCACCCTCATTTTAAACAGATGTAAATCCAGAGTTAACTCCACTGAAGGAAGAGTTATGCGGCACAAAGCCACTGTCCATGTCTGTGAGCAGGTACAACTGACAGAAATAAAAATAATGAAGTAGTGGTGAATTAACTGGGCACCTTACTTTCATCCATAATAAGCAGGGTACCTGAGAAGCAGAAGTTCTCCATCTTGCAAGTGCTAGTCTCTAGCTGAACATGGCTGAGAAGGCAGTGAGGTCCCCGGAAGCCCTTGTGAGGTATGAATGTATATACAGGTTTTAATGATGTCTTAGAGGCAGAGTTCTCGCAATCTGATCCCTACTTGCAGAATTACTGTATTAGATACACTGGCAGACAAGTGGTAGGCATGAATTGGCTTTCCAGAGATCGGCCATTACATGTCTCCTTGTGTCCACCAGAAGCTATTAATCAAAGTTAATGGATGTACTCTTCTGCAGCTTTGTTCTCTCAGGGCAGATTTATAACCCCAGCTTGGTCCCATAAGCACGGGTGCCATACATTACACCTCCTGATGATGTCTAGTGCTGGAGCGCAACATGTAAAGGGCTCCTTTACAGCTGATGGTGGAGTCATTTTTGACAGGACTGGACAGCTCTACTGCCCAGGGAATGGTTGTGCATTAGCGGGATGACAAAGACTAGGTTTCTCCTGCCCTTTCCCTTTAACACGCTCCCTGATACCAGAGAATAGCTGTGTGCTGGACTGGGACAATATTTTTCTGACTTTTGAATGAGCCCAAAACAAGCATGAGGAGAAACCCTTCACCCAGTCGCTGCTCCTCTGTTGTTACTGCTTGGACTTCAGGTAAGCCTGACCTCTAAGAATATTTCATTGTCAAACACTTGTGTTTTTCTTCTTCCTACAGCCACCTAGAAAAGACTGCTCATCTTATGCATTAGAGAGGTTTGCTGTACAGGAATTTCTTTCTTTCTTTCTTTCTTTCTTTCTTTCTTTCTTTCTTTCTTTCTTTCTTTCTTTCTTTCTTTCTTTCTTTTTGTATTTAAATAGCCTTTTCTATTTCTTTGCATTGATTTCTTCTCTGGTATCGTGCAGTCACCTAGAATGGAAGGCAAGGATGTACCTATTTATCTTTGCTGTTACACTGTCAAAGAACATCCACCATTCCCCAACAAGAATTTTATTTATTTCTTGTGTGTGTTTACTTTTGGATCTTCACTTGCACTCCAAGCCCCTGCACATTCTAATGCCTTCTTAGATATTCTCTTTTCAAAATCCATCAAGTTCTTGCTTCCTCCCCCCGCAAGCTCCCGCCTTTACCTTCTGGAGTTCTTTTTGAATTTCTTCTTTTTCATTCTGTGGCTGTTTGAAGTCCTGGTTCTGCTTTGTCATTGTGTCTCCCAGCATCTTCATGTTGGCTGTCAAGTTCCTTTTCACAGATTCA
Source organism: Heteronetta atricapilla (assembly GCA_011075105.1). Lineage (NCBI taxonomy): Eukaryota > Metazoa > Chordata > Aves > Anseriformes > Anatidae > Heteronetta > Heteronetta atricapilla. The sequence continues at coordinate 29,312,897 of CM021734.1, read as the reverse complement.
CTTTTTAGCCATCTCCTCCAATGCAAACATTGCCCAGACAAAGCTGCTGGTAAACTTTGAACGGGCTTGCTATCTCGTCTAGGTATGCTTCTGGGGGTGTTTAGTTTGCCCATGCCCTATAGCCTTTTCAGTTTGGAGCTGAGAATTACCTGGAGTAGGTCACTGCAGTGTGACAGGTTTTTGTTCTTTTTAATGTTCATGGTTTTTGTTGTTGATGTTGTTTGTTTATTTTTTATTATTTTTTTAATCTCTTTGCAAATGCTGTACAAGCTGAGTATCATTCTGGGAACAGCACATCTTCTATAGTGTTGTTCCTTGGGGAAGCGGGCTCATACACGCCAAACACCTGCAAGTTCTGCACAGATTTTTTATTCAGTAACTTTGTCTTTAATAATCTGTCCCTTAAACCTGTGGTTGTCTAAGGAAGGTCTGTGAAGATGGGTTAATAAACAACAGCTTGCATCGTTGCTGTGGTCCATGGAAGCAAACTTTTGTGGATAGTAGTTAGTGGGATAGAGCATGGATACTGGCCAGTGCGTTGTTCTGCATGTAACAAAGGTCTGGAGGAAGGTTCTGCTGGAGCCAGTTGTGCTGTAGAAGCTCCTGAATTCAATTTTGCTTGTTATGTGGAAATAAAGGAGCCGAGTACCAACCCAGCCAGTCCTGACAGAGCTGTATGAAACCAATAATCGCCATGGTTTCCAAGTGTGCCCGCTGCCAGCCACATCGTGTAAGTAACATGCTTGCTGGAATGTGCTGGTGGCGTCTCATGGCCTTTACCGCCAACAGTGGAAATCCTTCTTTACCTTTCATTTTGCATGGACACCACAGCAGGACCAAAACACAAATCAACTTCTGAGTGAGGAACTGTGGCTGTGGTTTTACTCACAGGAGAACAAAATAAAGCAATGGGGCCAGTGCCTGCAGTGAGTAAGTGAGGTTACTAGTCTGCCCTGCAGAGGATAGTGTTTGGGTCTCTTCTACCTGTGTGGAAGAATTGGAAAAAAAATCCTCGATCACATTTTTTGATCCATAGTGACTGAGTAAATGAGTTTTCTAACTTGAAAACTTGTCCCTTTCTTCGTAGGCAAAAGACTGGTTACTGGATTTCTCTGCTTCCAGTTCTTCCTAGAGGTGGACCTAGGCGGGCAAAGCGTTATGAAGCAGTGGATTTGATGAAGAAAACAAACTTTTCAAGGAGACCTGAAATGGAGAAAAGATTTTAAAATGATTTAATTTTGTGTGGCCTTTCTTTTCCTTTTCAGGTCAAAAATAGAGAGTAGAAGATTTAATACATTAAAGGCAAACATTTCCCTCTCCCCCCCTTCCTTTTTTTTTTTTTCCTTAGCCATAATTTCCATCCCCCTTAGCTTTTATTTCAAGTAGATTCAACTGAAATTTTTTCTACCCATGATTGTTTTTTGTTTGGCCGTTGAACCAGATAATCCAATATTTGCACAGCTCTCCCTGGAGCTGCACAAAGAGGTAATGCTGTCATTATGATAGGTAGACCTCAGGAGATAGCGTGGAAACACAGGGTCTCCTAGCAGAAGCTCCCTGGCCTTTAAATGTTCACTCTCAGATCTTCAGGATTTCCCTGCAGATCTCTGGGCTGTGTTATATTAGAGGGGTTGAAATGTTGAGGGGGCTGCACTTTCCTGAAGGAAGCCAGAAGAAAAATGCAATTCAGCACCAGGGCATGGAGTTCTTGGACTATTCACGAGTGTTTTTCCCCTAGGGAAAGATAAGGCTTCTAATGCTAAATGGCAGGATTTATTCCTATATGTGTTTGAGATTTATTTTCTTTGTGTTGTGTTATTGTTCTGAAAACAGGGTTATTTATGTACATATATACTTCTTGTCACTGGTTCTTGTGTAGGTCAATGTACCTCGTTCTGTTGGTACAAAAATATTTGTTCTTAATTAAACTCACCTTTTCCTGTTTGCACCAAAACATCAGTGCCTGACCCATGGAACTGTCTGCTTGGACAGATGGCTTTTTCATGTCTATCCGTTTGCATGTGGAAATTGAAAGTCTTACCTCTCTGTCTTAGGAAGGCAGTTGTATAAATTGGCGAAGCAAATGCCCACTGTTACGTGCTGCTCTGTAAGTAGGTTTCGTGCTTGTGAAATTTGTTTGCACAAATACTCCAAGTCACCAAAATCTACACCCAAACCTGCCACAGTTGCTCAGATCTTCCAACAATTACAGCCTAATTAGACCTGGCATTCAAAGTTGCCTCCAGCATTTGAAACAAAAGTAATTTAGTCATAATAAAAGTGGTAGATTGACAGCTCCAGAGGCTGAACTCAGTTCATCTGCAAAACATACTCAAGGTGGGAAAGAACTACAAGAATAGCCGCAGTGACTGTCTGAAGGGCTTGACCCCCTGCCTTGAAATGACAACCTCCAAGGGATGAACATATGGGTAATTTTCTACAGGTCCCTCTACTGTCACTGCCAAGAGTGCTGCTAATTACTGACAATAATTAGTATATTGTCTGTAGTGTGAATACTTTTCCACTAGGAAAAACACCTGATTCATTGTACAGCAACCATCAAATGCCCATCATGTAGTGACGGCGTTTAGTAAGTTACGAATTGTTCTGAATTTGAACCACAGCTGGTGAGGTGAAAGGCTTTATCCTGTTACCACTCCCCTGAACCATTCCGTCTATGGCGTGTGAGGCACAGGGCTGTGATTACCAATTCATTTCATAAAGGCCAACCATTTAAAATTCTCTCAAACTAGCAGCTGCTTGAGGAATGAAAAAGCACTTGGGTCTGGACAAATATCTTCTTCTTCTTTCGGGTTAATTTAAAAAGAAAAACAACAATTCTTTCCCCTGACAAATGAGACTTTCAATCAGCATTGAGCTATCGCTGCAGAAGGATAACCTGTCTTTGCTTACTTGACATACGGGATCCTTCCACTTCCAGAGGTGGAAGTCATGGTTAGGCTGAAGAGCCCTTGACAAAATAAGTCACTTCATGTTACCAACCCATAAAAGGAATCATTTGGGTTTAATGGGGAGAAAAGAATAGGCAATCCACCCACTTTAGTTTTTTTTTGTGGTGCTGTTGAATTCTTTTATTGCTGTTGCTTATAACCACAGACAGAGGCAAGAAAGACTTGTCCTGCTTTCCTCTCTCTTCCCTTTCCTTCTGCACATTGGTTTCTATGCTCTAGAGGACTCATTTATGATGTAGGAAGGACCACAAGTGACTTCTGAAATCTGACAGGTCTCCAGATGCTGAGTTAGAATGCTCATCATTGCAGGAGGCAAACCTTAATTCAGCAGGCAGCAGGATTACAGGAGGTGTATTTACCTTCAAGAATACTCATTTTCCCCATCTAATTATCTCTTCATCTGCTGAGTCAGGAGGAAAATCAAAATCATCTTCTGGTGTAGATTGTGTTTTCCCAGGACTGACACGAGAAGTCTGGGTGACGTTCTCAAAAGCATTCAATTTAGACGATCAAGAGACTGTGGCTTTTAGGAGCATCTGTTCCTCGGACGTCTTAGGGACACGAGGAAACAGTACCAATAGTTTGGAACAGGTAGAAGATTGCTGCCTTTATTGCCATCAGTATAGGGTAAGATCATCATTTATGTTTTCGGATAAGGCTTTGAAAATGGTGATTTTGTACATTCCAGCTGGAAACCAAGTTGTCAATGAGATGTGTTTCAAAAGAGTAAGAGATTGCGCTAATATTTCCACTATACTTCTTTATTTGTCTCTCTGCAATATATTTTCCTGACAACCATGAACTACTGCAGAGGAGGAAGAAGGAGATTTGTGTGTGTGTGTGTGTTTGTATAAGGCATTTCATTTATGCTCAGGGCAGCAGGGATTGTTTTCTTGTTTTCTACAACATTCAAGGGTGATCTTCAAATTCCTATTCCCCATTTGAAAATTAGATATAAGCAAGAGGCTTTTCTGCCTGCTTCATCAGTCTGTTCTGCGCAGTCTACAGGCAGTTTCAGACAGAGGCTTTCTCTCCTTCCAGAAATACGAACGCTTCCAGTATGCATGCTTTAACGGTCTAGAAATACCAGGCTATCACACCGGCCACTTCTGATGGGGACCAATTGTACTGTACCCCCAGAGACGTGCGCTGCGTGTCCTTCTCTCATCCGGCTCTGTTCCCTCAGCCCTGCTGAAGACAAGCAGACTTTGCTCGATACAACCCTGTCTGCGAACAGCCACAGCAGCCAGTCGCTTGTCTCCTCGTCTCCGGCTGTATGCAGCTCTGTCAGCAGTTTGGCCCAGCACCTCATACAGCACAGCCTGGATCTCACCGAAACACAAACCCGGTGTGTAAGATAACAGCACAGGTGAAGGCCTTTCGGTTAGTAGCTGGTTTGTAGAACGGTTTGGGATCATTCGGGTTGATAAATGCTGCATGAGGTTAAAGCACTATAGTGCCTCATGCTCGCACAAACTCACGCTTCTGGCTTTGCTGTGCAGGTTAAGTCGTAGCAGATCTATCTGGAGCACCCGCTGAGGCTAAGCAGTGGTGTGTCTTCCACTTCGTTGTTTGATATCAGATGTTTTATGAAGGAATTAAAATAAAACTTGACCTAAACAAGGCAGGCCTCCCTGCTATTCTTAGAATGTTATGCCATATTCCAAGCCTGCATTTCACAGGCCGGTGTGTAGTTAATGACGTGTGTCCTTCCTTACCTTGTTAATTGATGCACAAGCTTTGGGAGGTATGTATCATTATCTAATGTAATCATGCAGAAACGTGAAAACCAGAAAAGGGAGGAAAAGGGAAAAAAAAAAAGCCCACATTCCTTGATGTCTTAGCACAGTAGAAGCGTGTGGGGGTTGCCCCAGCAAGTTCAGAGCTGGAATGCCTCACGCTCTTGCCGGGCTCCTCAGGCTTTGAACAGCCCGTGGCTCCAAACGCCTCCGTGATCCTGTTTAGAGAAGTCATTTTAAATGTGTCTGCTCCTGCTGCTGCCCCTTGCCCTGGCACCTGGCAAGAGGGCAGAGGAGCCTCTCCCTCCATTTTCTGCTCACTGATCTCCATCTCGCCGTCACTCGCTTTCAGCTTGGGAGGCAGGTGTTCGGGAGGCCGTAGGCTCCTTTAATCCCTATTAAGAACAGCAGATCACAGTGGCCCCTCTGGCCTCGTTCCCTATGACTATGAAACTAGCTTTAGCGGCACAGAGATTTAATCTTTCTAGTGGAAATGTAGTGTTGGTCAAAGGTCTGTGCTGCATCTTTTAGGACGGTTTCTTAGCTCCGCAAAGTTAATCATGAGGCAGTGGCCGCTCCGAGTTGCAGATTTTGGCAGAAGGCTTCTGCAACAGATCCACCTTCCTGCAGCTCTCCTCTCTTGCGGGGAGAGACCCCACAGAGGACAGCCCCCAGCTATGCCAGAGGCAGGGAGAGGGCCTCTTGCCGGCTGCTGTTCTCACCACCGCCCCTTGGGTGACTGGAGGGAGAGAAGGAGTGGCCCTGGGGTGCGTTACGAGCTACGTGGGGATGCTAAGCAGCTCTGCACCTCTGTTATCTTTAAACCCTAAACCTGTGCAGCCTGTCAGCTGCCTCATGTCCTTGCTGGGAGTGTAGACAGGGACAAGCTGAAGGGGCTGAGCTGCAGACCGCTGTGGCTGTCCCCCCGGCGGGGCGTGCAGCAGGCAGGGAGGGCTGGCAAGAAGCCGCCAGTCGCTCCTTCAGCTGTTTCCCCCCAAGATTTGTGCCTCCATCTCCTGTTAATTTAGATCGTACCTAAAGTGCGTCCACAACTACGTTTAAGCAAAAGTGGTTTCCATAGTAACACTGGAGCTTTCCTAAATGCAGCCGATGATGTAAACAACTAAAATGACTGTCACCCCAAACAGTTGTTTGTTTCTTCGGTGTAGTTTATTGAGTATTTAAATCTGCTGCAGCACACACAACAGATTTACCACTTCTAAGTATAACTTAGAGGAGTAACACGTTTTTTTCTTATTGCTTCCATTTCAGCTGATCTGTTTCCATGTCAACCGCACACATTGATAAAGAATTGACATTCTGACTGCATGTGGCAGTACGGGGTGCAAGGTGGCAATTAAAATAAATCAATGTTTCCAATGATGCTGATGCTAAAACTGTGCCAAAATCCTGGGATTCCCATGCACGGTAGCCAGAGACTGCTTCTTCAGTCTGCAGAGAGCTAGGCAGGAATTCTCAGGGGAACAGACTTTCTTTGCAAGGTTTTCAAGCCTCCCTGCTTACAGATGCAGAAATACTGGGAAAGCAAACTCACTCTGTCTTCTTTTTTTTTGCACTCACACACATAAAAAAGCACCTAGCACTGTGTGTTTGTGTGCACACGTGTGTTTGCTTTGGCTCATCCACTTCTAATCTAGGTGAGGTCTAGAAATGCATAAAGCATGCATGAGAAAATAGATCTCAATACTTGGACTAAAAACCTGTTTTGAGTCAAGTTTCTGGTTAAAAAAAAAAAAAAAAAAAAAAGTGGAGCAGGAGGGCTTGATTACAACCTCCCCCCCAGTTTCCTTGTAATGAATAAATATATATTGAAATTGCTGAGGGGCGAGAAGCGTGGAGGCCCAGAAGGGCAATTTTTAAACTCGGGGGCCTGTCCAACAAAGACCTGCACTTCAAATCGTGTACTAGGGGGATGAAAGTGGACTGCTACTCCCTGTCTGTGTGAGCAGCATGTAGATTCACAATTGCCACAGTTGAGGTGCCATTGCTGTGTTTGTTTTGCTTTCTGTTAGTGCCTGGAGGGGCTAAGATCAGTGCCCGTTGCATTAAACACCCTGTTTATACGCCATAGGAGAGATGGATGCAATCCATAGGAAGTCCCAGACTAAGCAGACAGCGAACAGGGAGATAAAGGAGAGAAAATATGACCCCCATTTGGCGGGGGAGAGGGAGGGCTTGAAAGGAGTGTTCACAGCTGGAGACAGGAGGAGTGCCTTCCAGGAGATGCAGGTTCCCTACCTGCCGGCTGGGTGCCTGAAAATGCCTCACCTGCTGTTGGCTCAGGGCCATGCTGGAGTTTTGTGGCAGGGGTGGAAATCCAGCTCAGTGCTCCTGAACTGAAATGTGCTTGTTTCCAAGGGAGAGCATACTCTGGGAACACATTTCCGTGGAGGCATTCAGCAGCGCGGAGGCACTCCGTCTGGTTTGGAGTAGGTTTGAATTTGCAGTTTCCTTTGGTTCTGGGGACTATACGAACCTCCTGTTGTTATAGGCATCCTAATGACATACCTAGTGATCTTAGTTGGCGTGGGTTCTCTTGGCAGCCAAAGGAAAGAAATAGCGTCCAAGCAACAGTTCAGGTCACCTTCATCAAATGTCAAGCAGTGCCTACTGCTGCACTGTGAATGTATAAATTTACCTGTTACATCTTTCATGCCATGGGAGCATACCATTTTGGTGTTTTTGTCAGGCCCACAAACTTTGTCTAGTGAGGTTTCTATTCTTTAATTCATTTCTAAGATACTGTTCTAGAGAAAAAGTAAAAAAGCACTGGTAAGGGTAGCATGATTCCTGGTACCACTGAGGCGTACCAAAACGTGGTCGGTTTTTGCCCTCATGCATGCACAAAAGAGCAAACTCCAAAGCCCAAATATAGTCATTTTTGTAATGGAGAATGGGGATGAATATAGCAAAGCCCCCACATGTGGTAATGCTAACCATCATTTTATTTCCAAATTGCATTCTTTGGAGGATCTCTGAGCACTTCAGAGGGACTAAAGAGTCATGCCTCACAGTGGCCCGTATGGTGGTAAGTAGTATTACTTCATTTTATAAATGTGAAAGAATTGTGGGGTATTGATGAACAGAGAAATTGCCAAATCAGTCAAGGCCGCGGCAAATAACTTTTCCCTGTAGAAAAATATCACTCTCAAATACAAGACAGGTACAATGTTGATGTGTTTCAGCCAACAAGCCATCGCCGAATGACTTTAATTTGATTGCCTACGAGTGAGACTCTTTTAGGGCACATTCTGTGATTGTCACCAAGGTGGTATAACGTGAAGAATAGATTGCAGCTGAGAGGGGATTTGTAATCTGTTTGTTGGTCTTGAATATTGGCCACAGCTGACAGTAGAACAGCAGCTGGTTAGATGGGTCCACGCAATAATGAGGGCTAAGAAGATCTAGCGCTCTCTGTTGAACTGCTCTTGGCCTTCCTTATCATATTACTTCATCTCCTAGCTGCAGGGACTGGCAATCTTTCAGGGAGGTATGCACAACGCTGTTTTTCCCTCTTGCATTAGAGGTAGGAAAGCAGCAGAGGCTCTAAGTGCTGCTTCTATGAGGCCCGGCTGAATGGGGGGCTCTGGTCCTGCGAGGGGTAACACCCAGCACCTGCAGGATTTGGCTGTGGAAGGACAGAGGACCACGTGGGCATCCCTCCTGGCATCGCAGCCTCCAGAACCTGCTTGTGCCCCAGGTGGGGACTCTGGGTGGAAATCCTTTCCCACAGCCTCGTGGCTTTCAGCTGTCGAGCCGTGGTTTGGTACCAATAGCCATCATTCTGTGGAGATGTGACTAGCCATATGGTAATGATGCTTCTAGCACCATTTGATTAGCTAACTTTAATTAGCAGGCAATTACAATAACCAGAGAGACAAAGACAATAACCTACAAATACAATAACCTAACCCGCTTCATCATACATGATGGCTGTTGTAGCCATGCCGATATTATTTGACTTAATATGAAGAAGGTGCTTGACACACACCACAGAGAATGAGTTGAATGTGATGCATAAGACAAATGGGGTGTTAACACGTGGTCCCTGATGTTCAAAAGCTCCAGAAACCTGTCCATAATCAGTAGCAGCAGAGCTCTGAAGAATGAAAGGGCAGTCACAACCATTTATATACAAACTAATGCAAAGCAGAAGAAATAACCGACCAGACAGCAGCTGAAGAAAGCTGTGACTTAGTCCCAGAAGCTCTGTAGTAAAGGCCGGGACCTTAGCAGGAGTAGACAAGATCCATTCCTAAGACACAACTGAGAAATCTTTGTGCAAAACAAAACAAATATGTAAGTGATAGAGTCTAAGGATGTTTGGCTATATTTGCATGCAGTGTGACTACCATGAAAATGTTAACCCAAGTCTTTCCACATTGGAAACCAAACCTTGCTCTTGCAACCTAAGATTTCTTCTGAGCTTTGCTGAGGTGCAGTTTTGGAACCAGAAAACTATAAATAAAAGTATAGAAAACTATCATTCTAATAATTGAACTTGCTCGTTTTTCACCAGTGTTGTCTGACAACAGAAAGGGGAGGATGAAAGAAACCCATTACTTTACAACTGTTTATGTAAAAAGCACGGTGTGGGAAAAGTATGTATTTTTAAATAAATCAAGTTCATCACGCTGTAGTCTTCTGCCATTCTAAAATAAAAGAAAGCAAGAGTTTTTCAGTGGCAAAATAAAAATACTATCTTGTGGGATTGCAGTAGAATTGTAAAACAGATTCCCCTGCCTTTGGGATGACGCAGCGAAAATGCAGGGTGTCGCTCACAGTTCTGCTTGGTTTCGTTCGGAGTCTCTGTTGCCTTTTGTTGTCAATGGGGTGCAACTCCCACGGAGCGAAACTTGCGGATAGCGTGGGCTGTCAGTGCCTTAAAACAGCCGTGTGCTGCATTAGGCAGCACCTCCGTGATTTGTAGGACTAATGGAAGTGTATACTAACAACAGTGAACTGTGGCCAGTTTAAGGATCAGGACCAAAGGTTGCTTTTCAGGGAAGAAAAAGGGAAGGCTGAAAACATACAGACAAGCAAGAATACAGGGCTGTGAGCACTGATTCTTCTCCTTCTGCTGTTACTTTGCAACCAAGGTTGCAACCTGAAACATAATTAACTAAAATACTGTTTTGAGCTTCCTTAAACTTCAAAGAGGCTCAGTTCTACTGATGAGGGTTGGGTAGGGCACGTGGGAAGAGCTTACTAAAATCTAGTGGGGCTTTCTGCTGGGGTGGACGTTACTGAGCAGTCATTTTGCTGCTGTTTGGAAGGACAGGCATGCCCTTCCTTGTCTGTCCGTGATGGTGAAGGTAGGGATGCAAGGTCATATTTTCCTATCCCTGTCCAGGAACCTGGTACCAAAGAGTATGCTGCAATGATTCAGTGTTGGTAGGTTTCTGGCCAAAAGCTGATAGAAAGAGCATGCAGTGACACACGCAATGCTTTCTTCCTATGCTGGCTGTGCCAGGTTCGGTCCAGTTCTTTTTCTACTTCACATCCGAGGTGCAATGTAGCAAGGAACTGCTTGCTCCATTCACTCCCCATACCTGTGAGGGAAAGAGCTGCTCTTGCCACAGGAAGAGCAGCTGTGGGTCTCAGCAATGACTGGCAAGTGCATATCACAGCAAAAGAGAGTTTTCAGGGTGTCAAAAATGTCTCACCTTGGCTTTGTGTCTGGATGTTGAAGTGCTGAGCCAGCGTCCCGTTGCACTTCGTTATTCTGGAAGAAAGCTACTCCGATTACGCCTCGGGTTTCTGCAAGGATCTCTGGGGCTGGAGACTGGCCTATAATTGCAGCTGTCAGCTCACTGTTAAATGGAGAGATGTAAAATACCTCCTTGCACATCATTTATTAACATTTAAAACCCATCAGGGGACATATAAAACGTTTCTCTTTTTGTAACATTTATAAACTACCGAGAAGCACAGACACATTCCCCTATATTAATTACTCTAATTTAGGCAGTGTCCATGGAGGGCCCACCAGCTATGATTCCCCCCACAATCCTTTTATTTCTAATCATTGCAGTTCCCCTGAGCCCATTCCAGCTGCAGATTCTCCTGGCGTGAAGCAGAGTAATGCTGGAGAGTGGATTTCCAGACCTCGCGTACATGAGGGAGCTGCACTAAGATGGCTGGTAAACCTGCCGAGTTAAACCAGCGCAGTGTGACGTGGACGGTCTTACTTCATGTGGCCGCTCCTTTTAGATTTAGATTAGTTGTGAAATCAAGAAAAACCCCATTTAACATCCTCAAATAAAGATGTATGAAGGCATTTGCATCAGCTTAACTTGAATTGTTTCAGTCAGATTTAAATGAAACCAGTGAAACTTTCTTGTACTGAGACGACCTCAGTAAATACAAATTTGTCTCCTGCAGGAGGGGTCTGCAGCCCTTCTGCAGCCTTCCCTTTGCATTTTAGTCACCCATGCCAGGAGCCAGCGGGAATTATAAACTCTGCCGGCTCAGCGTAAATCAAGGGAGGGACATTTAGTGGTCTAGGAAGGAACATGAAAGGAGGCAGCTTCACTTGTCTCGCTCCGTGAATATGATCACAGCGTCTCCTTTGATCCTCTTCAGGCCCGCTGCTGTAAATGGATTGGGGCTGTCACACATCCTCAGTGCCTTGCTGTTGCTGTCAGAGCATCCCATGGGGCTGGGCCATGGGGGGTAGTCCAAGTGATGCGTCTGACTGGTGTAGGGTCACCCTGCCTCATCTGCAGAGGCAAATTCTCTGGAGCATTCAGTTCTCTTTGCCAGGCTTTGGGATCGGCACCCGGGTGCTAGAGCAAGAAAATGGGCAGTTACCTATTGGTTACCCTTTGGGCTATTTCAGCCAGCTGTTAAAATAGCTGATAAAAAGAAAGAAATGTGGCTGCTTGCAGTTCATGAAACACTTGCGGTAGACGTGTTTTCCTGCAGTGCTGTGGCATTTGGAGAATAAGATAAATACGTTATACCGAACATCATCCTGAGCCTCCCCCGTGATATAATTTGAAGAGTATTCCCCGGCTGCTTGTGCTGAGCTGTGAGAACTGTTGCTAGAAGCACACAGTGGTGTGCGTGCTTAATTTTAAATGACTACACCACGGAGAAGTCTCTGTGTGTTAAAGAATTGCCGTGGTTTTGAGTGAATGGATCTATGGTTTTCTTCATCAGAGGTGAAGCCAGATCGCTTGCCACTTTCCTGGCATAGACTTGCTGTGTCACCTGCGAATGCTTTAGTGAGTGTCCTGCATCGGTGATGGAAAAGCACCAAGAAATGGCTGGAGTGGCAGTGGCAGGGCTCTTGTGCTGATGAGGCTCAGTGCCCGGAGAAGAGTCCTTTGGCAGCGGCATTCTCACCGTTAGCTGTGCCACTGTGTCGTATATCATAGGAGGGCTGAAATTTGTTTTTATCAATTCAGGAACAAGATCCTACATCTGTTCCTAATTACAGGTAGGGGTCTCAGAGGAGGTCTGAGTTACAGTGTATGTGGATATCAAAATGCATAGCTCTCATTACTTGAATAGGTAAATAATTTTATTCATCATCTGCGTGGGGACGTAGGAAGCGTAGCCCAGGAGATGTTAACAATTAACTGCGATCTCGTTTGCATTACCAGCTATCAATATCTTCAGCTCTTCTGCGCAGTAGTTTAATATTGACTATGTAAACCTTCTGAAAAGGAGGTTAACTTTTTTTTTTTTTTTTTTTTTTTTTTCTGTGTGAAACAAGCATTTAGAAATACATTTATTTTTGTCAGACTGGATTTTTCTATAGTGGATATGTTTTTGTGGTTCTTTGCTTTCTTTTGGTGGCCAAATATCTTCCGTAAAATCTGGGCTACCTCAGCTCTTCCCTGGCTTCCATTCAGGTCAGGGTGCAAACCACCTCACAGGACTGTTTCCCATCCCCGAAACAGATTTCCCTGGACCCCAATGTTTTAGTTCTGGCAGAGTTGCTGTTGTTGCTCATCCACTGAAGGCAGTGATCTCTGTCCCATGCAGTATACAGATTCTACAGTCCATTCGTGCAAGGATTTGTTCTTATTTTTAAAGGGTTTGCCTTCACTATAGAGTTACTCTATTTGCTTGCAAATAGATTCTTGCTATAGATTCAAATAGACATAGGAGAGAAAAATAATGAGAAATTGAACTATTTGCAAGCAAATACGCTAATATTCACATTTTTAGCTTGAGATCACTTAAGTGAAGCACATTGCTGCCTTCCACGGAAGTTGTCTGCATGCTGGGAGAGTATAGGCAAAACCTGAGTTCCTACTACACAGCGGATGCCAAAACAGCTCCCCTGTGTAGTGGGCAGCATATAGTGTATAGACACTAGAGCACGGCTGTCCTCCCCGTAGTACACCTAACTCAAGGGCAGTTAACTCGAGGGTATGCAGCTGCTGGGAAACTCTTACGTGCAGTTTGAAATTCCAGCTGCGTCCTAGCCAGTGCAGAACACTGCTGCCAGATGGGTTCTGCCCTCTGCTAGTGCTGCTAGCAGAAGTGCTCCGATGGCTGTAGGTACAGGGCCGGGAAAGCCCTCCGAGAACCCCTGCATGTGCAGCAACGTGCAATACCTGCTGCCGTTCCTTCTGTTGGTATGGGCGTTGAGGAGAGCAGTGCTTACCTGCAAATGGGAGCATCAGGAAATCTGGAGACGCCGAAGCAGTGCATTCCAGTGGAATTCAGTACCGAGCAGATTGACTTAGTAGTAAAGTTTGGAAGCAACTTAACACAGTATGGGTGGTAAATAGACGGCAGCATGGATTTATTAAAAGTAAATCATACAAACTCACTTAATTTCTTTCTCTGATAGGATAAAAAGCTTAGTGGATAAGGTAAATCCACCAGAATAATGTATCTCAGTTTTGTGAGTATTTTTCCTACAGTTCCATACAACAGTCTTATAAAAAAAAATAGAAGCATGGATAAGATATAGTTTTTATAAAATAGAATGGATTGTAAATCATTTTGAGTGACAGTAAATATATATGCCAAGGTATATCTAAAGTGCTTGTCACATTGGTGCTTATATACATATTAATAACTCAGTTTTGAGACAGGAGAGAGCTGTCTTTCAGGAATCATTTTTGGTTCCAGTGCTACGTTAATGTGCTCTATTTTCATTAATTGCTTTGATGGCAGGATTAAGACTTCATTGATTGTATGTGTGAATGATATTAGTCATGTTGGGACTGCAAATACCATGCAGAGAGTAGTCATTAAAATATAACCTTTTCTAGACGTGTCCCTGCCATACGCCCTAGAGCCTCAACCAGGGAGTGTGCGCACATCCAGGCCACTTTGGGATTTCTCTATAAAGCCAAACCCCCTCTGTCCTTCTAGCTGGGGTCAAGAGATTGGCCATCCATCTACAATTACATTAAAAAAAAACAACAACAACAACAAAAAAAACTTGAAAAACTAAAACTTACATTAAAAGAACATTAAGGTTGTAAAGCCAACCACTGAGTAATTAGGAAATAATAGAATTCAAGTGGCCTGTATAATTTTATTTCAGCTTCCTAATGCATATGTATTATGAGGCACTCTTCAATTCCAGGAATCCATACTATTTTTAGCTCAGGATTCTCCTTTGGTAGCCCTCTGTGCAGGAAGGAATTTCATGCAGTCTGAGTTATGCTTCATACGATTTCATGAAAAATTCCTCAGAATTCCTTCATTCCAGGCCAGTTTGCAGCCCACTGCTTCTAATGATATTCTTGCAAAATTGAGATATGCATGCAGAAATAGAGAAACACTTCAGCACAGTGTTTCAGAAACATGCAGTTTTGAAGTGTGCAATGATAAAAGGAATTGGTGATATCTATCAATTTTGATAAATTGAAATTAAAAAAACAAACAAACAAGAAATTTACAAATTAAAGTTTCAGTGCAGATGTTTTGCAATGCCCATAGTAAAAGTCATAATACGATCTATATGTACACTGAATCTTTTTGTCTGAAGATTTGTACTGTTGCCTTAGATGCATGACAATTAGGCCTTTTCTCGATAATACCATTAGATGCACAATAATTAGGTGTTTTCATCTCATTAATATTCATTTTCATACATTTAAATGCCTCTCTTATAGCATTTGTTAATTAACATACATTACAATGGTATATTCCCCTTCCCCATTCACCCATTCTGACTAATTTAATGAGCTGACATATCAGATGACTTCTCCTGCAGGACTCTGCTCTTGTATCTTTGGTGGGAACAAAGAAGTGGTTATTGTGTTGTTTGCGGGTGGTATTAGCACAGCTATTTTTTTCTCAGAAGGAATCTGGGGCATGGAGACTCTGTCCTTTGTGACACTGCTGTAAAATGGATGGCTCCTTGCTGCATGTTCACTTTTATTCTCATTATTAATACCTGCATCCCAGCAGCAAAGTTTGGGCCCTAATTTGTTTTCTGAATTGACAATGAATCCTGTTTGTACCCCTAAGAGCTTTTGTTTCTCCCACCACAGAGAGTAAATGCAGCCTGCAAATCTGCAGTGAAGGACATGCCAACATTTAAAAATATCTTTCCTCACTCTTGTAAGTAGGGCTAATTTGAAAGGTAAACTAAAACATTCAAGGGAGTTGAAGGAAATCCCTGTCTCCTGAAAATGTCTGCGAGGAGGTGAAGTAGTAAGTGAAATGCCGCTGTATAATTACACCTACTGGGGATATTCATTATGATTCTTGGGTTACTCCAGAGTCTGGCTATTAGCATTAAGTTAGACAGCTTGACTGTGTATCGTGCAAATATTTTAACAGACTGAGCAGCACCTCCCACCATAGCGTCTGTGCTTTCAGTTCCCGTGTTTTGCCAAAGTATAAATAATAATAACAGCAAGCATACAGCAAGTAAACCTGTTTCCTTCTGTAGATTTAGCAGATAGGGTTTTTGTGATGATAAGCTACAGGTTTTTGGGTGTTATTTCATCAGAAATAAAGGGGAAAAAACTCCTGCAAAATCCCGCACGCTGATAAATCAAACAGCAATCTCAGCAGTTAACAGATTATTCAAATTCAAATGGAGAAAACACACCTGGAGGGGAATTTTCAGAAAGGCTCAGTGTCAACGTAGCTCTGTTCCCACTGAAGTCAATGGGAGTTAAGCCCATACAGAGCGATTTTCAAAATCTTAACCCTCGGATCTGCATACCCATCTAAGTTCGATGAGGTTTCTTCTTTAGGAGATTCCGGGTTATTAGGGAAGAGATTTTCAGTAGCACCTGGGGGATTTAGAAGCACAGCTCAATTAGTCTTTCACTGCAATTTGTGCTTCTAAATACCTGAGACAGGTTTGGAAATCTCACGCTAAAACCCCTTCTCAGCTGCTGGTTAAAGCCTCAGTGCACATGTCTACTCCGATAAAAGCAGGATCCCAGGCTGAGGCACATGCAGGATTTTGTGTGTGGTTAGACAGCGCGCCAGGAGAATAGGCTGTCACATTATCGTTAACTATAAATGAAGGGCACTGCCAGCTGAGAAGCGTTGTGAACAACATTGCAAACGCTGCTGCGGTGGGTTCTGCTAATGCTGACGAGTCACGTCCTGCGGCCTCTGCTGAGCTGAGGGGCACTCTCTGAAGGTGCCAGGAGGGTAAGTTAGTATTCATTTGGGTCACGGTGGAAGGATCTAGTGCCCCGCTTTTTGGACTGGCACGTCATTTAGGAGTGATGGGTGCGATTACATGTCAGTGAATGTGATTTACATGGGCTTAAATAGCTCCTTTTCATGTGTTTTTTATACAACGACCACCCTACAAAACCCTAGTACAGGGAAGACAATCAGATTTAGGTGTCTTGACAGACCTCACTTTTTATGCCGGCAAGAAAAGACAGATCCCTGCTTTCCTGAATTTCCTGGAGGAGAAAACACTTTTAAGTGTACGGAAGAGAAAGGGGGCGAGCGATCTGTCGGTGCGTTGGAAACTGGGAAAGTTTCAGCTGTGGCTCTTAGGAGGAAGGGTTCAGAGCTCAGTGTTGCTTCACTGAAGGCAGCTTGGCTGGCAGTGCCCAAGTAAGCCCCTTGCTGCCTGGGCTGTGACAAGCCAGTGGTGCAGAGTTTAGTGTGTGTATTTGCTCATAGGGGACGGTGTCTGCTGCACACAGAAGTGGGTACATGCCCCGTTGTAACATCAGATGACCCTTCGGGTGGTTCATATACTCCCGCTGATGGAAACTAGTAGGATGGCTGCTGAGCAACATTACTGCCAGAGCGATGCTTTGTATTGGACCTGTATATCTCAGGACCTCTCGTGAGGAATGTCTTGCTTTACGTTTTTAACTCCACTGCAGTGTAATTGAACAGAAATTTGGGGTTGAGGTGCAGGGGAATGGGAGTAAGGAATTGATAAATGTTTTCCTTCGAAAAGGATGACTAAAAGTGGATACTTGAATTATTTTACTGTGCAGTACACCACACAAAAGTGAAGAGGAAGCTTGTAATTTGTTACAGGGTTGTGCCAGCTGTGGTAAAATTCAGCCTAACAGAGAGCCAGTCTTGGTCTTTGCTTGGCTAAGCAGATGGGTGAAGGAGAGTAAGTCTGTTCCTGTACCATCCCTTCTTCTCACAAAGCCTTTTACTCGTGTCGCGGGGAGGAGAAGCAGGAACATTACAGCAGTGTACCTAGAGAAATGCCAGATGCTCTTCTCCTGTGAGCAAAGGGGGATAAAGCAGCAGGAAATGAAAGGAGCCTCACCCCGATGAATGCAGGGAGGCAGCGAGCTCTGCAAAGCAGGGTGAGACAGCTCCCTGCTCTGTGAAAGGAAGAAATCTGGGGGGTGAAGAAGCTGTAATCCACACAACTCATGCCAGCCTGTTCAAGGGACTACAGCGTTGTTCAACGCAGAGTGAAGAATTTGGGTGTGACTCAGGACCTTCTTTGTACACTACTGAAACTAATCCAAGCCCACTGGGGCCAAACCATTTAAAGGGAGAACACGTGGACTCACACTGGAACTCGCCATTAATGAAAGGCTCCAGAAGGTTCAGGTTATGCTAAGAAATGAGCATAACTGCCTTTCCACGGTATCTCTTTATGACAATAGCTTTGTTTATATAGATAACCCACTGGAGCTTCGGGTCCTGGCTAACAAAGGAAACCATAAGCAATAACATCATGGGGTCAGCCCTTGAGGGAGAAGGACGCTTGCTGCTCCTGAGGCTCTGAGGATCTACTGAGGCTCTGCCCCTACAGAGTACACTGAAGTAGGGAAGCTCTGGGCATTCGGAGAGTGGAAGAGATTTCAAAACAGTGTGGGGCTTACCATCGGGCCAAAGGAAGGCTGCGTTACAGGGACACGAGTGGCTTGGGAACCTGCAGCCTGTCATGAGGTAGGTTGGGAGGAAACTGAATCGGAGGTAAGAGAAGTAAAGGGATGAGCTGATGGAGTGGTCTCATAAAAAACGTTACAGGGGAGGAGGGGGCTTGACATTATAGAGAAGGATGCAAAGGAGTCAGAAGAAAACTCAGGTATCCCCATGACCTGGAGGAAACACTCGACAGCTCTGGCTGACTTTTCTGATAAGGAATGGGAAACTGCTTGACTCACAGAGACTCGTGTCTGGTGGTCAGCCTCTGAATGGTACTTAGCCAATCTATTGTACGTTGGTTTCTGTGAACAGCTGCATCCCTTGATAAACAAATGTTAGGAATGTCCTTTTGGTTCTGTATGGCTTGTCTGGCCTTCAGGCTCAGGCTGGAGTGATCTGTAATGAGAGCTTTACTCTGACAGCAGTTCTGCTTAGGATTTGGTGGTTTGGAGAGTAACATTTCCTTCCCTCTGTCAGTCTGATGTTGGAGGAAGTGAGTCACTGCTGTCTTTCTCTTATTTGCTTGGAGAGCTGTGCTGATAGGGAGAGCACATTATAGACGAGTCAAGTTTCCTATCCTTCCATTCTGCGCCTGAGAGGTGAGCTGTTTAATTAATGGCTTCTGTTCATCCCTGCCAGCCAACCTAGCCTGCTTCTTCCTTTACCTGGCTGAAGGAGAAGAGGCAATATGGTATGCAGAACCTGAGACTGTTCAGCTTCATGGGGAAACAGGGAATGTGCAGCAGCGAACCCTCGGGGAGATGTTAATCCTGTTGTATGGATGATGCCAGTGCAAAGCTGTCTTAGTGTCAGCGTCAGCAGGATGGGCAGGCGAGGCGTAGACAGGGATGCAATAAACTGGTGCAAGTCCAGGGCCTCAAAAGGCGCCTCTCACCCCTCACCCCAGCTGAGCTGCTCTCAGTGCCGTGGCTGAAGGCTGGGTAACAGCACATACACCAACGTGAAAATAGCAGCACGCGCTGTATTTTGTGCTGTTCTCTTTCCTGACGTAATCAAGTACTGTAAGTTTTACACACCAGCGCACAGATTACTGGCATTTACTAGGAAGCACGAGGAGCGGGCTGGCAACTGCTCGGAGGCACACAGAATATACAGGCAATTGCTCCGGAGCATGGGGAACACACAGGCAATTCAATTCCCAACTGGTTCCTAGGCAGGAGCTACCAATTAAAATTAAAAGAATAAAAGACTGCAAGCTTGGGACTGATGATATGCTCTGGAGAGAGGAGTTGCCAACAGCTTGTGCTACAAAGATGCCTCTCTTTCAGTGGATTTCAAATGGCAAAAGAAACTCAGGTAACAGATCATTCTTTTCTTCTGGCTTCCCTGATTTTCATGTACTCAGTCATGCAGCCAAAATTCCTACAAAGACAGACGGGGCTGCTCCCCATGAATTCCAAGCAGCGAGCCAACCTTCGGAGAGCTGGTGCAGTGAATCTGCCAGCAGTCAGCTACACCTAGGAAGCAAGATTTTAAAACCAAGCATCAGATACCTGAGCAGAGAGTGCTGAGGGCTCAGATAATCTACTAATGAGAGTATGGCATTTATTTATATATATAGGAAAGGATTTCGGTTTAAAAAAAAAAAAAAGGTCTTATCCATCTGTCTTTCACATTAATTGTTAATGAGTCTCTGAAGCAGAACTCCTCTTTTGATGGAGAAGACTAAAGCCTAGCTAGGTAAGGTTATTAGGCATACATGGAATTTCCATAGCCTGCATTTATACAGTGCCCATCGCAGGGAGGCCTGATGATCATCAAGGAAATGGGCAAGTTTTAACCACGGTTTTCACACTGCAACTACCGTGGGGCAGATGAAATCATAAATCACAATCTGCCATTGGATTTCAAGTCAAAACATGCTTCCCTTGCTCCTCGCAGAAGTTGTATGAATGGTGATGAACTAGTCAGGCGGAGGCTGCTGGACTGGAGCATTTTCACAAAAGGCAGTGAGTTCACCCAGTTTTTTAATGGCTTGTACCACGGAGGATGACACAAAGACTATCAGTGCTGCAAGACTTGGAAGAAGTAGGGGTGATGCAAGGCAGGAACTGATCTTACCTGAATTCCCCAGCAACCAGCACAAAAGCTGTGCCCACCAGCCACAGAAGAATGGCCCACTGATCCAACAACAATGTCTAGAGGTAGTGCATGCGTTGTTTTACGATGCATTTTGTCTGTGTGGTCTGTACATGGGAAGCAGAGCAAGAAAGAGAAACCTTTCAGGCCCTTCACCTCCGTGTGGTAGCTTGGGAATCTCCAGGCTCCGGAGCACGGGATCGGAGAGTCACTGCAGCACCTCATGTCCACGCAGTGAGGGTTTGCCTTGCGAAGAACAAACTGTGTAGGTTTCAGATTTTTCTTTCGGAAAGCTTAGCGCAGAAAGAGATCTGCTAGCAGGTGCAGGATGGACTCATTTATTATTGCTTGGCTTAATAAACTGCATCTTAAATTATGATATCGATTACTATGTTGAATGAAAAGGCTGAGTTGGTGTTATTGTATTTGACACAAGCAGCATTTAATATGTTTACGCTGATGGCACGGTGCATCGGTATTGTTTTTGGAAAGCAATAGACGTAAAATATGGTGTCACATAAAGTGCTAGGTGCTTCTGAATTCATTTACCTAAATTTTGACGTAAAAATCAAAGAGATTGTGTGGCAAGTGGTGCTCACCCACAGTTCTTGTTCCCATTAACAAACACAAGCCGATGTTTTCCGTATCGGTTCATCAAATTAATGCCATTAAAGCACGGCAAAAATACATTTGCAGCAACCCTGGTAAGTTCTGTAGGATTCTCCTGACAGGATAAACATGTCTGCTCTGCCCTCCTTTTTTTTCCCTCCCCCCCAAACAAGCAATAAAAACATTTTGCATAAACAAATTCCAAATTACAAGTAATCATAGGAAAGCTGACAAATGTATGCTATGCTAGTCTGTGAAAATACTAATCAAAGCAGCCTGTCAATTGTTAAAGTTAATGATTTAGATATGCAAAACTCTGACTAAATTTTTGTGGATAATTACATAATTACGGCTGGGTTAACACAATCAAAAATAGCAATTGCGTGCTCCATCTTGAAATCACCATGGCAGTTCCCTGCTATGTTTTCAAGGCCTCTTTACCCTCGTTCCCCCTGCACACAAAGTGCAGTGGGGAGAGGAAAAAAACTGGGAGCCACCTGGGAAAGAAAAGCGAGCGTGGAAGATGCCTCCTGCCTGCTCCAGCCTCTCTTCGCCCTCTGCAAAAACAATTGTCTGGAGAACAAAGCACCCGCCGGAGCGGGTGGAGGTGTGGAAAACGCGAGCCAGATAAAGGAGGATTGGAAACAGGAGGGTTATCTGCTGTAGCAAGCTGCAGTAGCAGCACCTCTGCCCATGGATTAAAACCTGTGCGAAAACGAGCTTTTTCCTGCAGGAGGCCTTTCTGACTGAAGAACAGGGAGTTTTTGCTCCGTTTTAAAGGGCTTGCTGTGATACGGGGAGCTGGGGTGGGCCAAGGCTCGCTCAGGTCATTCTATTTTTCATTAAACTGTTAAATCACTGAGATCACAAACAGCCGTCTCCCAGGTGTTTGGTTTGGAAGGGCTGTGAAGCTGTTTCTCCAGACCACTGTCCCAGGAGCTGTGAAGGGCCCCCTCCGGCCCACTGCGCCCCTACAGCCCCAGCTGGGGCTGGAGGAAGGGAGGCTTCGGCGGAGAGGAGCTCCAGAAAAACGAGAGGGGATAAGCAAGCCCAGTTCTGTCAGGCACTGGTCTTTTTAAAGCCCCTTTGAAAATTGCTCTGAATCTCTTTTCAACACCTTTGAGAAGCCGCGTCCTCAAAAATCTTGAATTTCTCTTGCAGCACATTTTTTTTTTCATTCTCATGTTGGCTTCATGGTCTCTTTTTATATTAGGGCTGGCTGATTGAGTTTAGAGATTCCAGCTGTTGGGAATCTCAGGGAGGTGACAAAAGTATAAATAAAATGAATATTGGTCTCTTTCCTGAATGTCACATTGGCTGGGATGGGGTAATGATAGCGTAGGGTAGTGATTTAAAAAGTAATATATCTCTCGTGTAATTTTTTATCATAATTTTTCTATACAGTTTCCATTAAATAGATAAATGACCTAAATGAAAAAGAGAAATAAAGTGAAAGCATAAAATCGGTCCCTGTCAAGAGCTACATAAAAAGAGTTGGGGCCCCAGCCTTATGAAGCTGGCTGCCTCAGTTCCTAGACCTGCGGCAGGGGTTGCGGTGGATGGACTGGCTCTGCGGGCGGCTTACGGCTAGCGTGGACCTCGGGGGTGAGGGAAGTGAATGGTTTTGTAGATGTAGATGTGCCATCCTCTCCCCCGATACGTTATCCAAGTCAGCTTAAGATAACTGATGATATGGGGCCAATTGTGACTTTTGTTATATTCACAAGAGAAACTACCGCAAAGTCATTTGGTGGGTTGCTCAGCCTGTAATAAGGGTGTGAAATTAAAGAGTGGAGCATGTGGATGTCTGAAGGAAACCTGAAATGCTCTTTGGCGTCATCACAAGCACCTGGAGCAATAGCAGGGCTCTGAGGCACCATTCACCGGTCTTACACTGCTTATTTCTGCTGCACTGATGAAGCAAAAATAAACTTCCTGTACTTGGACAGATTTTAAACATTTTTTTTTTCTGCAAGACAGAAACCAGATGGAATATTTTCACAGCTGACACCAAAACTCACAGTTTTCGTGACTTCTGTGATATTGTGATTTATACAGGGGCTGTACGTATCAGCAGCCCTGAGCAGACAGCCTCTTGCCATTCAGGCTTCTAAACGTCACTTGAATTGGTAGGTCGGGAGGTTGTATGAGCTGTGTGAAACGCAGAGTATCGCTGGGTTTAAATGATAGCTCTGTGGGCTGTTCTGTTTCTGCATCTCGACTATACGTGATAATAATAAAATATGTTAAAAGTACTCTGCTCCAAAACAGATAGCAAAACCCTTAAATGCCTTGAAATTAATCATTTGTAGAAGCAAACAAAGGATTCTTGTGTCAGGTCGCGAGCACAAAGCGGGCTATTGACTTCAGGCGTTTGTGAGCTCTCTTAAAGGAAGAGGTGAGAGGCAGAAGGCTTTCTCCTTGCAGCTACTGGTCTTGCAGGCAGTGTTTTCAGGTGGCCTTGGAGCACTTTGTGTGACAGAAAATAGTCGGAGGGGTTTTTATCCTCACCGGGGAGCGGGAAGCCAAGCAGCAGTCGCTGGTAGCCCAGGTAGAAGGACAAGGTGGAGAGCGCGGGACCCTGCGGAGCTGGGCACAGGTGGGGGCTTCTCCTCGCTTTCCTCTCCCTTTGCTCTCTGCTGGAGCCTGGATCAGCCTGTTGTTCGCTGCAGCTGAGCCTCTTCCCACCTTTGTGGGGATTCATGGTTTCCTGGGAAACTTGTGCTGACCAGTGCCTGAAGAAAACTTCAGAAATGCATTGATTTTTTTATTATTATTATTTTTAATGGGGCTTTCACTAAGCCTGAGAGCAGTGTTCCAGTGACCTTGGTGGCTGCCTTTCTGTTTGCAGGTGCAGTTCCGGATTTTATGTTTTTCCTTCATGGCCTTAGATGACGTGGGTTCGGCTATGGGATACCTTTACAAACCTGGAGCTGCACTTTTGCTGATGTTCATTGTGCTAACAGTACTCAAGAGCTCAGCCTGCTGAGGGGAGGTAGTGTTGGAGCTATTCCTCGTGTTTGTGTATATACGTGTTTATAGGATGCTGTTCTCTGAAATCCACACCCCTTGATAGTCCCAACAGAGCTGGTTTGCACAGGGCTCCAGAGCTCCAAAAAATGCCCTGTCTTTAATCGTGTGTTTGCTTAGGAAGGGATGTGTTGTTGCTAGGGGATGTAATTTCTTCTCAGCTCTGAGAAAGATGGAAGTATATATGGTTTTAGGTGCTTATAATATGTGCACCTTATCTTTATAGAAGGATTTATTGCATAAATCAGTGACAAAATAAATGGCAACAGCTCCTACGTAGCTAGGGCAAGGAAAGGCTTGGGGTCTAATGTGTTTTTTCCTGCTCAGCTACTTCTTCAGGCTACTGGCATACCAAAGTATCCTTCAGTCTTCTATAACATGCACCGGCCTCAACACCAATGCAGTGGTCAAACAAAAGTAGCATAACCCGCCTTTCTCCTCCACGGTGAAATGGTTATTTATGATGTTTGGACCTGAGATTTGTTTTTTCCCCCAAAAGGTGTGGTAGAAATGTGGTAGAGATAGAGGAGGAAGACGGTTAATAATCTATAGCAAACTCTACTGAATTGGGTGCTAAATAACTGTTGGTTCCGATGATATCTGCTGAAAGTCAGCATACAACAAAACATTTGGTGATAACATATGGAAGGAGGTGTGGGAGACAGTTAGAGGAAGCCTTTCACTTTTTTGTACATGTTTATAATCTAGTGTCCTCAGCGTTACGGTGTCTACATATTGGAATTGTCTGCATGCAGCCTGGCTTCCAAAAAAATAAAAGCCAAAAAACGTGCTCAAGTGAGTAGAAAATACTGCCATTTAAAAAATGTTATTTCCTCCTTTGGACTGCCCTCCCCACCCCCACGCCAGCTTCGGTGAGTACAGACACTGCTCTGTAAGGTTCCTGCTGGTGACCGATGGTTTGGAAGGCCGTAGCACGGATCTGCAGTGCTCCCCTCAGTACACTGCCGCTGAGATCCAGGAAACCACACTTCAAATATAACGCTGATCTATATCTCGGGGAGTTTAAACAAACGCAATCACTCTTGCGAGATACTTCCTTTGGTTAAGCTGGAAATTCTAGGCATGCAGGAGCTGAGCTGGCAAATTACTGAATGCGTGCCTAAATCCCATGTGTACTTGCTTTGAAGTCAATGGGATTACTTGTATGTTTATATGCTCTGGTGGTTCAAGGCCTTGAAACATAGGAGGACGTTTGGCATTTAGTCAGACAGGGCTAGACGGAGCATCAAGAAATTATCTCCCTCCTGCAGGATTAGTTATGGCATTCCTGGCAGTCTTTTTTTTTTCTTTTTTTTTTTTTTTTTCTTTTTTTAGGCTGTTCTTAAGAACATCTGGTGATAGAGACTCCATAGCTCTCCCAGGTCCTATTCATGTGTTAACTCTTGTAGTTGTTTTTCCGTGTGTCTGACTTGCATTTGTCTTGGTGCAAGTTAAACCCATTATTGCCTGGGCTTTCTAATAAGCGAGAACCCTCGATGCGACACCCCTTTACACAATTCAAGTCTTAACGCTGCCCTCCCAAGAACTCTTTTCTCAAAAGACCTCAGCCTTTCCGAATCCTTTCTCCTGGGCACATTCTGTGGGCCTTGGGTCACTTCCACTGGTTTTCTTCTAGCGCTCTCCAATGAGTCCATCTGTACCTTGCACTCTTCACCTCTCGTTCCCTCACAGAATTTCGACCAGTTCTTGACACCGCTGTAATTTGTCAACATCTTTGCAAACCGTGAGCCTCCTTAGTTGCGTTGTCCTTAGCACCCCATGTGTATAGGCCGTAAGCACAGCAATTGTGCTGTTTTGTGGCTCGATGACTTGTGAAAATACCAAAGAGAACCAGATCCACAGCTGAGTTTTGCCACCTTCCCCCAGGAGACTTGCTTTCACTGGGCAAATGATAACTTTCTCTGCGTGCCCAACCGCTTTGTGTCTGTCTCACAGCCATTTCATCGTGGCTGTGTTTTGTTGGGGTGCATATGAGAGTGACATGTGAGACAGCACCAAGAGCTTTAGCAAATCAAGAAACGTGACATTTCTTGCTTTGCTTCTGTTCACAAGGCCTGTTGCCCTATGGCAGAAGGAAATTAAATTGATTTGACAGGATTTATTCTCTACAAATCCATACTAGCAGCTATTCATTTCAATGTTATCTTCTAGGCGCTAACAAATAGTTTGATTACTTGTTCTGGTGTTTTTCTGAGGATTGAAGACAAATTGACTGGCTGGCAACTCCTTAGCTCTGCTTCACCCCCTCTGCAGAGCAAGGTATTATGTTTGCTCTTTTCCAGCCTTTTGGCACCTCATCTTCTCTTCTTGCATGCTCAGAGGTGACTGTCCAGATTCAGAGATTGCCTAAGTGGCTATTTAAGAATCCTGGGTTGAAATTCATTGCGCCCAGTCAATTTGAAGACCTCTAATTTATTTAAGGGCATTTTAATATGTTCTTTTTAGGCCGCTATCTTCCTGCTGCTACATACTCTGTTCCTTGTCTGCATTGGCGTCTTAAACCCTGCCTGGGTTTAATCCTGCTGTCATCAATGGTCTTGTTGCTTCGGGATTGAGGCTAAACTGGAGACTAGGAAAAGAATCTCAACTTCTCATTCCTATCTGGACAACAGTCTTGCTGAAGTATGAGAGCCTGGAATAAAACTAAGAACTGTAATAATGGGACCTGTGGTGGGCTGTGATTTGGGATGTCTGCTGACCAGGGCAGGATTTGAGGTGGTATATTGATTTTTATTCTTATTATTTTTTTCAACTAGAACAGATGACTCAACAGTCACTGTGGGAGGTTAATGAATACTTGTGTCACGGCGCCTGCTCCTCTTTGATATATCTGAGAATTAATTTTAACAAATAGTATGTTTAGAGAATAAACTGATCACATTGTCATTTATCTCCTCAAGTTGTTGTTTGTGGTGGCACTTCCTCGTTGGCAGTTCTTCACTGCTGCTCAGGTGCCAGGTTGATAACTTCATCTCTTATCTGTTTTCCTTAAAAAAAAAAAAAGAAAAGAAGTGAAGTAGAGAGCCTCATTGCAAACTTCTGTATGTTTTCATTCATGACAATTTCTGTAATGTCAATTTTTCCATGGTCAAATGAAGAGTGTTCAATTGAGACTACTCTTGAACGAGTAATAATTCACTGTATCTGAATCAAAACTTTCTGCGCCAATTATAATATGCTTATGAGGGATTTAGTTTCTCTCCTGTAGAACAGTATTTTCATTCCTATTATATTTTTATATAATCTTGTTTTCTGAAAGAGAGAACAGCAAAAGGGCAATAGCCAAGGTTGTCATTTCGAGGTGTGCAATGAGAGACTGGCCTAAAAGAAACCGCAATATTCTGTATAATTTCATGGAGTCTTCTAAGGAAATACGCCAATGTTATGGGGGCTCTAATGGAAAAATTCTGATTTTATGTGGATTCAGGTGAAAAAGGTAAATTTCATGGGATTTCTGAAAATGGGTGGATTTCCCTGGTTCCATGAAATCTATGACAGCCATGGAAAACATGCACAGTCCTTTTCATGGAGCAAAATTTTATTGCGGTCTGCAGAACTTTATTTTCTATGTCCATCTGTTCCTCTGACACATGTTGTGCGTGCTGGACCTCTTCCTCATCTTGTAGTATCTTCCTGTGAGTATTTTACACTTCTTGATGGATGCATAGTGCTCTGATCCTCAGGTGATAGAAATCCGTGGCTGCCTACAGGGGAGGTTCAGTGTGAGAGTGTGTGGAGGAAAGGGTAGAAAAATAAGAAATACTAAATACAGTCCCAGGGATTTCATATTTTATGGTGATGCCAGCTTAGTTTATGCAATATAGGAAGGAAGATAATCGTGAATGAGGAATGGTAATGATTTCTCGCATGCAACATGAGACCTAAGCGGTGCAGCAGCAAAAGCAATCCCCTTGCAATTTGTAAAATCCCGGCTCGTGCAAAGGGTCCAGCACAAGACCCCCTGAGGAGCATATAAAGCTTCAGGAGAGAATGATGGTATTGCAGCATCTCAATTTATCCTGGAAGCAATGCCCTCTTTGGCTAGGACACAAGTGTGACTGTAGCATGCTTGCCTTGTTGCCTGTCTCGATAGAGGCAGCAGAGCTGAAATAGATCTTGCTTTTCAAGGAGAGAAATTAAGACACAGAGGAGAAAAGGAATGCATCCTCAGACAAGGCTTGAAAATCAATGGTGAGATGAGGTGAAAACTTGCAGGAAGGCTGTGTTGGAAGGGCATGGGAAATGACAAAGTGATATTAGTTAAGTGGAGGAATCAGAAAGGAAAGAATTGTGAAGCAGATTAAGCCAAATCTATGCAGGGTTTTAAATGAAGAAGTCTGAACAGTATCTCGAGATGAACAGGGAGCCATCTGATTAGCTCTGATTTAATGATATTCTTGAACATCTTTGTGTGCCTGAGCAGCCAGAACTGAGAACGTTCCTGACAGTGGAGATGAAGCCTCTCGGAGGGAATCGCCTTCCCGCAGCTGAGGGCAGACATGAGGAAACGTCACGAAGTCGAGCGGAGGCAGTGGGGCTTGTGGGTCATTTCCCCATGCAGGTAAAGGAGAGGAAATAAGTGTCAGGGTCCCAGATCACGTCCTGTAACACTGCTGCTTCGATTAGAAATATGAAGCAGAGAGCTGAAACAAAGGCTGGGTATTGGTGCAGTCAAGGCTGTCTATTTTTAGCAAAGCCACAAGGATTTTCTGCAGGGCAAGAGGGACAAATGAAAAGTGATGTCTGGCATGTGAGGGAGTTGTTGATGTTAGCTGCAATGGGCACAGGTATTTGTGCTACACATGGTGCCGTTCTTTATTGCCTGCTACCCACTCTCTTTACTGAGCCTAATAGGTTCTTAGGATCTGTATTCCCTTTTGCTCAGTTTCTGCAAAGGCTAAATACAATTTGGCCATGTATAATGTTTTCCAGAGAAAACATCATCGCCTTTTGCTATATTATTTTGAAGGAGTTTGGGTCCTGCTGGGACCAACAACTGCTGTTCCCCTTTCCCCATCAAAAAACCTACAATTCAGCTCTCCTTTGCATAATCCCATTTCAAACACGAACAATATGAATCCTCCAGTTTACGCGAGTGAGGAAATTTGGGAGGTTATATTTCATCATTGCCTTAGAGAAGAAGGGCAGGGAAGCTGCCAAGCTGTCTCTGTACAGCTTTGCTCTGCTGAAATCTAGTGAAGAAACTGCAATTGTCCTGATAACATATTCAGCTCTTTTCCACCTTTTGCCAGCTCGTGCTGCCAGCAAGCAGTGGCTGTGTATTTTCCTCCTGCAGTGGATAACAGTGGCCCACCTCCTCCCCGAAGGGTACGGGTCAGACGAGGTCCTGTTGTCTCCCTCTCTGGCTGCAGCTTCCGGATGTATCTGCCTCTATGTTGGTGACCCTCAGATCTCTGCATCGATTCCTGCACCACCTCTAGGACTTCTAGGGAAAAATGACTAGTTAAAATGTTCCCACACCAGCATGGAGTGACTAGTTGGAGGCCTGCCTTTTTAGCTGTAGTGAGGTTTTCAGCATAGAACAGGGGTGCTCAGCTTGAGGGTAGCACAGCCTGGAAGCGGGTGTCTGTAACAGCATTGACCAGAGCAGCCTGTAGGTCAGCAGCAGGTGTATGCCTTCCTGAGGTGCTGCGGAGGTTGTTCTGCATCTGATTTTGCCCTAGCGACCTCCTCCCTTGCCTGGGAGCTGGGCCATGCTCCTCAGGGCCGCTCAGCACCAGAGCTGCCTGTGTCCTGCCCCACTTCTCCCATGTGGTGGGACAGGGCAGAGCTGGAGGCCGTGCCTCATAGCGCGCCATGAGCTTCACATGGCCCCATGGGCTGGGAATTGAAGCAAGGCGTGATCTTCTGTGGGGTCAGTAGAGGATGTGTTGTGTCTAGTCAAGAGTATAGATCAGTTTCATTCAAAAACAAAGGCTTTGAAACTTTCCAATTACTCTTTTTCCTTATGTACAAAGTATGCTCACCCTATATGTTTTTTCAATCAGGAACGAAGAAAATGTCCGCTTTGTAATTCATTTTCTCATACATTTTCTCAATGTAATCCTTTTTCTCTTTTTTCCCCAGAAGCAATTTGTCCTAATATCTAGCTACTAACCAAATATACGTGGCTAATACCTGCAAACGTATTCATGCTGATGGGTCCAGCTTGCTAAAAGCGCCCTGTTCACACCACATTCTGCAACCACTGCCACATGCCTGTGGATTAGCATATTTGATTAAACGTACATACAGAACCAGAGATCACAGTGCAAGGGCATGTACTGTATGAGCCTTTAATCTCAAATGTGCCCCACGGGTGAGGTAGATGGATTAGTATCGTCACGCGTAGTCATATAATCTTACCTCTCAACCCCGCTGACAGAGCTTCAGGGTCGGAATCCCCAAAGATCCGCGGAGAGTCGCGGGGCCCTGGGAGGCCTGATTTTGCATAAGCAAAGATGCAATCACCTGTGGCGTCTCCACCGAGGGAGAATTAGGCTTGGACCCAGCCACTTCCTTTTGGGGGTTTCTATTTGAATGGGTTAAAGGCAGAGGGCTGTGGAATGCCCGATGCCCCGCTCTTTGCATATATCCAACATCGTAATTTCTTCCACCAGAGTAAGCTGGCTAAATTAATCTGATTTTAAAGAAGTGAAGCACTAAGGCTGTGCCTGACATTTTCAGGATTCCGGGACGCTGTGTTCCCAGATCAATATGCTGATTTAGTAACATAACTTATGCTCGGGAAGGCCATGTGACACTCCCAGACCCATCTATCTTAGTCTAGCATTTCTATTAAAGCTGTGCAAATCCTTTCCAGGACAGCGAGCGCGATTTTAGAAGCTTCCTCTAAGACCGGGACAGCGTGGAATGACAAACATCCCCCCTACTAACACCAGATTTTAATATACCCCTTTCCTCACATCTGCGTCTCAAGTAGGCCCTTACACAAGCAGAGCTCTGTACTGCTGGCAGTCAGCTGCACAGGCACACGCGGGTACCTGCACGGATATAACACTAACAGCCTGCTGCCCGTAAAGCGTGCACTTGGATATCCAGATAAAAGAGGTCCTCTTCAAAGCAGACGCTTCTTCAGATAAAGAAATGCACTCGAAAAGGTAGAGGGACACCTAAAATACCAACTTATCATGTAGTCACAATCCAAGAGACATCTATTTTTTTTTTTTTTGCAGATTTAAATAGAATAGTGCACAAATGTGTCTGAGTTTACATATATTAAACCCACCAGATAGCACTTGATCATGTAGCTCGTTTAAAAGGTAACAAAACTATTTTGGTACAAGCCATTTGTGTTTATGATCACCACAGAAACAGCGCTTTGGAGTCAACAGCTGTTGTGTCACTCCACAAGAAGTGACTTTAGAACACAGATGATATGAGCAAACTTTTTATTCTGTTATTTATTGGTAAAATAATAAAACCACATGCTACTGTCGTTTTCAGCGGTAAACAGTTCACACTGTAGCTTTCTTCCATAACACAATGCCTAGAGTTTATACCGCCTTACACTTAGAAGATACTGGCAGCTCTATTTCCTAACCATGTCAGGAAAATTTATTTCAAGGAGCCTAGAAATTGGAGTTGAAATCAACAATATGCCAGCCTAACTTTATCTTCTGAATAGAGCAGAAATTAATAGTTGATCACAGCAACAAAGTTCAAGACTTCTAGACCAGTCCCACTTGTTTCTCTATTAACCCAGCTTTGACCCAGGATGTTTCAGTACCTTGCTGTTTAGGGACATTTGCCTGACTGTAACTTTAAGAACAGGCTTAAAATTATGCTGATAGAAGTCTACTTCTTGCTAAAGGCTATGTTTTTTTTTTTTTTTCTTTTAAGTGCCTTTCCTACACTAAGTAGGCAAAGTACTCTTGAAGATGTAGCATCGTTTATGCGCCACGCAATGGCAGCTGCCAGAGCCTTGCGTGTTAGAACTCATTGCTCAGGCCAGGGAACCAGAGTTTGCAAGATCGCTAAACTTTGTGGGTTTATGTATCAGTCCAGCAGGCAGCACTTCCATCGTGTATTTTCAAGGTTAGAGCGTTCGTTTTGGCCTCGTACTTGCTAAGTGGCATAGGGATGTTATGTGCAGTACATGGAAATGCTGTAATCTATTGCTTTCTAAAAGCCACCCAAAGTGCTGCACCGTAATCAAATAGCGCTTCTTGATGACATTGCATGCCCCAGATGTGTCCTGAAGCACACTGACACCAGTAAGTCACCTAAAGCTGCACAGCCAGGAAATCCTGCTAAATGCAGGACTTGTATACGAGCCATTTTCTGTTTTTTAAATGATGGCTTTGTTTCAACGAGACGCTTGCTAACAATGAAGCTATGTGCGCACATTTGCTTTGTCCCTGTTACTCACAGCTGGGTCATCAATGTGGCCGTATCCGGGGCTGCAACACGGGACCAGCCTGAGGTTAGCTTGTCTCCCCGAGGGACAGATTACTCCCTCAGGCCTACTCAGACAGGCCTATTACTGCCACTCCTTACTTTAGGTGCTGACCAAAATACTCGCTGGTTTTATACTGAAAAAAACAACAACACAGAAGACTTAAGCAGGTGATGAAAACTGCCCTCAAAGTGGCTGTTTCAGAGAGGCGTTTTTGTTCTCCCCAGAATCTGTGCACCCTCCAGAGCCTTACCTGCTTTCTGCCCCAGCTGTTTCTTGCAAGCTACTTGAGATCCTGTGAAGTACATTAGTTCTCATCATGCGTGTATCAATAAAAATGCCTCCCTTCCCTTTTGTTGTCCCTTGAGTGTCACTCACAGGGAACTCTTCCTCCTGACTCCCACGTTTTGGGAGGGGGCTCAGGTAATCGCTCCCCTCCCATTCCTCCCAGAACCCCGGCTGAGAGAGCTCCCAGGGCGCGATGTTCACTCACCACTTACCTTGCTGATGTCCTTCTGACTCCTCGAGGGGCTGGATGTCTGTCCGTGCTGCCTTCTTGGCGCACACCCAACATAAACTGCTGAGAGTTCACTCTCTGCCTCCGACTCAGTATGGCCCGATCCATGCATCCTTCCTGCCAGCTCTGTCCTGCCTTCCTGCCTTCTCCCACCAGCTACAGGAGCTGCTCTTTTGTGCTTCAAGATACCTTGTCCGTTGCTGCTCAGGTACAGAAAACAGTTGACCTCAATTTCTTCCTATTTTGTTTCATTTGCGAGAGATGGGAAATTCTTGGAGCATCTTTTGCTGTGTATCTGAGACTAACGAGGAGGTGTTTGTGTGGGTAGGCACCTGTGTGAGAGGCAGACAGCATGGCCCGTGGAACACAAAGCACGCAGTCATTACCTCAGTAACCCATCGCTACTGATAACGAGTAAATGAAGTTTATGGTTCATGGCTATGCTTCACCCGATTCTCATCACAACACTGCTCTGGGCCTAGAAATTTATCCTATATCCCAGGAAACAATGGACCACGTTCAACAGTGGGAATACATCCAGCAACATAAATACGGTAGCTGCACCTGAATGTGCAAGAATTTAATGTTTAGCTACATCTGATGTGTTTTATAATGCTTTTCAGCACAGTTCCCCTAATTTGATTTATTTTGTAAGACAAATTTGCCAATACTAGGATTTGTGGAGTCCTGTGTTCTGTAGCCTAAATAGGAGCTAGCATATTTATGCCTTCTGAAGGCAGTGGCAGTCTGTCTGTTGACTTTCATGGGGCTCTGGATTAGATCTTTAATGAACATCTCCTGATATCATTATGGGAGCAAATATTGGAACAGCATCATGAAAACTTCAGATTTAGTCGATATGGAGGATTTATTACTTTTTTTTTTTTTTTTTTTTTTTTTTTTTAAGAACATAGTTTGAAAGTAGTTTGAAAATTGCTTCTTGAGTGACTTCATCTGCTGCTCTGCTCATGCTCGTCCTGACCTGAGCCACCCAGAAGAATATTTTGGCATAGAGAAACTGAGACCAAGATAAGCCAAAACAAGAAGCCATGAAATAAAAAATCAGCCACTGGCTTTGAGGTGAACAACAAACAAGTTGCAAATTCAAAATTCAAATCCAAGTGCACGCAGAGAGACGTGGACTTTTTGTCAGATTCTGCGGTTCTGCCCAGAAGCGTGGGGCATTGAGTTGCAGCGAACACAATAGTTGTGAAATGTAAGCACACGATACATAAAACAGAAGCCACAGAATTAATGAGTCCTGTTAATTTCACACTGCCCCCACTTTGGAATAATTAGTGCAAATTAAAAGCTGCACTTGTCAGGCAGAGCAGTTTGTGCACCATGTATTGCATTAAGACTTATTTTGGATCCATTTGCACAATGTGAAAATGGTGTG
This sequence comes from Heteronetta atricapilla, assembly GCA_011075105.1. NCBI lineage: Eukaryota > Metazoa > Chordata > Aves > Anseriformes > Anatidae > Heteronetta > Heteronetta atricapilla. The sequence continues at coordinate 29,278,759 of CM021734.1, read as the reverse complement.
AAAATATTTTTATTTCAATTAGTGGTAGTTTTACAGTCATTAAAAGATTTCTTTAATAGGCTTAGACTCCCATGGCCTGCACAGCTGCATGAGGTCTGGTTTGCATTTAAAGGTGGGAGAAAATATAGTGGGAAGGGAGACATTTAGCTGCCTGGATTTACTTAATTAACCCCTACCCCATTCTGAAATGCCAAGCCAGGCTGATCAATTATTTGTCCCCTCATCAGAGGCCAATTGCTCAATTGCAAATTATCCCTAATAATTACGCAGTCAAATAACCGCTGGATTTATTTTTAATGAATGTGGGAGCCCTTAACAAGGATTTAAATGGACCCACCAGGATTACTCAAAACTGACAACCGTCACAGGGCCGGAATCTGCTGCTCTGGCTGGTGTGGAGGAGACCCTCACTCTGTGTACTTCCTCTTGGTTTCCAGTGAGACCCGGGGTAGCAAAGGCACCACGTCCACGCTCGGTTATGTTCTTCCATCTCCCTTGTCTCACAGGGACAAACCGAAGCGGAGAGATGACCGAGAACGAGAAAGGCAGCGGGGACGCGGGATGCGACGAAGGCAGGGTGGAACGGAGGACGAAGAGCAGGCACGCTGCCTTTGCTGAAACGAGACGGAGCTCTGCCAGGCGGCAAAGAAAAAGGGGTTGTCAAAACAGCAGCGTGCTCCCCCCGGCACTCCCAGCGCGGGGAGAGGAGGGTCTGCAGGAGAGGAGGCAGCGCGCAGAGCTGGCCCATGGCGGGGATGTAATTAGTGCTGACACTGAACACGAGACAAGGCTTTTGGCGCTCGTTTTGCAGTTTTGACAGAGAGGGGAAACGTAAGAAAGGTGCCTCCTTTTTTATTTATTTCCCCCCTCCTCTCTCTCTCTCTCTCTCTCTCTCCATAAATAGCTTTCCCTCTTCAAATTCCCTTAAATCACTCAGTATCTGGGACGTGTTCCTTGGTGATGGCCACTCCTCAGCACACTTGTCAGCCTGGAAACAAGACGTGTACCTTGCTGAAATACTAAACCAAACGAGAACAGGAATTTAAATGTAATGCTGTGTCTGCTCATAGGCAGGAGAGAAAGATTCAGTAGTTGAATAAGCAACAGAAAACTCGGAGCGTGAGGAAGGAAATAAACTAAATGTGAAGGAGTATGAGGAGAGTTGAGCTATGCCCATTTCCCAACACAGTCCAGGTAAATTAAGGTGTTTGAACTGGTTTTGAAAGGGAAACTCGGCATCTGTCTGTTCTTTACCTTTCTTGTATTGATCTCCAGAGGTCCAGTGTGGAAATCGGGGTCCCACAGGAAAAACACTGTAACCCTGTCTCTCCCACCACCATCGCCCAGCCTCTGAGCAAAAGCACTCTCTTGGCTCTGATTTGCTTTTTCTCTCTTGTGTTGCCTGCTCTTTGTAGGTCATGTGTAAGCAATTTTTTCTGCTGCTTTTTCTAGGAGGTTAAGTAATTAACTTGGAGGAGAATGGAAAGCTCTGATCTCAGATCACTTTGAAAGGCCTTTTCCTGAGGTTTCTGCAGTGTACCTCTTCCTCCTCTGAAATTTCTTACTCCAGGTTCTTACATAGGGGACTGATACTCTCAACATCAGTCCCAACTCATCTTGATTGCAATGCATCCTATAATATAATCCTAGAGAGATTTTAACACTGATGATTGAGGCATGAGGACATATTGGACTGGTTTTGTTTGTTTGTTTTGTTTTGTTTGTTTGTTTTAAATTCCTGAGCCCTGTCTGCATGTCCTCTGCCATGATGGGTGTCAAGTTTTCCCAATGCAACCACAGCCTAAAAATTTCAGATTGCACTTAATGCCTCGGTGACTAGAGGACACAAAACCGAAGTTGTGGAAACATGGCTGGGTCTCCTAGCTGCTGGTGACCCCATGAGTGATGGGAATTTGGTTTGTCATCTAAAATCTGGATTTAAGTTCTTCAAAATGGAGATGATCCCCAAAAGATGAATTCAGCAGTGTTCATCATTTCCATGTTTATGCCTTTGAACATCTTGCTTATTTTCTGTGCTGTTGTCACTCTGATGGGTTTGCTCCTTACAGTGCTGCGAGTACAGCCTCTAGTTTGTACATACAGAATTAGCACATTAAAGTTGATGGGGTTTCCTACCTAGCTCCCTTATCTGGGGAAGGGACACCAAGACCCTGCATTGCCAAAGCAATTGCTGCATTTATTCTCTAGACCAGATGCCAGTAATGGGGGTGGGGGTGGGGAGGAAGAATCATCTGCCTAGCCTTTTAAACTGAGCAGATCATTTCTTTTCATATTTTTCTAATTGATTTAATTTACCAGTTGATGTTTTTATTACCAGTTTCTCATTCTCTCCTTCTCGGAGTTTTTCCCCTTAAATGTATGTCCCAGCCTGCGCTGCTGTTCACTCGCCTTTAGTTGTGATATAGTTCTTTTTCTTACTCCCATTAAGAATACTTTTCCCAGTAATTGTACCTCTGAAATAATGCTGATAGTGGTTAAGGATGCAAGAATCTCCTTTGATATTAGTAAGAAAATGCCAGCTCTGTTTCCTTTTTTTATTTTTTCTCCTTCTACTCTCTTTATCTGGCATGAGAGCATCTTCCAGCTTCTTCAGCTCTCTCATCATCTGTTCAACATGAGGACTTTTCTGGGAGTAATACTAGGTACAGGCGCCGTACTTTTTAAGATACCATTTTTTTATTATTTATTTATTTTCCCATCCTATGCCTAATGGGGATTTTGTGGCATCAGAAATACCAGAGCGAAGCAACCTTTTCCTCAACCTAGACAGAAGCATGTTTCTCAATGAACCTCTTTTTTTTTTTTTCCAGTGTTCTTTGTCTTGTCACAATAAACAATCAACAGTCCCAAAGAATGCTGTAATTAAAATATCCTCAAGGAACAGTGGTTGTTATGGATACTGTTAAGTGCACTGAAAAGTGCCATGGGTTACCGAGAAAGAAGAAATACTAATGTATAGTCTTTTGACCTTGCTTTGACCTGTGGAAGGGGGGGATGTGGAATACAGATATGCATTTTTATCCGGATAACGCACCACGGCTGGAATACAGAGCGGTTCTTCGCTGCCCTCTCTTTAGCAAGCGTTGTCAAACAGCGTGAAACCCACCGCGGCCAGTGGAAATTCGGGCTTTGAGTCTCGCCGCCTTCCTGACGGGTTCCTCCGCGGGCACTCCGCTCCGGAGGGCTCCCTCCCCAGCACAGCTCCGGGCGCCCACGAGGGCCTGGCGGGTGGAGGTCTGCCAGCAGCAGCTGGGTGACTTACTCGGCAGCACGTGGCCATTTGGCAGGAGAGATGGAGCTGGATGCAGCGGCGCAAGCCCGCGGCTCCTCTGCTCTGGAGAGCCCGGCCTCCGCGCGGGAGGGAGGCTGTGGGGTGGCACGGGCCCCCCGCACCTCCTCGGGGTGGGCACCCGGAGGCCTCCGCGGCTGCAGGGCCGTGCGAGGGGATCGCCTTTGTCTGCGGGAAGCCTTGCTGCTTTTGCTCGCTTTATCGCCTCCAGATCCGAGACTCGCAGCGCCTTCTGCCCCGTGCCTCTCCAGTCCCCGTAATGGCATTTGGCAAACACCCTTTGAGAGTCCAAATAATCTGTGTCATTTGGGTTTTCTCTCCGTGCTCTCGCTGACAGCCGCGGAGGATTCTAACAGATTAGAGGGGATGTTTTTCTGTCTTTTTTTTTTTTTCTTTTTTCTTTTTTTCTTTTTTCTTTTTTTCTTTTTAAAGAAGCAGGACATGTTTGTTCTTACCATACGCCCTTTATCTAAGAATAGCTTCAATGACTATTGCCTGTACTAAAGTAAGGCTTCTTGCTCTACAAGCACCCTTAGCTAAATATATATATATATATACATACATGAAGCTACTTTATAACATCATAGCATCTTTGTTTTCAAAGATGTCTTTAAAAACTTTAGGAGAAAATCACACTTCTGCTATCTGCTCAGCCATTTAATTTTTCAGATTTTTTTTGTTGTTGTTGTTAATATCCATTAATCCAACCCATACATTTAGCTTATTTGGCATGCTATCTACTATTTTGATACCTTTCTCTCTCACTTTACTTCTCTTTATTGAAAGGTAACGATTCAGCAGCGTTCTCCGTGGTGGATATGGTGTTTCAAAGAATCTCTTCGCAAAATAGATAGCGGTTCACCCAAGACATAAAGCATGGCTTCGCCTCCACACTCTGTTGCAATGTGTCAGCGCTGCTGGCGTTGTCCCCCATAAAGGGCAGAGGTCTGCCCGGTAATTCTGTAAAATGCATAGTAACAAATTGCAGGAAAGAGAAGAAATGACCCCGGGATGTCTCAGGAAGCCCTGGAAGACCTACAAACAGAAGCAAGAAAAGTCTCGAATGAGCTAAAGGAAAGGTAAAGCTTGAAAAACAATTAAAATAGTGAAAGTCCAGCATGGACTTTCAAGTGCGGTGAAAGCCTCTCCTGTTTGAATACCTCATTAAGCAGCTACATGGGAACTGAGCACCTGAATACCTAAAAATCTAGACCCAAATAACTGAGATTTTAAGCTGCCTGAAAAAGAAATTGATCTTTTGTTTCAGGATATGAAAATATGGGATGAGTGATTACTTTTCACTCCATGTATTTAAGGTTTGTCTCATCAACCTTAAGCCTGAGAAATAATAGTGAAGATTTAAATTCTGTACAGCCGTGTACTGGCTGGTTCTCAGAAACACAGGAGAAGGAATGCTGGAGGTCCTGCCTTCTGAATTAAACAGCATGTAAATGGAGGTTGCATCCTGTGAAGTGTTTGGCTCTGAGCAGGAGCAGAGCCCTGCAGGACCATCCACCCACTTGGTTAGGTGCATCCTTGTCTAGATCAAGGCACGTACTAGCTCAGCCTGGAAAAGCTCCTGGGCTGGGGCGCCAGCATGCAAGCTGTACACAAATGATCACACCCAACTGAGATGCTTCGAACTTGTGTTCCTTTAAAAAGGCAGAGGAAGCTCTTTTCATTTAGTTCCAGGCAGGACAAAATGGGAGTTTTAGAAAAAAACTGCTTTTGAGTTATAATACTGAACTAAATTAGGAACTGCAGAGGAAAAACAGTATTCCAAAGGTACAATTAGGAATTAATACTAAATAATTTCAGCATATATACAAAATTATAAGTATGGAGGAATAGCAGTTTAAAAACTCCTGTGCCCTCTCAGCCGTGCCTCAGGCGTTGCTACCATGACACTAGAGTAATTCATTGTTGCAGAACATTCCCTCCTAGAACTCTCTAAATATTTTAAGGAATTTCAATTACATATTGCAGAGGAACGTCTTAAAAGTATTCAGGTTTGCTAGCTTTGGGGACCTTGGAGGAATACGTACGCAGAAGAGCAAACAAAACCAGTTAGAAATGTACACTGTTTAATTAAAATAGCAGGCTTTGGCACGTTCTTGTTCATGTTAACTATGCCTTCTCGAGGATAAAAGCCCAGCGTAAAATCTGTTAAATATACAGATAGGATTTTTTTTTTTTTTTTTTATTTTTTTTTTTTTTTGGTCTCAGCTTTATTCCAAAAGCTTGTGTTGTCACCAGGAAAAACAAAACATAGACTTTGTTATAATTTTTGTTCTTGCCATATAAATTATAGACTGATCTGGACAGTTGATGTGACCAATAATTTAAAGGCTCATCCTGTTGAATTCATTGTGTGAGAGATAAGGAAGAGATTTTGTATCTTCGTCTCCATAATTGATTGCTATGATAGATGCCCAGTTACTGTGGATGAGGGCAGGAAAGAGAGCTGCTCTATGTGGAGCCTGCCACCCCAGTGCCTGCCAGGGCTCGCTGGCTCTCGAGTTTGGTATGGAAACACAAGTTATTTTTGCTGCATGGGCATAAGTGACTGTGAGGTGTGGTTTCTAGGCTGTTGCAACAACAGAGTTGGTACTTTCAGCACAGAACAACTCTCCTTCTTGTGCTCCAGGCAAATCTTCAGCAATTTCAAGGAGCGTGGTGACAAAGGAGAGGGCGGCTTGGATGCTCCAGTAAATTGTTAGCGGCCTTTTGCAGCTCAGATGCTGGTTGTGGTCCTGCACAGCATGTCTCTGCAGTGCCACGCAAAGCGCTTCACAGCACAGCGAAGGAGTGCAGCGTAAGCACACTTTGAAACTTCAGTCTGGGGGACAGTAAACAGAGCTTCAGTCCTCTAACTGGCTTTGACTGAGAGCCAAAATTTCCCTGTTTTCTGTACAAATTTGGCTGCTAGGTCACTGTGATGTACTCTGCTTCTCTTTGGTGACGCACTCTGCTCTTGGCCACCTCACTAAGGTAGGTAAGATAAGTGATACGTCTCAAACTTTAGAAATAAATGATTGCTTCCTTTCAAAGTCAAAACTGAGCCCACTGCTGCTCAGACTAAAAGGAGTTGTGTGAGGGGTGAGCATAACACCATGATGATAGGTCGTGGAGGCCTTTTGGGGGAATAATGCGGGTGTCTCAAGGTATCAGGAAAACCTACTCATTCTGGCTGGTTTCTGTCTCATCAGGAACTAACCCTGCGAGGGAGGGGGGATCCCGGGCCCGATTTTGGGCCTTGTGGGCTGGGCTTGACCGTGCAGCTCCACCTGTGCTGGCACTGGTCTAATTCTTCCCGCTGGGTGCACCAAGCGATATGCACTGCAGGAGCTGCTGGGTGCCCGTGCCTGTCTCTTACACTGGCGTGATCAGTATAAGGAAAAAAAATCAGAGTTTTTCTCTGAGTAATAGCAGCATTTTCCTAAAATCAACCAGAAAAAAAAAAAAAGCATACCTAAGTGTGGCCATTTATTTTCATGTTCTCTTGTACCCACGGTCTCAGCGGTGGGACCCGATGCTGTCGGCACCTTGACTCCGAACATCTCTCAGCAAGCATCCAGCTCACCACCCCGGACCTGGCTGCAGGGTGCTAATTAATCCTAAAGAGGGCTAAGTGGGTTCAGGTTACAGTCTCGTTAGTACTGAGGTAACTGGGTGACACACCAGAAGAATGTGAAATTGCCAGCTGAGTTATGAGCGCAGGGGGCTCTGGCTTATTCTTCCTTAAATACACTCTTTCTACATTCCCTTGACTGCAACTAAACTGCAGAATATTTACCTGCCTGATTGCTGTTTGTAAATCTAGGCTCTTCCCCCCCCCTCCCCATTCTAAATCTTCCGTAGATGCTGAGAGGAAAAAGTAGCATACAAGGAAGCGGCTGTAAAGCATTTCTTTTCTGTTCTGCCTCCCTGCGTAGAGCTTTTTGTGGCACTCAGGGGTGCAGTAGGGCTTGAACAGTCCAGACAGTGTGCCAAAGCGTATTCCTGCAGGACATCACTAGAGATCCCTGCTCGTAAACCCTGCCTGCAGAGCTGTAACTGGAGAGAGAGAGGGAGAGAGGTGAGGCGGGGAGGACACAGAGGTGTGATTAAGGGCTTCCACGGAAAGCAGAGAGGGAAAACAGAGAGAAAACAGTGGGAAGACCGGGGAGATGGGAAACAACAACATTCAGGGGCCGGGCTGAAGACAAAGGGGTTGAAACAGAAAGTAAAGGAAAGAAGATAATTGCAATCCTGGGATAATGTATTAAGATGGAAAGCTGGTCCAGTCACAACAGACCTGTGTGGAAAGTCCAAGAGCTGGCTGGGAATCAGCAGTCAGAGGCTGCAAGAGAAAGGGGGAAATGGAAGAAGGGGGTTGGCCATGAGAGCGAGAAAACCTGCTGTGCTTTATAGGGACTGAAGGTCTGTTCGGGTGCAGACAAAATGCTCAGCAATCTGCAGGGAGAGAAGGAGAGGGTCTGCAGGGAGGTGGTATGACGAGCTTCTCGTAGGGAACGTCTTTAACTAAGTAAAAAGGGCGGTGAATTCATTAAGGAAATTCACTGAATTTCAGTCTGCTTATCTGAGCATCTGAACATGGCTTTAAGGGCACAACTTGCACACGGGAAAGAGAAATGTGCTGGGAGCGGGGGCTTCTCCCTTCTTTGCTGGTATAGGTATCTGGAAATCATACCTGGGTGGTGGAAGGCATGGATTGCTGCTGCTACGATAGATTGTTACCATACCAGTATTTCATTCTTAAAAACAAAAGGAGAGTCTGAAGTAGTGGAAAGAGAAGCTGATGGAGCTCTTGTAAGCCCCTTCACTCAGTATCTGCCTGAATGTTTTTAGTTATGGATCAGCTTCATCTCGTTTCCTAAAAATTATTTGAAAAAAAAAAAAAAAAAGAAAGAAAGAAAAACAACTTTTCCCATTTGTGAGAAACACTTGCATATTGCTAATACTCTGGTCCGTGGTATCTCATTACTCTCATAATTTATTTCTGCACCTGGCTAGCTTTCCTCAGGTACATATAGGCTAAAACTGAACATGAGTTCTATACCATTTACGGTGTTAAATAGCTATTTTAATTCAAGATTTTATTGTGCTTGCCTGTGACTGAACAGAGACTGAAGAATCCATGCAGCATTAAGAGGCTCTTGAAAATTTCAGCCAGTCCCCTGACTCTGACTACTGATGTCATGAAAAATCACAAGTGGGATAAGTGAGTGGGGCTGGCTGGGGGAGCTTGAGGGTTGCTTTTCATTCCTTCTTCAATTCAGCACAACCTCCATTAAATTATGGATAAACTCTCAATAAAAAACAAAGAGTAAAAAAGAGTGACAGCTGAATTTTCAGACTCAGATGACCTGAAGAATTACTTTAAAGACATTAGGAAGCATAAAGGATTGAAATGTATGACTGCGAGCATCCAGAGGCACATTCTATTCTCTTTTCTCAGATTCAGTTTCTGGTATTCACTTTCATGACTGGCCCATTTCAGTGACATTACTGGGACAAGCTCCCTATGGGCATAATTCCTGTTACTTCAGTAACATCAGTTCAAGTCAACATCTCTATGCAGATTAGACCTTGCTTGATGAATTGTGGGAGGTTCACATTAATCATGCAGGAAGATGTGGCCACTGTCATCAAGTGGCCATGCCGCAGAAGCACGGTGGTGACTACTCCCAACATACTGCTGGTTGCACGGGGAGAAGGCTGCAGAGTGCAAAAAGATAGAGGCCTTTGCTGCTTGTTGAAGGAGGGAGAGGTACCTTTGCTGGGAGGAGCAGAAAATGAATTTGTGAGTGAGGAACATCGTGAAACTGCAGCTACAGATTCCCAAGGCATTGGTATGCTAGGAAATTGAATGCCCACAAGCAGTTCATCCAACACCTTTTTATGAAGTTGAATGGAGCATCCAAAAGGGAATATAAGCAACAAGCGAGTGACTTAATGTTGTTTGATCAGCAAGCTAACTATTGCTTAACAACCTGAGTAAGGAAGTGTGAAGCTGTGACCAAACCGTGGCAGAACTGCGAGGAGCATTGCAGGCAGTGCAAAATGCTGGACCTACAATTGTTGTCTCATATGAGAGGCCAAAAGAAAAGGGGGAAACTTGGAACACGTATAGCCAGCTTTAGGCTTAGTCAAATGGGTACTTGGGAATCCTTTGCTTAGATATAGGTGGCAGCGGGCATCAGAGAGCCGAGCTGTGGGCAGGGATGCCAGAGGATCCTGAGTTAACATGACTCAGCCTTGAAAAACCACTCCGTGCTCTCTGCACGTGGTGGCACTCGGCAGGCTGCGTGAAACAATCTGGTCGCCTTAGCTCAGTGCCACCACAGAAATGCCAAGCTTCTTAAGCCGCTTAGCAGGCTTGGTGGAGAGGATAATGATTAGCTGTTCATTAAAGTCAGCCCCTCCAGGTCGGGATGAGGGGTATTGGCAGTGAGAAAGCTCTTGCTTTCCCAGCGCCCTTCGTGCAGACAGGGGGCTGCAGCCTTCAGGGATGCGGTTGCTAGTATTAAGTTGGCTTAAAAGTACGAAGTGGCTTCATTTCTGCTCCAAAGACCAGTGTGGGACACCGTGAACTTCCCCTCTGCAGGATGAACCTCCCTGGGGTCAGGCATGCTCTGAATAACTACAGAGAGGATGCAGTGCACATGTCAACTTAATTACAGGAATTTGTTTAAAATACAATCGATGGTGTGTGAAATTATATAATTATTCTATAAAATACACTTTGTTAATTAATGTTTTAATTAAAGGGTAATTGGAAACTCTTTGCATTACTACCTTTTTTTGAAGGACATGGATGTGTCTTTACCTCTTAGCCACTGGTGAGGCCAAAAAAAAATTATATTAAACTGGAAGCCCAGGAGATTCTCAAAAGAAGCACAAATGTCAGCTACATCCCCATTTGCCACAGGAAGGAATTTGGCTGTCCTTTAAAATCTTCCTTCTCAATCAGCCTTCAGTTTTTCTGGTATTCATCACGTCTCTTATTCGGGAAGAGTAATTGTCCCTCTGGGAGACTTCCCTTGAAATGCCTCCCTGGAAAACTGACTTGGAGCAAAGTGGTGAGGACTGGTTGCTGGTTGAGAGAGCTGGCGTAGGCAGTTTGTCAGAGCAAGGCATAAATCCTTCTTTCTCCCTCATGATCGCTTTCCTCCAGTATCTTTCAGCTCACCTGTTTACTTTGCAGGCTCTCCATATTAACAACCTGAGGCTCCCTATTGCTCACTGCCAAAATGGCACTAGAGTCACCACAGTCCCCAGACTACTTTTTGTACCTGTTAGCATGGAATAAATGAAAAGAAATGGCTGGAGTCTGGGAACAGCCAGAAATGGCCATGGCCCTTACCTTGCTCCTGGAAATACTTCTATAAGAAGACCCCAATAGGATGGAAAGGGTAAATCTGAGCCCCACGTGTGGAGAAAGTACCAAGACTTCCCAATGTAAGGTTCTGATTTTACAGACTTGTGCAGTTCAATGTGAATGCAGCCAGTGAAGGCAAGAGGCAGGACGCTGCTTCCACGTCCAAAGTGAGCTCCTGCTCTTGTTTACAGCTCTAGGACGCAGATTAATGTGCACCAGGAAATTCTGGGCAGTAGGCAGTTCTTCTGCGTGCCTCGGTCTCCTGTTTACATGGTGAAATTAAACTGATAACTTTGTGCAGCTATTGCTGCTCTCCACCTGCCTGCTACTACCGAACACATGAAGAGCTAGTGCGTGCTGTTTTACTGTGGCTGGTGGAAAGCGCCGGTTCCCTGGGGCTGCTCACTGACAGTGCCACAGCCCCTGCAGGCTTGGGAGGCCCCAGGTCCGCGGCAAAATCATCGCTGAACGCGGTGATGGCGCGTTAGTGTGTGACATGGGAGGAAAAGGGATTATGTGAGGCCAGCGCAGACAGAACAAGGAGCACTGTAACTAGCACAGGGACAAGTGAAAGCGACATCAATCAGGAGTGAATTACAGCACACCCAGGACAGGAAAAGGAGCCAGGGTGCATACACTTGCACAGAAAAAGCTGCGCAGCTTCAGTGATTTACGGGCAATAGTTAGCCAGGGAGCAGTTTTAATGCAATCCAATTTGAGATTCAAAGTATTTTTGAGTTCCTAATCGCAAATTTGAGCTCACTGTGTCTTATCCTTATAGAAAGCTGCTCCTATTTCTCTTTAAATTCAGCAGTGAATCACCATGCCATGCCTGAGCTATTCATGCGTGAGATGTCAGGTGCATGAGAGCTTACATCATATGCCATGCCGATGCATAAAATTTTTAAACCTGCCCTTGACAACCAAACAATTCAGCAACCTGGACACAGGCTGCAAGGATCAAAAAGTAGGACAAAAATTACAGCTGTTTGTACAGCTTTGCACAATGCCATGGCAATGCTTTTTGCAAGAAGAAATATTTACGGAGAGTAAACACGATTTAGAATGAGATATTACGTCTGCTTCTTCTCTGTGGGGATCCACGCACTGAGTGTGGGGTTAACACTGCTGGGAGATCCTGAGCTTTCGCCTCGGTGAGTCCTGTGTTTTTCCCAGGGGGAGTGTCCATCAGGTGGGACAAAAGCAAGCAGAAAAAAAACAACGTGAATAGGAAAGAGGGAAATTTAATGTAAGTGCTGCTTTTTTTTTTCTTTTTCATTTTTTTCTGTACTGCAGATTGCTTGACAAGGATGGTACCAATTAGTGCTAGCCATGGCTTTGTTTGTGTTACTGACAGGTCCATCAGAAACTGGCCTGAAAACATCAAACTTACTTTGCAGATGTCGCTGAATAATCATTAGGTGGCTGTAGCTTTCAGCTGCCAAGTGAGGAAAGGTCCCAGCATATTAAGCGGATGAGAAGTTTCTGAAGTTTCAAAAATGTTCTGGTAAGAATTTTCCGATGAGACATTGGCTGAGGGTTTGTAATCCATCCTCTGCTTCTGCGCGAAACGTGAGAGGGAGTGGTCTTCTCAGCAAAGCTGGAGAAAGTCTGAAGTGTGGTGGGATCTCTGCTCCAGCTGGATTTACAGGTCCGAAAGCATCTTGGGGCTGACTCCACCGGGGTCTCTGAAGGTGTGCCTGCTTATCTCCAGACTGAATTTGCACCAGCGGAAAAGCAGTCGTTCTGGCAGAGACATTTTATTACATCAGGAACTGCCTGAATGTTGAGGTGATTTTAGTTGATATCTGTTTCACATTTTATTGAATGTAATCTGCAGATACGCAGGCTTGCAGGAGTGAAATTACAAACCTCCCCCTATAGGAAGTCACCTAAATAAATGGCTTGATTTTTCTCCTCCCAAGAGCGCTGTGAACAGCCAGTGCTCAGCAAAACCTGTAGCCACACAGCAGCTCTGGTTTTTGAGCTGATTTTTTCAGTGAATAAAAATGAAGCTACACGACACTGGACGTTTGTGTGGCTTGTGTTTAGAGATCTGAGAATGTGTTCAGCTATACTGTGTTGTTGTTGTTGTTGGTTGGTTATTTTTTGGTTGTTGTTGTTTGTTTTGTTTAAGTCCAGAATATCTTCCTAAGAACCTCTCCCCCCATTTCCAACTGATGCCTTGAATTTGGTAGGGACAGATCTGTGAAATACCCATCTCAGGCCCAAACTATGCGATGGGTGAATAAATAAATCTAGGCCGCTGCAATGCGTGCTGCTGGATTCCTCAGCCTCTTCCTGACAGCGATAAAGGGATTGGGATTCCTTTCCATGTAAATCCAGGAGGAGGAGGACAGCCAAAGCCTGCATGGGAAATCTCGTCCCTTCTCACGCCGCAGTGCAGCATTTACTCCGTCTTACCTGTCATCTCTGAAAGGAATCGCCTTGCTCTAGCCAAACCTGGAGGAGTCTAACATGGAATAATTTGATGATGGGGGGCTGAAAGAGACGTGTAGCAAGAAAGGCAGCAATCAGAAGGATGTAAGAAGATACAAATTAAAGTAAGACGTAGTTTACTCTTACCAGACAGCTTGCCTTAGTTGGAATACTTCAGACACACTTAGATGTGTGTGTGAATTTGGCCCGTACTGTCTGAGGGACAAAGCAAGCCCTCATCGTTATTTCCTGTTGCTATGACAGAGAGATTTAAAATACCAACATTTTTAAATGCCTGGTTTTAGAGGGAACTGTGAAATGGATATGATTCTTCTCTTATTTTTGAGTTGCACACTGGGAAAACAATGCGCTAGCGTAGATATGAACAGAAATCATTGCAGCCTGTTAAAACAAATTAGGAAACATGCTTTCAAATCTTAATATAATTTCTAGAGGAAGGAGCCTCTTGACTTGAATAGTAAAGGTCTGAAAATGGTCAGAGAGAGTCATAGAGCTAAGTGGGGATCCCAATTACAGATTAGCAATAATGCAAATGTTGCTGCAGAGGGACCACTCAGCTTCTGTAGCTCGGGAGCTGCGGCTGCGACTAGAGCACAGGCATAAAAACCTCTCTTTCATTATTGTTTTTAATTATCTGCACATCGACAGAGCTGGAATACCTGCTGCACACTGAGGCCCTTTGTGCAAACCCATCAGCGGAGGCTGTGCGGGCCGAGGCCCATATTTTTTGCCTTCCAGAGGATACGCAGCTGAATTTGGCTTTCATGCAAATGCCTTTCTTTCCTATTTCTCCTCCTCTTCACCGGCTATTTCCCCTGCTCCACTGAACATAAGCAACCGACGCAGCCTTACGTGATGACACCAGGGTCCAGGTACCCCGCTGCCATCCCAAAGAGAAAATCTTGCCAACGTTATCTTGCAAGGTTTGCTGCCAGCCAGAGGCTGCGTAGTTTGAGACCGCGCTAAAAGTGCACATAGTGCTGGCGTACTTGCAGGGAAATGCAAGGAAACCTGGCCCCGATTTTTGTCCCCGTGGCAGCTCTAGGAGGACAGGAGAGAGGCAGACACACAGCTGGGGCCACGATCCAGCACGAGCAACCTTCCTGCCCATTGCAGCGCCTTCACCCCCAGCTCTACGTCACAAGGAGCCCGAGGAATGGTGAACAGCAAAAGGATGCAGGCGGCTTCTGGCTGCTGCTGCCGGGGCTCACAGCAGGGCCCGTGGTAACGAAGGTGCTCCTCCTTCACCTTAGCCTGTTTTCCTGACAGCTCTGCGCCGGAGATTCACGCGGCAGCGAATTTCTACCCGCTGCAGGCACGTGAAAGATGGCTTGTATATGGGAGGGCATAAGGTACCCCTTCTGGAAACGGGGCAGCGGGCAGAAGAAAGCTGGAGTACGGCCCGGGAAAAGGCAGGGGAGGTGGCAGTGTTGGCTAAGGCTCTTCTGGGGAGTGAGAAATGAGTGCTTCAGGAGGGAGACTGGTACTCTAGGGAACATCTGCCCGTTATTAAGCGAGGAGGGGGAGGAAATGGTGAGTAAAGTCATCACAACACTGAACTCCTTTTAAATAAGGGGCAATTGGAAAGCAGCACAGGCCTTGGGAAAGTAGCTGGTAGAAAGCGGAGAAGGGATAGCATGAATAAATGCAAATCAGCTGGCCTACATCGTGCATATCCGCGGGAAGGGAATAAAGTGACAAACGTGGTGAATCAGTAATCGCTATTTCTCAGAAATCGTCAAGAGCCGGGGAAGCTCCAGAGAACGAGAGGAAGAAGCAAAGGTGAAATTCCACCCTGAGCCCAGCTGGGCCGAGCAATTAAAGCCCAGTCAATCCAGCAGCAGTCCTCCGGGAAATAATGCGGCGAGCAAGCGGAGGAGAAAAAAAAAAAAAATCTTAAAGAAAAGAGGAAATGATGAATGGTGGGGGTGGGGGGTGGCCGCGTGCTCCAGAGAGGAGCATTGCAAAGTGAATTCCTGCAAGTCCAGCCCCAAGCCTCGGGCTGTGATTTGTGGCTCCTCGTTGTTCTCCGGGCTTCTCCGAAGGGCAGCGCGGGGGGAGCTTCGCGTGGACGGAGCTGCTGGTTTGTGGGGCAGGGAGGGAAGCCGGCAGAGCGGGGCCAGCTCTACCTCCAGAGTTAATAGGGTGTCTAATCATTAACACTAATGACCATTACGCCACATGCTGTATAAAAACACACCAGTCACACTGTGCCGTGTAGGATCTGACTGGATACAGAAAAAAGGGAGCAGAGAATCCAGGGGACAAAATAAGTGGTGAGGGTTGGAAATGTATTTTAATTTCCTGTAGTCACTACCCTGCATTTCGGACTTTTTCATGAGGTTATTTCCTACCAAAGCATCAGCGCAGCAGGGGCTAGGTTTTCAGGTAGAGGCTTCCTCTCAGTAACCGGGGGGTCTGCCACGAACCCCAGAAGCCTTCCCGGCCAGAACGCCGCTGATACCCGTGATGGCTCTGCAGAGCGTTCAAGCTCTGTGAGGGCTTTGTCAAAATCCTTTTAGTGACAAGAGTTTAGTGAATTCTGGCTATCTGGGATTGAGGATACTGTAGTAATTAGATCTAGACCGTGGTCAGAGGTGGGTTTGGCTGAAAGCAGGTGTCCTTCTTGGTCAGGTTGCCTTTTAGCTGGCTCACTTTTTGGCTCGGGATTGCTCCGACGTGGTTTATTGTGCCGCTGCATGACTGCTGCTGCCAGCACGAGGGAACGAGGGGGAACAAAGGCCTGGAAGGGGGCAGGGGGCCATTGCCCGGGTAGCGACAGCAGGGACCACCATCCAAGTAAGGGGGTTGTGCAGGCAGGAGCTTGGTTACAAACGTGCATATGTGCTTTCAGGATCTGCTACGTTCCTGACTCAGGCCGGATGATAATTTCAGTTTGCTTGCCTTTTGCTCTATGCTTTTGCAGGATATTAGCTTTTTTAAAAATCTTTTTGCGTCCTTCCCCCCCCCCCCTTTTTTTTTCCTGGGCAGTGGGGGTGGGGAGAAAAGCATAGTAGTGAAAAGTGAAGGGGAGCTGGGATTATTTTTGTCCATTAACGTGGCTCTAAATGGCTGCAATTCAAATGCAAGAAAATCAGAGCGATACAGCAAACGTAACAAAGGAAGAAATACCGGGAAAGCTGGGCAGCTGGAAAATAAGAGCAGGAAAAGTAATAAAAACGAGAATCAGATTGGAAAAAGAAGACAAAACCCTTGGTGTGAGGGCAGAGCGCTAGGGAAGAGAGGGAAGGCGCAGAGAGCTCAGAGATTTCTAGCAGGTGTTGAGCCTGATGCACACATCCTTTGCACAACAGCGAGTGGCTAAGCAGGGAGAATACAAAGAAGCATGACTGACATAAGCACAGTCACCATGCCAATGAGCACAAGTGCCTGTATATATTAATAGGCCAGAGGGAAGATGTGAATGCGACGGGAGCGCGAGCCGCTGGAGGTGAGCCGTGTCAGCGGCAGCACATGGGCGTGGGGCGCCGGTCTGACATCCGCTTCCACTGCTCACTGCCTGCAGGCAAAAGGGCTCCTTGGGCATCTGGAGAGCCTGCCTCCCGGCACAGCCAGGGCACTGACAGCCACCCTCACAAAAACACTGGCCGTCCTGAGCCTGTGTGGCAGCTGGGGATGGAGCACGTCTTCGGGACGCGGCCTGGGGTGACGGGGCAGGCGGCAGCCTCGGGCTGCTCTTGGAGCACGCTGGCATCGAGCAGGGTTTGTGCTCCCCGCTTTGAGCCTTGCCTTACTGCAAAAGTACAGGGACAAAAGGGCTGGGGCTGCCTCATTCCAGTCCTGCACCCGAATGCCTGCGTGCCTTTCCCAGTTTCTCCCGTGGCCTTCTCTTTCCATGCGTTATCCTGGCCCTGGCTGCGCGCTAACCTCCTAGTGCAGTGAGCATGCAAATGCCTCCTGATGTCTCAGCCCCGGGTCAGCTATTCTCATGGCTGACTGACAGCTGGGCCTCCACCCGCACACTGGTTTTCTACTTGGAGGGTGAATGGATATGTAGATAGGCGGTTGAGCTTTCTTAGACGTTTCAGAAGCTATTGTGTATCTCTGTGCGCGTACCTACGCGTGGCCTTCTGCTGTGCTCCACATGGGAGACCGCTTTGCTCCCTGAATGGGGAGGGTTTCGGCCTTAACCATGGCTCTTCATCCATTGCTGCAGCTTCTCATCCCTCCCCTCCAGTCTTAAAGCTCTTGGCTTCAGAATTTGCTCTCATTTAGCGAGCGGGCCTCCGTTTTTCTGCTTCGTGCCTGTGTCTCTGCTTTGCAGACTACTGGCAGATGCCATTTGCCGAGCAAGATTGTGGTTAAAGCATCTCACTTTTTTTTTTTTTTTCATCTTTTTATCAGTCTTTCTACCTGCCTACAGTTGCTGGTGGTTGATAAGCATCTGCCTCCTATTTTTTTTTTTTTTCCAGCCAGGCTTCCAGCCCTTTTATTCCCTCGTAAAAGGCTCTCTGCCGCCTTGGTACACACGTTACGTAGCACCTGTTGGCTGCAACAAATCTGACAGGTGCAGAAGTGAAAACTAGATGGTTTTTGATACATTTAGGGTTGTAAACAATAATGTCGTCCTCTTTTAATATTTGTATTTCATCTGGGAAGCTCCTGGCCTTGGTTACAAACACCTGAAGAGATCCTTGGCTACATTTTTGGTTGTTCATTTTCAAGCAGCTTTCTGCAGGACTTTGTGATTCCTGTCTTTACTCTCTTTTTCTCAGTTGTGTAAGGAATAGTCGTAGGAAGTTGCTGTGTAAAATGCAGTGCCAAAAAATAATAATTAAAAAAAGTGGGATATATGCTAGCATAATAGTAAGTAGCGAAGAGGGAATTTAGCAAGCTGGAGGAGTTTTCTAAAGCCCTACTCAACATTTCACATTTTATGATTCTTAATGACAAATGGTGATTGTGAATATTCATGAATTTTTCCCTGGGTTAATGTCATAACCTTTGCAGTAAAAAGGCTGTTTTCACCGGTAATAGCTACCTTCCAGTTTATTTATGCTTGGTTGTTGTTGTTGTTGCTGGTGGTGGTGGCAGTGGTCTATTTTGTTGTTGTGTTTTTTTCAGAGATAGCCCCAAAATTAACATTCCAAGTGTAAGAAAGTGATTTTTTTTTTTTTTTCCTGGGGTGTGAAGGGGAAAATACATTTTAAAAGTCCCTCATGTCACGTCTTCATTGAGACAATGCAGCTCTTTACAATCAAGCTCTCGTTTTTTTTTTTTTTTATCTCGGTGCTTTTACGGTGCTGGGAAAGGTGTCTGCATTCAGCTTTTCTTCAGACAAGAACCGAATGCTACAACTCAGCGTGTAGTGTGAAGAATTTGTTTGTCTTCTTCAGCATGAAGAATTTTGCCTGTCTTTGTTTCTCCCATTTACTCTGAACGTTTATTTGGCATTTTATCAGTAATTACCTTATATCCTTTCCCTGGTCAGCATGCACTCTTCCATTCCCTTTTTCCTGCCTGTGATTGTACTTGGTGCCTTGCAGTCATTACGTCTTACTTTGCTGCACTGAACTGGATGTGCCCTTTATCTGTCCATAAGCCTAATTTATTCAAATCATTTTAAATTTTCTTGCTCTGTGCACCATTTTACATTTATGTGCTATCAGCAAAAAATTCCACTTTAAAAATTATATCCCCTGCAGGCCATTTATATAAAGTTGAACAAAAGCGGGCATCGTGCTGAAATTTGGAAGCGCTGCCTCGGCACCGTCCCCCTGGTCACCCTGAACCGTTCCATTTTACTGACGTCCTGCTTCGTGTCCCACAGATGATTTTGAGGCCATTTGCTGTTTCTTTCTCCTCCTTTATTCTATGCTTGCTGATTCTACAGATTGATCTCTTTGTGGGGTGTGACACCACGTGAATATCATCTTCCATCTGGGTGAATTATGCCTGTCGCTTCACTTCTGCCTCTCCTCGGCCATACTTTAGGACAGTTCTAGAAGAACTTTCAGCACAGTTGACAGGTATGACGTGAATCCAGGCTGCCTCTCCTTCCCCAGACTGTGTATTTCCATGGGTTACATAATCCCGTCCCATATTAATGTTTTCAATATCCGTTCTGTGGCTGCAGTCAGGATTACTGGTGAGTAGGTGCCTAAATCCTCCATTGATTTAAAAAGAAAAAAGAAGTAAAAGCTGGGGCAGCCACCTTCTATGCATCTCCAGATATACCTTCCCCAGGAAGCTATCAAGCAGTATTACTGAAGGTTTTCCAATTTCCCTTGCTATTTCCTTCCAACTTCTGAGATGCAGTTAATCTACGTCTTGGGCCCTGTCAACTTTTAATAGTTCTAATTAACTAACTACCTGTCCAGATTGGATCGTAAAGCCTTTTAACATTTCATTTTTTTTTTTCCCCTAAAGAAAATGTATCCTTGTTTCCGGGATGTGACCTTCAGCTTCTTCTGTAAATACTCAGGCAAAGAATATTAATTCAGGCTCATTTCGGCATCAGTCTCATCTGTCACTGGCTTCTCACTCATACCCTCTCGTGGCCCCACTGATTCCTTCCCTGGTCGTGTGCTTTTAATATATCGAATGAAAGATCTCCATTGAGTTTCTTCACATCCTTGCCATTTTTTTAAAAGCATTTGCTCCTGCAGAATTTCCTGCCAGTGTTTGTAATTGCCCAATTTTGAATGCAATGTCATCAGCAGACCTGCTAAGTAATATAATAACAATGCAATAGAGGAAACTGAAACCATGGTATGGGCCCAAATGGCGAACTTGTCTGGAACTGGATATTTTGAAGTGGAAGCGGCTGCAGTTTTGCAGTGCGTGGAGTCAGACCAGAATCTGGCCGTGTATGTGAAATAACTCATAAATTACCTGGGGCTTTTTTCATTTGTCTATGTTAAGAGCTCTAAACAATGTTTTATAGGGCATTCACTGGGAAATCTGAAACTTGCCAGACCGCTTTTTGGAGGAAAGCTTGTCTTTCCTTGGGAAAACAAAAATTTCGCTCCTTGTTCTGAAATAGCTCTTTTTCTTCCTAGAAAGTTTCTGTCTCTGTATGTCTATGCCTGGCCTTTTTGTGGCACCTCCGTGCACTCTTGTGCCTGATTTCATGGCTGTGCTGGGCTTTCTGCGTTCAGCTCCATCCCAGTGTCGCCACGAGCTTGGGTCCCCTTCTGATGGACTTTTTCCTCCCACCATGCAGATGGCACGCTGAAAGACCTGCTGCAGGGCTCTCAGCACAGGGCATGGAGGAGCTGCCCTGCAAGGGATGTTCCTGGCATCCCAGCGAGGTGGCTCCAGACAGCTCTGTGACCCGGAAAGCACCTTTTGAGAGGCAGCCAAAACAGACGCCGGCCCCCGGGCCTGCAGGAGTCACTTGCGGGCTTTTGCAGATCATTAAGCAGATCAAGAGAGGGCAGAGGTGACGTGAAACTACCGTGGTTTATCTACGAGGTCTCTGTAGCCTGCTTGAAAGGCAGCCTGTACAAAGGTTTGCTGACTGCAGAAGGCACGCAGCCTGTACCAACGCTTGGTGCCGGAGCCGAGCTGTGCAGAAGCCACCGTGATGTGTTGTGGACCTGGCTACAGCTTCAGAGCGGGTCTGGGGACAGCAGCTTGCTGACAGGTAGCTCGGTGCTCTGTCTGCTGGGTGCATACACCGTCTAGGTGGAGCAAGGAGAGTCACTGCAGAAGCTGTTTCAGCTCAGCAGTCACTACTCCTACCTTTTTTTTTATACCTTAATGTCCTAAATCATATTCTCTGTGTTGCTTAATACCACATCTGGCATTCTTCCCTTCCTTGTCGGTTTATGTACACATTAAATTAGAAAGCAGTCCAGTACCAGATCAAGCTTTGCTTCCTCCGCTTAATGTAATCCACTCTGAGGTCGAGATAATTAAACTCTCCCGCTTTCACTGCCGTGGTCTTTTACATGTTTTGCTTCATGCATGCTATACTTCATGCCTCCTTCCTGCCGATGCTGTGCGTAACGCGTCCTGTCCCGAACAGCTCCACTGCAGGCACGACCTGTATTGAGCAGCGTCAGCGGCAAAGGCGACTGGGTTCGATGGGCAGAGAGTGGTCTATGCCCTTACAAAATGGGTGTCATTTTCAAATGGTACCCATAAAAATTTTTTGGAAAGCCATAGGGTCAGGCCCTGGGCGTTCGCCTCTGTGAAGTTGTCCTCTCATCAGTCCCGGTGGTTGCTAGTCCCACAGTGTGTCCTAGCGGCGCTCAGAACAACGTGTTAGGACGGGCTGTCTGCGAGAGTGCAACAGGAGCCAGAAAGGAAGGGAGAGAAAAACAGAGTAACACTGCTGATACTCTGTGCACAAAACACGCTTAACTCTAGCCAAGGCTTTCTCCATTTAAATTCAGAATTGTTCCAATTTTATTTCAAAGTAGAAATAAGATGTTGTACTACTGTACACAGTTGTTTTCCCAGCTAAGCTTTTTCAGTCAGCAAAAGCTTAAATAATGTAAAAAGTGATGTCACTTGAGGAAAAAAAAAAATCCTGATCTTCTTTGTCACATTCTGTAGTGGAAATAACACTTAACAATGTTAGAGATTTAAATATGTTGGTATATCTGAGGACATGGTTTGCTTCCAACTTATTCTGAAAAAGAAACACAGAAATTTCAAAAATTTTTATTTCGATCGTTTTTAATTTTGTTTTCTGTGAGTAAGTCTCTCTGTCACCCAGTGTAGGTGTTTTTTAGTGCCTACAGGGTACTAAATATTGGTATTTATGTTAAAGTACAAGCTTTACATGGTGGTACTCTCACACAGCACTTGCAGTTTCTTTCCCACATGGGAAGACATGCTGCTTCATTGGTAGTTTGGTTTTATGAAGCTGGCTAGGGGCCTGTGTAAGCAATAGCAGTGTTTTGCCTCAAGAACTGGTATTATGTGGAGGCCAAAATAACAAGCAAAATTCCCTGAGATTTGAGCATCTTGTGTTTGGTCAGGGTTCCTGGGGAAGGAAATACTTTGAATGTTGTTTGTGTAGAAATGACACCGCAAGACTCTCTGTATGGTTGACTCAAACCGCATAGTTAGGTGGGCAAGGCATCCCCGCCATCGAACCATGGGCTGGGTCCTTCCACCCCTGCCCATGTTACAGAAGAGAGGCAGCTGCCCCGGTGCCTTTTGTTCCCTGAGCAGGTAAGTGACTCTAGCCATTACAGTTCGCAGCCCCCTGGGAGGCTGACAGATGAAGCTGTGCTCCTGAGTCCTGAACATATAATTTGCAACACGCAATTTGTGTCGCGTCATACCTCGCCGGAGCTCTGCCTTCTGGAGTACCCAAAATGTATCTACGAATAGATCATGTCATGTCAAAAATGAAATGGAAGGTGATAGTAATTGTGGGCTGTATAATTAGAAAGCAGGAATCAGAACATCTAACTAATGGCAACACCTGGAATACCTGCACAAAAAGCTAATCAGAAGTCGACTTGGAATCCAGGGAAGCCTCTCTACAGCTGTTTCTGCCCCTTTAAAAAGCTGCTCAATATATTGCAAATTACGCTTTGATCACACTTCTGCCGGTGTAAACCACATGGAAGTCAAGCATAGGACGGTAATCTGACTCTTCGAGAAGGTCACATCCACGAGATTTAAAATGTAAAAAAAAATGGCACACAAAATGGTTTTCTAAATTTAGATGCCTGCCTATGAAATCGTGGTGTATCCAAGCCTAATGAAGGTTACTTGATGTTACAGAGTCTAAAAGTCTGTCAGAAGTACAGGGGAGGAGGAGGAGAGAGAAGCAGCTTTACGGTCGTGTAAAAACAAAGCCTTTATTTTCTCCTTTTAAATCTCTCTGCTGTGCCCTGATTGAACATAGGATGAAAAGCCACTGTCCTGAGATTTGAGGAAAACAAAGATTTTCTGTTTTTGCTATTACATTGAAAAGCTCTTTACTGTGTAAAATGTTGTCCCTTCTAAACTTTCTCAGGCTTGGGGCTTAGGTTTTGTGGGATTACAACTGCTGCTACCACAGAAATCTATTGTCAGTAGGATGCGGTATTGCAGAGTGGCCCCTGTGGCCAAGAGCATCAGCTCTCTGATTTTTGTATCAATTTTACGTGGTATTTTGGGTGAAGTATTTTCAGAATGAGAATTTTTGCTTTTAAAGGTAATGCGATGGCATGTCAAGGTGGTGTGTTTTGACCCAAGCTCCGAGTTATTACATGGTAAGAATGACAGAGCAATGGGCTGAGGCGTTGCGCTGAGGATGGCAGTCGCGATGTTGATAGGAGCAATGGGCTCCTTCAGAATTGGGCCCTAGGATTTTATGTTGCTTTTGAGCTGATATATCTCTCCATTATCTAGATTGTCAAAAACACCCCTAGCATCCATTAGAGCTTGTCATGACAATTGTTTGGGGGGATAAAAAATAACCTTCAAGAAAACATTCTTCTGTCAAAATACGGCATTTTACAAAAATACAAAATGTTTCATGGAAGTGTGTTAGTTTCAGTGAAAACTTCTTGTGGAAAATTTTTGAGGGCTAGGCTGTATTTTTTTAGGAAAGCGAGAGGAGAAGAGAATAACTACCTGGGAAAGAGTATAACCACCTGAGGTGCTGGAAACCCCTATGCTGTCCAACCTGGGTGCAGAGATGATTTATATTGCAGGTCTGCTTGCCTGTGATTCTACGATTCTAAGCCTAGAAACACATAGACCTTCCAGGTGTCTAGTCTTGGAGAGCTCAGCCATCAAAGCCAGAAATGTTTCCTAATGTCCCGGTCTGAACGGCAGCCGGGCCCCAAGACCTGTTTGCTTGACCCTTGTAACTATTTGCACAGGCAATGTGGGGTGGAAATGAAGAAATTTCCGTCCTGCGTGATGGGTGGTTGAAGCTGCGGGTGCTGGATTTCCTATTATAACTCCATCTAGCAGAGATGACCCAGTTTGGGTGATAATACAGGAGAGATTATTACCATTTTTTTAATTTACAAAGGATTTCTCTGTAGAAACTGTATGAATTTGAACACAGTGATACGAGGTTTTTATTTATTCAAAATAAGACAAAGAAGATCTATATGACTAATGTGTTCAAACTAAACATCTCTAATAATCTATTATTAACTCATTAAATATTTTTAACTAAATTGGTTATAATACCTCTTACGCAAGACTGGCTTGTGAAGGCAGGAGGAGTTTCATACCAAATGGAATAAAAAGCATTTCACATGCATGAAAAACTAGTGCACCAAATTTCAGACTATAAATAAGGCGATTGTAAAATGTAAATGCTCAGAAACACTAGAAAAATTCAGCCAACAAAGCAGGGATCAGAAATTTATACCCTCGTTACTGGTAATTACAGTCACATCCTTTAGTGAACTGTATTCCCAGCCCACACATAAAAGTGTCCTTACGCATTACCTGCTTAGAACTAAGTCACCCCTACCACACACATGTGCCAGGGAGCGGATCTTTAGCCATGTGGCCATGTTAGCACATGGAGCTCTGCATGCACTGCTGGAAATGTATCTGTCTACCTTTTAAGCAAAGTAGCTGAAAGCCCCTCAGGGTGTTCTTACGAAATGTAAATTCACTGACTTGGAGACCTCAGCATAAAATCGCTGCTTTTAGCGGATGGCAGTTTAACACTCTCCTTTCCTTAAGAAAGCGAGGGAGGAGATACGCAATCCCATGGTTGTTTTTATGCATTCAGCACTTGTCTTTTTCTTTCTTCTTCTTCTTTGACAAAATAAAAGCAGTTTAGGCATCCATAAAAGTTGTCTTTTTTCTTTTTTTTTCTTTTTTTTTTTTTTTTCCCCAGAAATCAGTAATAAACTTTTACTGCCCTTGCAACAGATCAATCTCAAGCTGTCAATATTTCATATTGGATACTTCTGCTATCTAAGTTAAGAGGGAATCATGAGGAAAGATAAGCTTTCTTTTGGGTTGAGGTTGATACCTCCTGCCAGGACTGTTAATGTGTGTAAGAGGAAAAAAAAAAAAAAGGCTCCCAGCTGGGAGCTTAAATTCGTTAGTGGTCTTCTTACAAGTGTTTTGGCAATACTGCATGGATCACATGCATTTTCTTTGAAAGGCACATGCACACTTGACTCAAGTTTTTTAAAAAGTCCAAATAACTGTAAATTCATAACACAAAAATAGCATGCTAACATCCAGACTGGCAAGCACCCACATCTTCTTTGACTTCAGTGGAACTTTATATCTGAAAATCAGACCATTTCCAATGTAGAGTTGGGTGCCAAAGCACCCAATGTCCAAATCCTAAGGGCATTTGGCTGTCGTCATAAAGTGGGACCAAAACACACTTGGGTTTGGAAAGAGAGCTTGTTACCTGGAAGTTGCACTCTTGATGGGGCAACAAGCCCAGGAGATGTGACAGAAGACAGAAAGAAGATACTGCAGAGCAGTCAGATGATCCAAAGTCCTCAGTACCACTAACCAAATTCTGGATGCTCTCCATTTGGAAAACAGGGTATCTAAGACAAATGACAGGACTCAGAAGCTTTGCTCATCATCTTTCTGGCCACTTGAAGGCCGAAAAGTGAGCATTAAGAATATTTAGTGTGTTTCAAGATCTCTGCATGCCTTTCTCAGGTGAACAGATCCACTGTCCTAAAAGTGTTTTCCAGCTATTTTCAGTTTGAACACACCTAAACATAAACTGGTGGAGGGGCAGACCCCCTGGGCAGCAGGCGTAAGTTCGCTTACAAAAGGCTTCCTTTGCTCAGTTACTTTCTTTACCCTAATGGATATAGTTCATGGAAAACCACCAGTCTTGATGCATTTCAATAAGCTGATTCTCTTTGGGATCGTTGAAGGGCAATGCTAAAACAACCTTGAGTTTTAAAGCACAGTGACATTCTATGTAAAAATATTCTCCAACTTTCTTGTATTTGTTGCTAGTGATGTGAAAAGGTCAGCTCTCTTCCATTTCTGAGTTAAAATGCTTCCTTTCCTTGCCCAGTTCTCCAGATTTGCCTGGCTGCATAGCAGGCACAAGCCCGTTCTTTTTATGTTTCATCATAATTTTTTTTAAGACCAAGAATATTATTTCATAGTCTTGCCAGTTAACATCGGTTGCCTCCTGTCCTCAGTGCTGCAAAAACCCAGTGAAAGAAACAGCCCCTTCCCTGATGATCTAAAAAGAGAAGGGGCTGGTAGAGATATAATAAAACAGATTTTGCAGGTTGTCAGTGGGACTGATTGATGAATCTAGTGAAAAATTCCATTGATAATGCCCAAGCTGAAAAAGCTTATTGAGAGCCAGATCAAAGGTGTGTACGGAAGCTGGGGAGACCTTCCTCACCGCTCTCTAAGGGAACAGAGCACACTCATCCCGTACTCAGGGCTGTGTAGGCACTGCTTCATGAAGCTTAGAGGGTTTATCCTAAGGCTGGATTATTCCAGCCTGAGGGGGAGCATTCCTGCTTCCCCCCCAACATGAGAGGAAAGCCACCCAAGCCCTCCAGATATATTATCCATCCTTCCTGATGTGCAGGGAAGTCTAATTTCTCTGGGCCAGTGTGGTCCTGCAGCTGTCTTCCTTGAATGAGTCACGGCTGGTTTCTCAATAGAAGCAAACTTATGGAAACTTGATTCTGTCTCCTGTGAATGCATGCCAGAAAGAGGGTGCTTTTTTTTTTTTGGCGTAGTCATATTTCAGATTAGAACTAGTTGACATAAGCACAAGACACATCATTAACTAGGGAAATCTGATAATACCCATTATCATTAAATGGGTAAAAGACTTTTTCTTGAATCACAATCACAAAACTGTGTGTAGTGTTTGCTAACTGCTGTTTGCTTCCAAATACTGCACGTTACTTGCTCATTAATTACTGCCACAGTTTGCAGGAATTATTCCATAATTAATTGGCCTTTAAAGCACTCTGCTGTATCTTTCTCACATTTGGGAAGTGCTGCTCAACATCGTATTTTTCATACAAGTTTTTCATACAAACTTTGCCAAAGCTCTTCGAACATGTCATCTTGGCAGATAAAAACATGACTTAGGAATGGCTACAAGAAATGAGAGTGTGAAAAGTTTCAGAAGCAATGAAATAGCACTATTAAATGTAAAATTAATGTGGCATTCCTATCATGAAATCCTTCCACCCAAACTATAAACCAGGCAATGCTGTAAAAAGTTTGAATGCGGAGTACTCAATAATTTATGTAGTAATTCAGAAATTGGTTCAGCTCTTAGAAAGGCTAATTTATTTGAATCCATTTGAACACTGTGACTGGCATAATGGCATTACTAATAACTTAGAAAAATCCAGTATCTTTCTCTAGCGTGGATCTCAAAATAAAACATCGGTTTTGGAAATGAAGCCACCACTTCAGGCACCTGTACAAGCTGTATTAGGGATCCAGTCTTCCCCACTGCCTCTGGTGAGTCATGTATGAACTTTAGGGATTCAGCATCCCAAATGGTTGAGCCAGTCTCTGTCAGAGAAGTATCTTCCCCACAAAGAAGTGCAGAGACAGGGCAGGCAGAATGTAATTATTTATTTGGTACATAGCTCTACATGATCTCTTATGACTAAAAATACCGGGAATGATTTTAAGTCTCATCTGAAGAAAGCATCACAAATAGTAAACAGCACAATCCCCACTTCACAGGGCTGAATTTTCAAGAGCTAATCTCGCAGTGACACTCCATGCAGCACTCAACATGCAGGGCTCCTGGAAAATCTTGACATTTATTTAGGTGCTTAAATGGGAGCAGAAGTCATGTGAAAATCTCATCCCAACTGCAGGCGGGTGCAAGGCCTTTGGGAAATTCCAGCCGGTAGCTGGATTCTACAGCACGAGATCAGACAACAGCCACGGAGCGAAGCAGGGTTATGTGCTGTTAATCCACACCCACTAGCCAGCCAAAATAAATAAAATAAAAGCTCTTAGTGCATTACACTAATGCAAAGCCCAAGCTAATAGAGGGGACTTTCTCTCTATGTCTGCTCCGCTGAGGTTGTGAGTGCTGGTGCTCAGGGCACAGCCGAACACACAGAGGACGAAGCATTGGAGACAGAAAGAAGCAGAATAGGAAAGGTTTCCTCCAAGCAAGAGGGTGGTGCTTTTGAAAGCTGCTTTCATTTTGACTCCTGTTCCTACAGGAGTCAGGGCACGCACTGGCCTTTTGGCTCAGCGGGTGTTCCTCACTGGGCAGTGCTGGGGCTGACTGCCCTGGATAATTTGCAAATGGGAAATAAATGTTTAAGTAGCAGGAAGAAATCCTGACCATCAAACTGTGAAATAATGCCACAAAACTCAACAAAAATATCCCACTGAACTTCCTCCTCAACACCAGGATGTCTGGCCTCCTCAATCCTTTCCTTATATCCCCCTATAGCTGCAGCTCCCCAGGATGTCATTGAAAGTTCCTCATCTTTATTTTATTTTATTTTATTTTATTTTATTTTATTTTATTTTATTTTATTTTATTTATTTATTTTTACTGCTTAGCTTCACCCCATATATCATAGCCACGTGCTGTACAGGCAAATAGCTGATGCCTTCTCAGTGCTGGCAATGACAACCATCATACCACGCCTGTTCCCTGCTCTGGCAGCTACCCAGTTGCACCCATCTCACCCAGTCAAAACACCCAAGTGGCATGTCATTTTCCTGTACCATTCTCCCTAAAAATCCTCCTTCACGAAGCTTTTGAACCATTCCTTTTTTGCTCTGGTTATGCCAAGTGGCAAGTTGAGGCCTTTGCTGTTCTGTTAAACCCTGCTGTTTTTCTTTCCTCTGGCCCCTGCAGCAGTCTGTTTTGCCTATGTGCTGAAGCTCATCTCATACAAAAGCATCATTTCTACAGCCCGTAGTGATGCAGGCTGCAAAGTGCCCTTGTGAAAATAAGGCCCTGAGATGTTCCTGTTCTGTAGTGGCTGGTCATGGTCAGAAGGATTCGGGTCTACATATTCATTTACAAATAATCTGCGGCTGGGGAGCTGGGGGAGATCAGTATTGGTGGCTCCATTCAGTAGCAGCAGAGTGAAGATCGGTACAGTTTGGTGTGGTTCGGGTGCCTTGACAAGAGCTGAAGGTAAATAAACACATGCTAAGTGAAACAAAATCATAACCATAGCTAGCATGCTGCCTGCTTCCTGGTTTGGGAGAGGACTAGCTAGGTACCAGAACTGAAGGGCTGACTCCTAAAGGTGGCCTCCCTGAATGAGAAGTGATGCACTTTGCACGGTTAAACATGACAGAAGATTGTACAGGTGCATGCTGAGCTCCTGCAAATAACATGAGTGTACTTTGATCTTCAGGGTTGCCAGGCCAGCTTCCTCTTGTGTTTAAATCGGATGCTTTTTTTTTTTTTTCCTGACGAATCCGCAGTGGATGTACAGGGCTGATGAGCATTACAGTGAGGTAAAACCACTGAGACAAGCAAATCGTGCGCCATCTAAGCTGAAGAGCATGAACAGTTAAGCTTTGGTGGCAGTATTTGGTAAAAGAAAGATAACGTTCCCCTAACTTTTCTGAAAGGACTGCTAATGTTGTAGCGTGTTGGACATATCTCTGAGGAGCGTACGGATGTGAACGTGGATTCAGTGACCAAAATGTGACAGACATTAATGCTGAATTAAATATGGAAACGGTTGAACTCTAGGTTTAGCCCGAAAGTTGGAGATCTGCATTTTTGCACAGTAACAGGAACGTTGGCAGCTATCTGATGGACGTATCATTACCTATGAACACCTTTGATTAGAAACTAATGGCCAGCAGTGATCCAGAGCACAGGAGAGAGCACAGAAATGTGCTGGGATTGCAGAACTGACTGGCCCATATTAATACTGGGGCTGCAAATACAGCTAAGCCATCAAGATAGTAGAAAAGCTTTCTAGCTCTAATACAAATTCCCAGATTGTTTTGGAGCTGAACTCAGAATTGCACAGGCAGATGCATAGGATGAATCTGAACATGATAGGAACGCAAATAGCTGCCCTTGCTGAGACACAGAAACGCTATCCTTAGTGCTAAATGGCAAAAACACGATCTGGGGAGGCATCAGTAAAAAAGCCAAGTGTTGTCAGTTGAGAAAATGAGGTCAAAGTAAAAGAAATGAATTTTCTTCTGATGTTTAAGGAGGCAGAACCAAAGCTAAGTTTCAAACTGGCAGAAAAAAATGGAGGAAGATAAAATGATGCAGGAGTCTGAGTGAGACCGCAGCTAAATCAAAGAGGTAGGAATTAATGATCTACCCGGAGGTATAATACACATGGTATAGTTCAGGTGGCCCAGCAGAAGCAGCAAATCAAGCTTAGTGAGAGGTTTGGAATCAGAAAATCTGAAAAGGAGGGGGGAAAAAAAGATGGTCAATTTATTGCAGAGGGAGAAAAGTTCATAATGGATGGGAAGCAAGCTGTAATGCAAAGTGAAGATGTGGTATTAGCTAGATGTATTGTTTTCTTCTCGTGCAACCTGATTGAACACTAATGTGTTTTCTAATATATGGGAAAAGTAGCAGGGCTTTGCAGGAAGAGCTTTAATGACTTAGCAAAATATGGTTGTCACCGAGAGCTTCAGGTAAAGCGCTGCAGTCGTAACCCTCCTCAGCAAAATGGGACCAAGGAGGCTGAGTTAGACCAGCTGACCACTTTCCCGTCAACATGCAGACATCTAAACCAAAAGCTTTACTTGTCTGATTATCTGTAGCAGCTAGTCTTAATGGTGCCCCAAACCGTGCAATTAATGTTACTCGATCCTCTTTGTCCTTAGTCTTCCATACGCGTATGGCACTTAAGGACAAAAATGAGTTTAGGCTGAGCGGGAAAGTAATCCATTCCCTTCGCTGATGCCTGTTAATGCTGTTAGAGCGTACACAGATGATACCATATTCTATTTGATCTACCTGACTTCATCTCAAGTGTTTTAAAGGACGGTCCTAGTCACTGAAGAAAACATCAAGCAAGAAGCTTTAACTGAGATGAGAGTACAACTGAAGGGAAAATGCAGGTTAAAATTGTTGATGCTTTTTACCAAATTATAGGAACTGAAACATGTATTCCCTTTTCTTCCACCTCCCCATCAATGTCCAACTAGAACCAAGAGAACTGTCCTTTTCAGATAGAAGCAGCATGTGATCATTCATATATAGCTTATATTTTCTGTGCCATCTCAAGCCACACATTCCCTTTTTCCTGGGTCATAACCAGCCGCAACCAGGAGACAGATAGCTTCCTAATGAAATGGAGGCATTACGGGATCTGACTTTTATCACTATTATTGAGTCAGCAGATGTCCCTGCTCGCTAGGTCTATTTCAGATCCTGCAAGATAAATCCTTTTGGGTAAAACGCACTGGAGGAATTAAGTGGTGTTAAAGACATATGTGTATATGAGGATCCCCCTGTATTCTGAGGCTCTTCCTTACGGTTTAAAAAACCCTTCTAAAAGATACGCCCAGTGTACAGAACTGATCTCCTGAAATCCCATGTTGGGCAGTCTTTGATACTACCTCTTGCAGCAATTCTTCTTCCAAAACGGACTGTATGAGGTGTTAGAAACTGGGCTGCCTGTAACTTAAATCTGTTTTAACTTCCTAGCATGGCAAGAGGTGACGTTCTTTCCCTAGGACAATGCACGTGCGGTACTGGGCACTTCTGCTCAGAGAGATCTGAATTCATTATCCTTAACAAAGAGAGAGAAGGTGAGAGTTTCAGCTATTTTGCTCCCCTCCACCGGATAAAAGGGAAAGAATAAATTAAAGGCACCGTCAGTATCCTGTATCCAGCTGGGAGAGAGGCAGAGGATAGCTGCAAGGTGCCATTTTCCCTGTGGAAATTATTGGCAGGGACAGGACTTGGAGTGGCAAGGAAGGGGATACAGGCACAAGGGGAGGATGACCTTGGGATGTTTATTAAGACTATAGGCATTTCTTAATTACATTGACTTCTCCAGCAACCCAAAACGGGGTGAACGAATGCTCTAAGACAACTTCTCACCCTGGAGTAATTCTGTTTGATTTTTGTAATTACATTATTGGCATAATGGATAATCCATTGGAATCACATAAAATGAGGAGGAATTTAAGTTACTTAAAGGAAGTGAGATTTCAGAAATATAACAATAAATGTGAAATTTGAAGTGTAATATTATTTTTGAATTCAAAAAATGGAACCATAGCAAGGAGAACCAGATGTTGGAATTGCAGTCCTGAAAACTCTTGATTCGTTGTATGGTAAGTTAATGGCTTGTGAAAAGCTAAAAACTGCAGAGAAAATAAATAGTAAACAGAGAAAACTTGGTTGACCCAGAGGTTAAAATAAGATTTTTTATTTTTTTTTCCTGGATATTTTTCTGGGATCTGGGTGCTTTCCCTGAGCAGTGTATATTTTTGCCTGTTGTCTCTTTTGCTCATTTTCCCCCTTTTAAATATAAACAGAGAGCACAACAGGCTCAATGGAGAATGCACTATGATTGTGCATGGGTGGATTGTGAAACTTCCCAGAGAGCTGGTGTGCAGGTTGGGCTAGAGTACCTGCAGCAGTTACACCAGTATGTTACTGCTAACATATTTATTGGTCTCAGTGGCGAGATCTACCTTGAGGGAAATGTTAACGGGTGTTTGATGGAGGAAGAAGGTAAGAGTTGCGTACTGAGGACGGGTACTACAGTAGATCTTGGCACTGGGGCAGACACTTTCACAGTGTCAGGCAAAGCTCTCTCATGTATACATTAAATAGAAGGAAGACCAGCGAGTCAAATCTTGTCCACCTTTGCCACCTGTGGCAATGCTAGCTTTCTCTTCTTCCATATGGCTTTCATCCATCCCACCTGCTTCTGCCTTTTAAGTCCTTCAAAATCTACTTCTTATTGCAATACTTACGGAAAACATCTGGCCAAAGGTACCTGGGTTGATTGGTAATAAAGGATGGATGATTTTTGTAGGAACAGAGATCATACATAAGCAAGACCTAATAATAACTAAACCAACTTGGATTTCAGAACTACCCTGTTACGCATGGTTGCTGTATTGCTGTTACCCATTTCTCCAGTCTTCCTCCTTTTCATTGCTTCTCGTCCTTGCCAAGTGCATTGTTTCTTCAGCCTACTAGTCCTCTCTAGAACAGCCTTGGGCTGTCCTTCTGGAACCTGTCATCTCCCCACACGCGCCCTCTTACAGCATCTGACACATCGGCCTGCTTGCTGGGAGTGGACCATTTGGATGGTATGGGTTGGACCCATCTTGCCTAACTTCACCTTTTAACCTGTAAGTCTGAGTCGAGGGAGATAGATGAGAATCTTTCAGGTGCCTTTCCAACCTCCCTGTGACC
Organism: Heteronetta atricapilla; assembly: GCA_011075105.1. Lineage (NCBI taxonomy): Eukaryota > Metazoa > Chordata > Aves > Anseriformes > Anatidae > Heteronetta > Heteronetta atricapilla. The sequence goes on along the minus strand of CM021734.1, from coordinate 29,245,333 downwards.
TGTACTCTAATGTGGATGATGTTATTGACAGCTAAAGTTTGGTATCTCCCGGGGGCACTGCACAAACCCACAGACCTTGTATGTTTGCACGTGCACGTATTCATTTTGAAGTCTACCCTAGGAAGCAAAAACCATTTGAAAACTTCCAGTGTTTTGTTAGAAAAAATGAGTGGGTTTGTCGAGTTGGATCAAATGCAGATGAAGGACAGGTGAGCTGACGGTGCTGAAATGATTGCTGTAGCCAAGGAAGAACGTCAGCCAAAGTGAACAGTGAACTAAATTCTGGAGGCTAACATGGGTGCATTTGTTATCTGTGTGCTCACATCACACTGGAGAGAGCAGGATGCAGGCAGGTATTTGAAATAGAGGCTCAATAACAATAGGAATGAAAGATGAATAACCCTAAAACCCCTAAATATATATAAAAAAGAACGTTTACCGAAGCTGCTGCAGGATGTGAGACACAGGAATGTAGATAGAATTACACACCGCTAGGATTTTCATGTGGTAGGAAAAGGTGTGAGCATTTCAGTACCTGAACACATACATTCCTTAAAGATCAATTTCTTTTACATTCTCTGTTGGTCTACCATGACTCCGTTGCTTTATGGTCACAGCACGGCACAAACGGGAAATTTGATTGTTCCCGATTCACCGAACTTACTCTTCCGTCCACAGTCTGCTGCACGTTTGGCAGCGGTGGGGTGTAGCAGCTGAGGTTCTCCACACAGGAGAAGGAGCAACGGGGGAAGCAACAAGAAGCTAACTCTGACTTTCACAAAGAGAGAGGCTAAAAAGCTCCCATCATTAAAGTCAAAATATTTGGAAGCCTTCCCAAAGGATACATTTAATTTCTGATTCAGAACAAGACTAATGTACCATTTAACCCACAAGTTTACATGAGACGTAAATGATACACAGTAGGAACTCTCTCCAAAGAGATACAAAGCTCCAAATATTGCAGCGTGAATTGAATGGTACATGAAGACATTTGTATTTTTGAGGAAAACATATTACTGGTGTTCTCAGTACCTTGCTTTTAAAGATGCAAAATCAATACCTATTAGGCGACTATTTATTCACTCATACCAGTGCTTTTACAATAACACAGACATTTAAAGAATCATAAGATAACACCTGCAATTTGTCTGGAAGTACTAAAAGAAAATAACGTATTGTTACACAAAATGATCAGTGTCTGAGGTCTTTGACAGCTGTAAAAACAACACCCTTTCACAGGCAGCACTATTAAATAATTTTTAATTTGCACTAATAGGGGGGTTCAGGTTCGGTAATGATCCTGTGAAAACATCTACGGAAATACTGAGAGAAGATTTATTTTGTGGCAATACTAATTCTAGGTGACAGACAGTGTTCTCGAGGTTTTTTTGTTGACAAAGACAACAATAATACTTCCTCATAAATAGCGGTATAATGACTACAATCTGCAAAATCCAAAGTCATTAAAAAAATCTACATTCAGAGAACACAGTCCTCACTCTTTCTGAAAGACAGTTTCCTTATTATGACTTTTTTCATTTTGATTGAGCCAGATGCCAACAGATTTCTTTTCGGGTCTATTCTTTAAAAAGGGAGAGCAAATTATTAGCAGAAGCCAGCAGCAAAATAACAACAGAGTGCAGTTTGCTATAACAAACTTGAGAAATAATTACCAGATCCTTTATGCATCTTTACTTTCTCCCTGGCTTTGCTGCTGAAGAAGAGGATCATCATTTACATGCAGATGCCAGGGTGCAGCTCTTCACTCCTAACAGGACTTGGTTCAGCATAGCTGAAGTGGGGACTGTGGATTCAAACCACCTTAATATGCCATCCAGCAATCCCCAGGACTGCAGAGAACTGGCACGGCCCCTGGATTAATCTCAAATAGCATCATTTTGTCCCGTTTTGCCCTCGGGACATCAAACGCTGCTGACCTCGTGTAAGTTTGACCCATGTCTTGTGGTCGGGGCCAAGAAATAAACATCAGTGTCTAATTGGCATTCTTCAGTGTCACAACCCCATTACAGTCGGCATAAACGCCAGCAAGAAGCGATGCTTTCCCCTTCCCACCTCCCGGCTTCCTCCTAGGACAGCCGTGGCCATAAAACAAAGATCATTAAAGAGGACTTTTGTATTAATGATTGAGTGTATGTTACAGTAATCAGATAATGGCTATATCAGCTTTCATTAGAAGTCTCAAGAAACCCGTCTTTGCTATGCATGATAAACTAATTTCTTCTAAGTGCGTTGACAGCATTCTCGTTTAATGTCCGCTTTATCTATAAGGGCGGTTGTTTGCTGGCCAGTTTATTACTCTGTGTAACAGCAAACTTGCATAGTAAATGGGCTTGAGGGGCGTTAAGGAAGGCTCTGCATGCGGTGTGATCTCTGCCCGAAAGTATTTGTGCAGCTTTTTCCATACAATCCAGGTATGAAAGAAAAAACCCTGTTAATCTCAATTACCAGCTAAAAAAAAGTCACGGGCCATTAAGCACCAAGCAATAAATGAATTAACAATGGGCATTTCTGTCATCCTGCTCAGAATAACACTTCGTGGCTTTGAATCAAGTAGATCCAGCATAGCAGGGATAACAGGCAAGGACTGCGAGACCAAGGCTATCTTGGTCCGTGTCCAACTGCTTGATAATATCTCCTGGCCTGCCTCTAGCATGTTCTGACAAGATCTCTCTACTCGGGGCCTTGTTTCGTGCGTTGGTTGGCCACAGTGTAAAGCAGGTGTGCGTCTGCTCACGGGGGATAGATTACACCCAGAAAGCAGGAGCTGAAAGGAAATCGCCATTCAGAGCAGGCAGCATGGTGTGCAGGGAATCCACCGGCACGCCAGCCCGGGGGAGAGGTGAGAGGGCTTTCTCTGGCAGCTCGCCTGGGCGGCAGAATGGCTCTTGCTGGCAGAGGGGAGCAGCTTAAAACTTCTTCTGTGACCACACACTTGGACGGGACTGCACACGTGTGAGAAAGGAGAGCTGTCCTGTTGAAACCAGGAAGTTTGCCTACATCCCTCCTGGCGCCTCCTGCGTATTGTTCTGCCCTAATTTTCTTGTTAAATCCCCACCGCACAGCTCATCCATCCCTCTTCCACTGCTCTTACTGGCTTTTCCTGTTCACTTTTCAATGCATGCCCTTCTTGTCCTCCCTCCCAGGTCCAGGAGCTCGCATTCTGTTGCCGTTCTAAGGATGTGTTCCTCTGACCACCTGCTGCCATCTGGGGTTTCACCTCCCTTTCCCGGCATCCACTTTCTTCAGCCTCTGGGGTCACACTGGTGAGTAGGCGAATGCTGAAAAGGCATTCAGGGAACGGGGGTGACAATCGTAAGCTTGTGGAAGCCAGCATTATCTGAAACACAGCAGTTACATTTCTTTGAGGTGATCCCTACTGCTGAATGTCCCACCTTGGAAAGGAGATGATTAATTGCAGTCATCTAGATGACAGACACCGTGCTGCCGGCATCCAGCTACCTGCAGCATCTCTTAAACCACCCAATGTGTAGAGCAGCCAACTGGCCTCCACACCGGTGTTCATCCATGGGCCCCTGGAATACCTCTGAGGTCAGAAAGAGACAAGTTCTGGGGACATCGGTAGGTGATTATCCATGAGCCCTACACCGCGCAGCACGCAGAGTCCCATTTTTATGCCTTCTGACAGAAAAGCTGGAGGCTGATTAACATGACCTCAGGGGACGGTAAGGGAAATGACCGTCCGCTGCGTGCTGGTGCTTATTGCATGTCAGAATGGTGGCCTTTAGAAGGATATGACTGCTTCTGGCACTGACACCATCTTTGAGCCATGATTGATTGTCATTCTTCCCAATGAAGCCTTAACCATAAATAATAGCGTTGTGTGAAATCAAGGATTTGAAAAACGTAAGATTATTCCAGATGAGTCTGCATCTTTAACAGCGAAAATGTGACAACAGATGAAGGGAGCAAGGCATTTACAGAGCTAGACAGTAAATACACATAGGCCTTTTGTCGCAGCCTGAGAATTGAGATGATAACAGAATCTGTGGCTATTTCAGTGAGCAAGTGGCCAAAGCTACGCAACGTCACAACTACAGAGAAAAAAATTCTCTGGAGTGGGATCTCATTCAAAATCTCCCTTCCTTTAGTGTTATCCATAGGCAGACACTATTTTTCCTTTTGTTGTTTTATGGGGCATTTAAAAAGTTGGACTTGCTTACCGTTTTAGTTTCAGAAGCTCTTACAGCATCTGGAATAGCTTGGTGCAACTGCCCTGGAAATCCCAGGGCCAAAGTCAGGGCTGTCAGTGGATGTATGAACTTGTTTTCCTTTTGGTCTAAGCTACCAGAGGTACTGGGGCACAGTGATGTGCACACAACATGCACTGAAAGTCTTGCTTGAGATGACTGTCATTCATACGAGGCTGGTGTTGAATTGGCAAAACACTGCTTTCTGATGAAATCTGTGCTCTCCCTGATTCTTTAAATATGGAATTCCCCCATCAAAACCTTTGTATATTGGCAAAGTAAAAAAATCTGTCACTACCCAGACGAGTACAAAAACTTAGAAAGCAGCCCAGCAGAGGGGATAAAAGCCTCCAGACTCTGCAAAGGTCACAAACTGAAGCGCTCAAAGCTAGGGCACGCCAGAGTTATCCGTGCAATCCTTACTTGACCAGCTTGGTACATACCCCTGATCAGGCCCTTCATTGCCTGATCACATACTAGTCTTCCCACAGGATCATTTCCTTATGTAGCCCGCTTTCAGCATCAGCATTTTCTTCCTGCAGAACATTGCCCCATCTCCACAAATCCCAGTTCCAAAATTTCTGTGGGTTCTCTCTACAGTGCCTGTGTCCTTCTCCCGCATTGCTGGGTCTGCCTGCACATGCTGGAAGTGGGATCATCCGTGTTTCGCTAACTTGCTGGAAGAGATCACCATATGTGAATGCTCCTCACAGGTGCTTACCGTTTGCTATTGTCAGTATGCAGGAAACACATTTACAGAGCCAATTTTATCAAGGTTTAGCTAAAAAAGACACCTCTGAGATGTTACCTGCGGTATTTCTACCAGTTCTCGTACATGTGAACTAGGGTTTTTTCCTTACAGCTGAGAGATGTGTGCAATTTGGCTGGATGAGATACATTTACAATGACCAAATTTCAAGCATCTGCTTCGAAGTGCGAAGGTATCAGAGCTCTTTAGAACAGTAGCTCTTCAGGAGTTATTATTTTAGCATGGCAAGTGCATTTGCCACGAGCCAAGTCTGGAAACCAGCTGAACAGTTTTAGAGGATGCGTAGCACTTGAACAGGGAACTCTTAGTCCAAAAAGGTGAAGCTTGACAAACTGAGAAGTACCTGAAATTAGGGCTTGGAAGAAAAAATACATATATATCCCAAACCGTCAGGCATCCTTGGCTAGCAGGATTGACACAAACTTTTCTCATAGTTTCCTGGGAAGATGCAAGCCCCAAGAGCTCAAGGATGCCTCCTGAGCAGCTGCCCCAGAGCAGGGTTTGTGCGGTGCCGTTTGACAGGCAGAGTACAAGGCACTGAGCAGCAAGGAGCCCCAGAGCCGATTAGGAGAGCAAGTCCACGCTTGCTGCGTGCCAGCCAGGCAGCACTGCGTGTCCTAAACCCCCTCGCTGGCTGCTGGCACACCGCTTCTGCCACGGCATTTAGATTCATACAGCATTCGCGAGGCAAAAGCCACTCCACCTCCCCAATAAAGGGCAGCTTTTTTTTTTTTTTTGGAACCAGCGAGCAGAAGCAATTAAGAAATGAAAAGGTGGCACCGGCGGGTGGGCCATCACTCACAGAGCAGAGACGTCTGGAAACGCTGAGGTGGTCTGAACACAGCCCCGGCCCTCCCAGGTGTTTGCTGCAGCTGGCTCCTTGGACACAGGTTGTGGGGCTCTCGGTCTGTGAGGATGCCAGCGCTGGGACCACGAGGGTGGCTGTGGGTTTTCTTCTGCCCGGGTACTGCTGTCACTCAGCCCGTGTGAGCTGGCAGTGCTCCATCGCACGCAGCGGTGCTACACTGACTTACATCGGCGAAGGATCGAGCCCTCTGGGAGTCGGCATAATTGGAGATCAGCAACCTGGACGCCTGCCTGGGAAGGAGCAATAAAGAGGCAGTGCTTGGAGCAGAATCAGACCAGATTCAGGGTGTTTAGTCTCTGTCAACTTCTTTAAAAAATCAGTCTGCTACATTATTTTAGTAAATATTTGTAGGTGTCTGTAATAGGGGGTAATCACCGCATTTCCTTTCAAACAAAAATGAGGAGAGCAGTGTTCACTAATACTGGATGATAAGCAAGGCATTTTAAGGGGTGGTTTTAACCTTATTTTTGCTAGCAGATTATGCGTTACTGCAGTTCTCAGGTGTTTTTTTTTCCTGCAGCACACAAAGACCAGCTCATGTCTGGCCTTTTCCTTCCCTGCTGCAAGAACCGTGCGGTAGCTGGCAGTGTGCGAGGCGCTGGGATGGGGCAGGTTCTTGGAAAGAGGCAGCGGCAGGCACGAGGGAGTTGCGCACTGGAGAGGGTCCCTGGCCATGGCCAGAAGGAGGGATGACGCATACACACCAGCGGAGAGGTGGGCATTGACGGAGGGAGGGGCACGGGTGCTAGGTGCTGCCAGAAGTCACAGAGACGAGCCGCCGTCCCCAGGGGGCATGCAGGTATGCTGCTGTTGTGCTCCCGAATGAAAATCGGCCAGTCCCAAGTGCAAGGTGGGAGATCTTCCGAAAGCAACATGAGGGGAGCAGGAGCAAGGACTTTTCTGGTCCCCAGCCCTCCCACAGTGTTGGCGAGGTGCATGCTGTCAGCGACCTCTTAGGGCAGCTGGCCCCAGTGGAAGAGAGCCCTGTAACAGCAGCCGGGCCGGAGGCCAGCCATGCCGTGGGGTCTTTGGGCTTTGGGAGCCTCAGGGAATCGGCACGCTGAGAGAAGAAGATTAGCAAAAAAGACCCAGGCAGCAGTCTCTCGTGAGCTGCTGTCTTCACCACGGGATTGCCTCACCCTCCGCTCCCCCCTTTTTCTCATGCGTGTAATCTCAGTGGATCAGGATAGGGTTATGATGGCCACTTCGTGGATAGGCACGAGAGCTAGACACCGAGTGAGCGAGAACAGAAAAGTGAATTTCAATTTCTCTTCTTTTTTTTTTTTTTTCAAGTTTCTTTTTGAACAACCTCAGTATTTACAAAGGCAGAGCAGCTCCTGTGTTCGCTGTGTTGCAACATATTGCTCGCTCTGCATTCCTGCTAAAAATGAAATAGCCACGGTCTCTGGATGAAAAACAGAGCCTGCGATTCTTAACTTTCTGTCCCTCCCATCAAAGCAGGGATTATGGTGAAAAGGACAATCTGGAATTGCTTTCTCAGGACTCATCGTGAGAAAGCTGTAGCTGGAATGTTGGCTGCTTGGCTGATAAACACCTGTACATTTTCCACTATTCCAGTCCTCCGAGGCTCTCGGACTGAGGGCAGACTGCAGGATAAAGCAGATTTGTATCTGAGAACAAAACATAACAAAACCAAAAAAAACTTTTCTGGCCAGAAGGTTTCGGAGAAAGCCCATCCGGACTGAATTCCACGCTTCTTCCCAGACTCTGGAGAAGTCTGCAAGCTTTCCAAGCCGGAGCAGATAGATTATATAGATATATAGCACTGCAGCCTAACGCACACGACGATTAAAAAATACATGAAACGTCCTTCCTTATGCATGAGGAAAGATTATCAGGGTTTTTCCCTTTTCCTCCTTTAGGTTATTAAAAATGTAACTCCTTCAGAGTCATAAATTAACCCAGAAAGGATTGCCTAAGAGAGGCTAAGGCTGTGATTACAGGAAGTGTGCAGTTCAGGAGGATGCTGTGTTTGAAAAATGTCTCGAGTGTTTGGAGTATTGCAAATGGCATTTGACAACTAACTGGGGAGAAACGTGGTGGGGAATGAACCTCACCAAGAAAAGCCCTTGGCCCTTGTCACTTGGTGACATTACCAAAACATTGTTTCGCCTCTTTGATATTTTTTCCCAAAACTGTTTTTCCTGAAAGAGCTGTCCGGAGGGATCGTGCCAGCTCCCTGGGAGGTTATGCTTTATTATGTTAATACCTGTTCGGGGGTATTTTAAAATGCACACGGTGTGTTTAGAGGCAGCTTACTGGGCTGATGAACTGCGGTGGTTCCAGACAAAGCGCGCCAATCCAGAAAGCTGTGGCTTCTCAGGGACCTGCGAGCTACCTGATCGACCGTGGCTGTCCGTGTTCGGTCCGAGTTTCTCTTAATTGCTGGCGTAATTAACCACGAGACCCGTGGCCCTCGCAAAAGCCCTGGACTGAGATTCGCATCTCGTGGCTACACCTGGGAGAAAGTTCCTGGGCACGTGCCACTTTCCCAAATGCAGCCCCCTCACGCCCAGGGTTCTGAGCTTGATCTCAAACCAGAGCGGCAAGAACTAAAACTGCCTTCTGTAAATAAAGCTTTCGTTCACTTACATATATAAAGCCAATCAAACGGCACGACTTTCCCTTCCCTTTCTGTAATTTACAGAGGGCTAAGATGATTCCTCTGACACAGACATCCATTTATGAACCGCTCCGTGCCTGCGCTCGCGGCAGCTGGCTGCGGCAACGCTTCCTAGGCTCTGCATGGAGGTGCGGAGAGGAGCCGGGTGCATAACTTGCGGCGCATAATTTATTTGACGAGCGCAGTCCCTCGCAAGAACTCCGCGGAAGGCAGGTGGGGATGTTTCCACACTTAGTTGTCAGAATTGTTGAGGGGAAGGCCGTGCGCTCGCAGGGCAGCATCGAGGCGTGCGGTGCGCCGCCAGACGCGTTGCGAGCATCCATCCCCACGTCGCGCCGGGGGCCTGGATTTTCGGAGACCGCTTCCAGCGGCTGGCGGAGCATCCGTAATTCCAATCGTTTCACTTAAATGAGAATGGAGGTGGGGAGGGGGGCAGGAGGGGGGGGGTCCTGCTCGATGAGGGCATACAAAGAGCAATGGGGTTCGTAAGGAGGTCGGTGGCTACAAAGCAACTTCGGCGGCGGCGCGGCTTTCCCAGGGAGCTGAGGAAAGGGCAGGAGCGAGGCGGGCAGGGCAGGAGGGAGGCGGGCAGGGCAGGAGGGAGGCGGGCAGGGCAGGAGGGAGGCGGGCAGGGCAGGACCGAGCCAGCCCGAGCCGAGCCGAGCCAGACGGAGCCGCGGGCAGGGGCTGCGGCCCGTGCGCGCCCCTCGGCGGCGGCACCGCGGCGGGTGCCCGCATCGCCGCGTCCTCCCCGCCCGCTCACCTCGGCGGCGGTCGCCTCCAACGCCACCGCCGCCGCCGCCGCCTCCCGCCCCCGCCGCCCACCCCCGGCGAGGGGAGGCAGCGGGAGGCTCCCGCCCGCCCTCGCACACGGCGCCGGGGGACGGGCGGCGAGCAGCACGGCGCACACACGCACACACACACACACACACACACACACACACACACACGCACACTCCCTCGGTGCCTGCTCCTTCCTCGCCCCCCGCCGCCTCCCCCTCCTCCTCCTTTCTCTGCAACGAGACGGGGAGAGAGAGAGAGAGAGAGAGAGAGGGAGAGAGAGAGGGAGGGAGGGAGAGAGGGGGAAAAAAAGCCACTCGCAGGTATTTTGTTCGGCGGAGCGGCGGATTTATTTCCCCCCCCCCCCCGCACCCCCTCCCCGCACCCCTCCCCGCCGCCCCTCGCAGTTTGTTTACAAGTAGCAAAGTTGTAATTGAGGAGCTGCCAAGGCACATCTGGAGATTTTCTTCTTCTCCTTCTTCTTCTTCTTTGTGTTAGGGACTGATGTGCAACTAATTAAAGGCAGGCAGGCTGGTAGCGTCTGCAAATTCAAGCCCCCCCAAATAAAGAGCCTGGTAAGTGACTGGTTTGATTTTTTTTTTCCTTTCTCCCTCCCTCCCTTCTCCCTATTTTTTAGGGGGTGGGTTTTATTATTTTTTTTTTGGGGGGGGAGGGTTTTTTTTGTTTTCTCTCCCTTTTTTAAAAATTAATTTATCTTGTTTTGTTCTCATCCTCTGGGATCGCAAAAGTAGATTAATGCTAGGCTGGGGCAATAAAAGGCGACGCGATATTAATTTATTAATTAAACTGCACCCGCCCCTCCTCCTGAATGCTAAATATGACCTTTGATCTCTCTGTCTTCGGCAGACCAGACATGCAATATTGCACATGTACGGTCACATTTGGCTGAAGCAGGAGCGGAACGGAGAAGCCGGGGCAGCGATTGCCATTTCTTTAGCTCGCCGAGGGCTGCGGTGCCGGGGGGGAGCGGGATCCCCGCGGCCGGGGGCACCCCCCTTGTGCCGGGAGGGGTCGGCCAGGGGGGCAGCGGGGCAGGAGAAGGCGTGCGTTGCCCGGCCTCGGCGATGAAAGGCGTTCAGCCTTCCGATCCTCGCCCGATGCGATGCGCGGGTTCCCTTCCCAGAACTAGTTGGAGTGAGGAGTTGGCACCGAGGCCGTGTGGCTAGGTTGTTTTTTTTCTTTTTTCTTTTTTTTTTTTAAATTATTATTATTATTATTACTTTCCCTTGCTGGAAACGGGGGGTTAGAGAGGGGTGGGGGGCATTTTGCCAGACACGCCGACCCTCGGCGGCGCGCGGCAAGACCCCCCGCACGCCCGGGCCCCCCTTCTAAGGCCCCCCCACCACGGGGGGGGGAGCGATCGTCTCGCTTCTTCCCCGCCGGGGGGTGCCGGGGGGGGCGCCCACCCGGCCGGGGTTGAGGTTTCTCGCCCCTTCCCCCGGCCTTCGCTCACCCGGAGCCCCCTCGGCGGTGCGCGGCAGCGGGGGAAGATGAAGTTTGTGCGCACGGGAGGTCGGGCTCCGAACGGTTCATTAATCTAATTATGATCGTAATTACCGTAATTGATAACCGTTTTGAACCAAACGTACCGGCGTCTGGAAACGAGACGCGGCCCCATTAGCGGCCCTGAAGCGACCGCTTCCGATCGATCGCCGTCCATCGGAAAAGATGCTAGAAATGCCTAAACTGTTCAGGTAAAGCATCTGGAAAACAAAGAGCCAGTGTTCCTCAACCGAGGGCTTTTTAAGTTCCGGGGATGTTTCGCCTCACTTCTCGCAGGCTGCCATAATCCGCCTTGCTCCCGGCTGACCCCCGCCCCCCCCCGCCGGCCAGCGGCAGCCTTGCAGGGGGAGGGGGGGGTACGAGACACACGGCCCCCTCGCCCCCTCCTAAACTTTGCCAAAATCGCCGGGGATCGGCAGCCCTTGCCCAGCAGGGAAAGGGCCGACCCCTGCCGGCTCGTCCCCGCGTGCGCGCCCGGCGCAGCCCCCCCGGGGCCCGCAGTGCCTGCGGCAGGGGCTGCCCGGCCCCCCCCCGGCGGGGAGCTGGGGGAGAACCCTCCGGCTTGTGCACAGCTGCAGGCGCCGAGATCACACGCTGTGAAATTGCCTGGCTTAAGTAGTATTATTACTATATTTTTTTATTTCTTTCTTTCCCAAACCCAGCCGCTTTCCCTGCACACCCCCCGCCCCCGATCTCCCCCCTCGGCGGGGAGGGAGCGACCTGCCCCCCCCCGAGCCAGCTGTGCCGGCAGGCAGCTAATGACCGCCGGGCGCAGAAGGACACCGTGGCAGCTGGCGGCTCCCTCCCCCTTCCTCCTCCTTGTGCCTTTTTATTTTATTTTATTTTCCATCCCCCCCCCCCCCCCCATGGTAGGTGGGCAGCCCCCCTGCCCCACGGCGGACTTTTGCGGGACTTGTCCCGCTCGCAGCCCGGAGCGGGTTGGGTCTGGGGGTGAACCCGGGGGTGAGGCCGGGGATGAGGCTGGGGATGAACCCGGGGGTCCCGGCGCCTCCCGCCCCCCCTCTGGGAACCGACTTTGTGTGTTTCAGCTGCGGCGGCTCCCCTGAGGATGCAGCGGGCGCGGCTGCCCGGCCGCTCGGCGTCGGCGGGGACGCGCCCTGCGGAGGACTGAGCCCCCCGGCTCCCCTGCCCGCGGCCACCATGAACACCAACGTGTGCGTGGAGAGCGGCCCCAACCCCGAGGCGCCGGGGCTGCCCAAGGACAGCCACCTGCCCGAGGGGGCCCTCAACAGCCTTGTGGATTACAACTCGGAGATGGAGAGGTACCGCTCCTTCGCCACCTTCTACAAGACCAACGGCGGCGCCTTCCCGCAGGCGGCCAAGATTGCCCGCATCACCACCCCCATCTTCCCCAGCGCCGCCGCCGCCGCCGCCGCCCGCATCGGCATGTCCCCCTGGAACTGCGACACCGCCACCGCCGCCGCCGCCACCGCCATGCTCTGGGGCAGCGGCGGCGGCGGCGGCGGCGGCGGCGCGGCGAGGAAGCCTTCCTCCTCCTCCTCCTCCTCCTCCTCCTCCTCGTCCTCCGCCGCCGCCGCCGCCGCGGCCGCCGCCGCCGCCGCCTCGTCGCTGCACGCCGGCAGGGGCAGCATGCACCACCGGAGCGACTCGCAGCGGCTGGGCAAGCCCGGCTGCGCCCCCGGCGAGCAGCCGGCGCTGCCCATGGCCAACAACAACTTCCTCTCCAGCCTGGCCCCCGAGCACTGCCGGCCGCTGGCGGGCGAGTGCATGAACAAGCTCAAGTGCGGCGCTGCCGAAGCCGACATCATGAACCTCCCCGAGCGCGTCGGCACCTTCTCGGCCATCCCGGCGCTGGGCGGCCTCTCGCTGCCGCCGGGGGTCATCGTCATGACGGCCCTGCACTCCCCCGCCGCGGCCTCGGCGGCCGTCACAGACAGCGCCTTCCAGATCGCCAACCTGGCGGACTGCCCGCAGAGCCACGCCTCGGCCGCCCCCGCCTCCGCCCTGGGCGCCGCCGCCGGGGCGGGGGGCGGCGGGGGCGGCGGCGGAGGCGGCGGGG